>CM067344.1:66809056-66836556 GCA_034190875.2 Urechis unicinctus | reverse complement strand
GACACCCGACCTTCCATCTAGGGTCAGGCACTAAATAACGCTTGCCTTTCGACTCTCTCCAACTCAGTGTCCAGCTGCTTGCGCAACTTCCGCTTCAGTTTGAGCCAATCACAGCGATTGTTGACGAGGTTTTCTTTGGCGGATTCTGCGTACTGCCGCCAGTTGACGACTTGGGGAACATTTTCTACCTTTTCGTCTGTTTCTTTGCTGTAAAAGCCGCGAAGTTAATAAATATCCGATTTGATGGCCGTCCAACTAAAATTTTCAAAACCAAATCACAAGTTACTGATGTGTTGCGTTTGATATCTATGGTGAAGTTGCTATTGTTATATCCTGATGGAAATGTAAAATAAGAAGAAACGAAAATATCGTGATCACATGATCTCATTGGTAAAAGATTGAGAGTCACCATCGCTTGACTATGGTTACCAGTCAGTCAATGGTGCGAAAATATAGAAGCTTAGTAAGCATTAATTCCATGTTCAACTCTTATTGCTAATGACAAGCAATATTGTGAATATGTCTCCCACTTCAAGAGTTATATTACCTGCTCTTATGCAACTTCTTCTGTTTAACATTGTCACTGTCAGGCATGGGCTGTTGCCAAATTGGAAGCCGTCTGTTATGGGGGGGGGGACAAAAAATTCAACCCGATTCTTAAAGTGTTCATCGATACATTGGAGTACATTAAATCAATTCTAAAAGCAACAACTACTATAATGCTTTACGAATACTTCGTGTACAAGTTTTTACCTTAAACTTGATGATGGTTGATTGACAGGGTTTGTTTTGATCTATTATGGTTAGTTTGGAGAGTCACAGTTTGTAAGAGGTTGGTAAACAAACCGATAAGCTTTGCTGGATTTTGCACTCTTGTTGCGTCCTACGGCCAGAAAATCCCGCCATGTTTCTAGACGTGAGCTCTCTGTCCAGAGGCCGGCCGCGTTCACCAGATGCTGTGTTCGTCTGCTTTATTACAAGGATGTTTGCACGTCGTCAAATAAATAAAATTCTTCATGGATGATATTTGTTACGATCGGTAAATCATTTTATTCAGTGATAATAATTCCCATTGCCTATCTCATATGCCTTATAATTTGACGAGTCTTTTAGGAAAGGCAGTTTAGAAATATTCCAAAGAATTTTGAATAGTAAAAAGGTGCCGTATAGAGAAATTATTTCTAATTGTTGCCAGGAATTCCAAATATTCTTTGTGAATATTACTCTTGATAAAAACATTTAAATTTATAGAACCGCCAGGACTTTGCAAGATTTCATCTGCATTGTTCAAATTTAGACGATGTCGAAATAGAAGATAAACCCACCGACTGACGCCACTCGTTTTACTTTTGTGTCTAACAGGTGGTAGGTTGCGGTTACTCGTCCGTACATGGAAGTCTCGTCTGCTTTCTGTTTTGGCAGCATGACCGATTTGACTGGGTGTGTGCACAGCAGTCTGTGCTTGTGAATTGAGGGAATCTGACGTCGACTCGGTGTACCGCATTCCCCGCACATTTGGCCTGAATACAAACGTAATTCAGCGTAGAAATATCTGAAATATTTTCTTTAGATAAGCTGAAAGATTTATTTATATGACATATATATACCGGTGTTTAAATATCAGTGTACTTAAAGATTTCTTTTTACAGATGTGAAGACTTTCAAAGCACTTCAGCCAGGCCTTGGGTCGAGTGACACCAGTATTAGATTTCTAAAGGGACGTGCAGTACCCAATAAATGGTATCGAAATACGGTCGAATGTTATACGCATGTAAAAATACATTACTCACATTTGAACGTTAAACTCAGTGGGAGGGTTTAAACATGGGGCACGCCGCATACCCATAACCACATCTTGCGGTAGCGGAACTCTTCTGCGTAGGTGACGAGTGCGCATATTATGCAATGTACACATGATGGCGTACAATGCGTTCAGCTTCGCCAAAAACAAATCTCGCAAATATTTTCTGCGTCTGAAACACAATTAAATCTCTACAAAGTATGCTTGATATTCGACCTCATAGTACTGAGATAATAATTGATAATTCACTTCACATCAAATTGCCTCTATAGGAATTTCTAAATGCATGTAAGGTTTATGCGAGTCGCGCGACCTTGACACCTGCGAAGGCCGCGCTACTCGCATAGGCATCGCATTCTATAATAGATTATCAACGATTAATAAAAACGATTAATTCGTTGCAACTAAAACCAATCATCATGGTGGTTTCTACCTGAGTATTCCAGGTAGATTGATGCTCCTGTCATCACGACTAGATCTATTGGGCTTCTCTGCGTTATGTATCATCGCAGAAAACGCCGACTGAAATCGCCGTGGTCGAAGAGACCCCGAGTTCGAATCGCCATGAGATCACAAGCAGAGAGCGGTCGCATCCGCATTTGTTCTAGTTCAACTTGCGCTGCCGCCGCATCTCTCTCAGCCTGAAAGGGTGGCGATTCTTATTGCTTTAAATCGGTTGCAAAAGCAGATGAACAGTCGATTTTTTTGTGGAGGCAGTTTTAAGTCGCCCTTGCTTACATAGCCCGCTTATACAAAGAGCTGGACGTCTTTCCATGCTCTCATCCATTTTTCATTCACTCATTCATTCTGTCCGCCATTCTGTGGTTTTCACTTATCCATCCATTCATTAATCCATTAATTTATTCCTTAATCCATTAATCCGTCCAATAATTCATTCATTAATCCATCCATTCATTTATCTATTCATCCATCAATGTATCAGTTTATTCAACGATGAAGTGAGAGCTTGGTAAATTCACCTGTAATTCAGTCACGTGGCAGTTATATGATTGTCCTGCGCGTACTGCGCTGAGACAGTCTTCAGTTTCACGAATGCCGCTCCGAAGTTGTGACATGCCGGTCGTCTTCAATTCCTTCTCCTCATGCACTAGTTGATCAAGCTTTACCGAGAGCTCGGCATCCTTCTGTTTAACATTAACGCCATTCAAAGAGAAATTGCACATTTCTTGGGTTCCAGCTATGACTAATGTTTAAATTACAGTTTTATCCTTAATCATGGACTAAAATTTCGAACCTAGCATGGCGTGGATAAATTTAAAGTAAATGATGAAAACGAACGCGTCATTAAAATTGACAGTGTAGTTAAGCAGTTTTTTCGTTGATTAATTCTGAAATGCTCAAGACAGTTTGACCTTGTGCTGTAAATGGGGGATTTTAACGGCATCTTCACTTGCTTGGACTGTCCGTTGGGGGCCGGCTTGGAGTTGTTTGTATGTCCTTCGCAGCGGTTTGATTGCCTGAAATCAACTAAGCAGACGATAGAGGTTCCCTGTGAACCAACATCTCATCAAACATAAGCCCAACTGTGTATATTTATGTTTCAAATGATGGCAAAGCTAACTCTCACTATTAACCTATTGTGTCCTTTGAGATGCCAACGTGCCTACATAATCACAAACCAAGCTTTCCTCTTACTTAAAATTTAATTGGCCTTCTCTGTTATCCCCGAGTCAAAGACTTTTCATTAACTATGAATTCAAGCGAACTTCACTCGCACCTGCGACTTCAAAGAACTTCCCATGGCCTTCAACACAAGGTCTGCAGGCCCTTGTAGCTCGCCACCCAGGCATTGATAAGGCAGGTAATTGGGGCTAAAGTGAGCTGAGGTCAGACAATGCTTCTGTCGCTGTTCTAGCTCTGCTTTCAGACGGGATATATCCCCTGTGACATACTCTCCCGGCAGCCTACTCAGTACTTTCTTCTTGCCCCGTCCACAGTCTAAATCACGCAAAGAAAAGTAACGAGGAATCAAATTGGATATTATCATAAGATTTTTGTTTCACAAAGAACGTTAGCATTTTGCATTTCCATCGTGCAATGAGTAAATGGATAAACTCTCTGAACGTATCCATGCGAATGAATGTTGTTGTTTTAAAAAGGAAACCTTTTGGAACTTGGAAATTGTCCTTAAGCGTCTGTAAGACGTTATCCCATCGGCTCTCCTTGGTGATTTGCTTTGGTTTAACCAGGTGTGCAACCTGGATGAATCAACACAGATATTAATACTGACTCATCCACCATTTCACAAATGATTTTGAACAGAAAGCTGAAAAGTGTCAGTAGATTGTTCGTGGTCTTATTATTAATATTGCACGAGATCCAATAGGCCATTTAAATATTGGTCTAGAGCTATGTTGTTTTTGTTAAATTGCATTTATTTCCTAACAACTTTATTACCCCGGCCTTAACCCGCACCTCAACTAAAGTTGTCAAAGCATTGAATTATTACCATAGCATCGTCTTTACATATATATATATATATATATATATATATATATATATATATATATATATATATATATATATATATATATATATATATATATATATATATATATATATATATATATATATATATATATATATATATATATATATATATATATATATATTTATATATATATATATATATATTCATAGAGGACACTATGGAAATGGCTTTGGTAGCAACTGCAAATGTGAGAAGTGCTATCTCTCGTAGAATTATGTCACAGTGCTAATCTAACCCTTTTTTTCAAATACATATGTACCATATACGTCGACTGTCTGATCGTGGGACAAACTTAATTGAAAAACTGGTTAAATGTCAAAAGCGACCTTTCATTTCTTTTCTTCAAAATTAGACTTACCTGCGATTTCTCCATGTTCTTCTGGATATTGTGTCTTTCACGATGTAATTAGTTAAGACATTGTCATCATTGCCGATTGTTATGTTAGCCAATCAAAAACATATCATTGTATGCAGATGATGTTGCCATGGAAACTAGTGTTCCTCTTTGATAAGCGGAATGGACTGTTTAAATAGCTAATTTCATAGTGCATGGTTGACCTATGGAAAGCTGCTAATTGTTATGGTCATGAGCTGTAACATTTGTTATGCGAGATCGAATCTAGTTTTGAGGCAATCTCAGGATCCAATCCATTCGTCTCCAGAATTGGGCAAGGAACATAACCTAACACTTGGTGACATGATTTCGTGACGTTTTCTCCTCCACGGATAGTATCATAACGGAACACATCTTCTAGGCTTAAACGAGATATCATGACGTGATATATTACACAAAAGTTGATATAACAAAATACGCTACTGTCAATTACTGTACAACTCATCATCTGATGCCTAGATATTTTTGAGGGGAAATTTCAAATCAGTATAACTGATTACATTTATTATCTTTTATCAAACGTATCAAACAAATTATAAATATTAATCGTATCTAATCTTACCCCTTGTTTAAGAGTGCTTCTTTTTGGACATGTGTCGACTTGTCACTAAGCACACGAGTATTCTATCACTAGGCATGTCATCAATATGGTGCTTTCTCGCATATTTAGTTTGAATTACGCACATAGCCTACCACGTTTTCCACAAACATTTTTGCTCCTGCTCTTTTCCGAGAAATACGAGGCGCATTTGATAACTATGAGCGCCAAAAGGAAGTGGCTTTATGTTGACAGTTTAGATCAACAAACTTGGCACATTTCAAATGAGAGACCTGATAATAGGTTCGCATCACTTACCACTTGAACTGAGAGCTAGCAACGACTAAGCTGTTTATTACATTAGTTCCTATAGTTATTCATCGGTTTAGGACAGCAGCTACTAAGTTCGGTTTTAATGTCCCGGGGTAGCGCAGGAAATTGACGCTGTGGTTGTAGCTCTTAGACAGCTTGGTAAAGAATGACAAATCCCTTGTGTTTCAAATCGGTGCCTTGCAGAAGATTGCCTCGTCTGCTTTATTGGAGCATTCTATAATTTTGTGTTTTCTGTTTATGGATATGGTGGCATCTTGCCATATACGCCACATGCTGCAGTGGGTTGCTTGAAGCTAACACACCTTATCTTAAACAAATACATTTTAAATGCACCTGTAATATATGAAAAGGAATGAGTGATTGGATTTTAATATCCAAGCTCAATTCGTGTGAATGAAAGATGAATGGGAATCATTGTAATGATTCATTCCGGTATTGCGAAAAAATAAATAGAAGCTACTCATATATAACCATTAGATAAGGGTCGCCTCAGATAAAACTAATAGTTGCCTAACTGGGACTCACTTGCGGCGTGTGACAGGGTGTCGAGGGGCGGCTAGGGCGGCGTGTGACGGGGTGGCTGAGTGAGGTGTGTTATGGGGTGGCTGAGTGAGGCGTGTGACTGGGTGGGCTGAGGGCGGCGTGTGACGGGGTGGCTAGGGAGGCGTGTGACGGGGGACGGGGGGGCTGAGGGAGGCGTGTGACGGGGTGGCTAGGGAGGCGTTTGACGGGGTGGGCTGAGGGCGGCGTGTGTGACGGGGTGGGCTGAGGGCGGCGTGTGACGGGGTGGGCTGAGGGCGGCGTGTGACGGGTGGCTAGGGAGGCGTGTGACGGGGTGGGCTGAGTTGATTTTCCCAAATGCGTGTGTTGGTTGTCAGTTGCAGGTTGGCCAAGGGAGACGTGTGACGGGGTGGGCTGAGGGCGGCGTGTGACGGGGTGGCTAGGGAGGCGTTTGACGGGGTGGGCTGAGGGCGGCGTGTGACAAGGGTGGCTAGGCATTACGTGTGACGGGGTGGGCTGGGGACATGGCGTGATACATATATTGTGGCTAGGGAGGCGTTTGTCTGTGGGTGGGCTGAGGCTTTCCTAAAGAAACCCGGGATGGCCAAACCGACGGGGTGGCCACGTCAGCGGCGTGTGAACGGGGTGGCTGCAGGAGGGGCGGCGGCGTGTGATGGGGTGGGCTGAGGACTTGGAGTAAGTGGACTGTACTTGGCTGGGAGGCGTGATAGTAGGGAGGCGTTTGACGGTTCAATGGGTGTGCTGGGGGCGTGTGAAGGAGTGTGACGGGGCTATTTGGGAGGCATTTCAATGTGCTGGAATGAGGACCTACTGACTTGTTTGAAAGGGTTGGCTATCGATGTGACGGCAAAAAAGGTGTGGTAAGCTATAGCTATAATCATATCTGATATATTTAGGGCTGCTTTAGGGCGCCGTTTCTATACATAATGTGTGTGACGGGGTGGCTTGCTATTTGACGGGGTGGGCTGAGGGCGGCGTGTGAGCAGCAGGCTTCCACACCGATTAGTCCACGTAGCGCAGAAAAAACTACCATTTTGAGCTGCATCTGCTGTCTCCGCTCTATATATGATTTGCCGTGACAATGTGTCTTTGCTATTCTGAGCAGATGAATTCGATTAGACGTACAACAGGAAGGTGAATGCATGTAAATGAACGGTGGGTGAACATCTTTTGTGAAGAATGTTATTTATTGATTGAGGCAAATTTTGAATGATGGCCTAACTTGTATTTGTTGAGTGACGTTTAACGGCACACCAATACTAATGTTTTATATAGCGCCTCGAAAGATAAATAGATAAGTTTGACCTGATTAAGCAACCGTCTTCTAGAGACTTGGGGTAAAATTGCTTGAGCTTTTCACTATGACGTTTCTCCTGACGTACAACACATGTCAGAATTAGTGCCGTAAAAGTACCACGGGGTAGTACAGACACCGGCAGTGGCACATGCTGAGTACCCGTTGTCACTGTTCCTACCCCACTTTTGCTGACATCACCAGGTACCTGCCCTTCATCGCTTCGCAGAGGACACCGGCACGTCGTCATGTGAGTACAACACATCCCCACGTGCAGTGAGTACCCGTGTCACTATCCCCACGGCAGTGAGTACCGAGTCACTATCCCCACGGCAGTGAGTACACATGTCTGACTATCCGACGGCAGTGAGAACCCGTTCACTATCCCCCACGGCATTGAGTACATATGGACTATCCCCACGGCAGTGAGTACCCGAACTACCCCACGGCAGTGAGCACCCGTGTCACTACCCACACGGCAGTGAGCACCCGTGTCACTATCCCCACGGCAGTGAGTACACGAGTCACTATCCCCACGGCAGTGAGTACACGAGTCACTATCCCCACGGCAGTGAGTACACGAGTCACTATCCCCACGGCAGTGAGTACCCGTGTCACTATCCCCACGGCAGTGAGTACCCGTGTCACTATCCCCACGGCAGTGAGTACCCGTGTCACTACCCACACGGCAGTGAGTACCCGTGTCACTACCCACACGGCAGTGAGTACCCGTGTCACTATCCCCACGGCAGTGAGTACACGTGTCACTACCCCACAGTGAGTACCCCCACGGTCACTATCCCCCGTGTGTCACTATCCCCACGGCAGTGAGTACCCGTGTACCCGTGTCACTATCCCCACGGCAGTGAGTACCCGTGTCACTACCACGTGTGAGTACCCGTGTCACTATCCCACGGCACTGAGTACCCGTGTCACTATCCCCACGGCAGTGAGCACCCGAGTCACTACCCCACGGCAGTCACTATCACTGCCCACACAGCAGTGAGTACCCGAGTCACTATCCCCACGGCAGTGAGTACCCGAGTCACTTTCCCCACGGCAGTGAGTACCCGAGTCACTATCCCCACGGCAGTGAGTACGCGAGTCACTATCCCCACGGCAGTGAGCACACGAGTCACTATCCCCACGGCAGTGAGTACCCGAGTCACTACCACCACGGCAGTGAGTACATGAGTCACTACCCCCTACAGCAGTGAGTACCCGTGTCATCCTCACGGCAGTGAGTACACGAGCCAGTAATACCCCCACGGCAAATGTAGACACACAATGTGAGTCTTCTGAAGTTGTCAACACTATATTTGAAGAGAAGCGAACTTGGCCGGCCTGAGTCAACAGCAAGGCATTTAAGGAAAATACGCTGCTGTTATCACCTCCTTTTTACCAAAGCCAGGTGTTTATATTGCTTTTTAAAAACTTTGTCAGCTTGTCAGCTATTGGCAAACCCAACTGTTCCTCAGCATTTTGCCGAAAAAGGAAGTTCGGCCAGAGTTACTAGTGTCCTTATAAGCATCCACCAACTGGGTACAGTTCACACCCACGCTGTGATATCCCTGATTTATTCGTGGTCCTGCATCGAGAGGACAGGTGACAGAAAATAGTGGTCGAGGTTACGTCCTACGGTAAAGGTGATTTTCTCTTTAGTAAAAATGATATATCCGATACATTGGTTGTCACTCATATAAACGGATTGGTGGGTGAAGATAGGGATACAAATAAGCTGCGGAAATCATGGGTTTAACTATTCGGTAGTTCACTGCTCGAAACTTGATCTGAAAGGTCAAGGCCGTGTCACAGAATGTGTTTGATGAGGCAAAAGTGTATTCAATGTGGAAATAAACCCAGATTGGAAAAGGCGTTGCTGACCATCACAATAGTCTGATGTCAATAATGACTTGAATATGAGTAGGATCCTCAACAAGGTCAGTCGTCAAATCACCTAGCTACAGCATCCCAGTAGTTTAGGAAAGGGGCAATTTGTTCCTGAGTAGAATGACAGCGATGGTTGTGGCTTTGAAATACCTGTGTTGACATTGATTCGAGTTCCGTGGACAAGTGAATATACCGGCTTAAGCAGCGACCGCATCTGTAGTGGTTTGGTTGAGGAGGGGGCGACGGTCAATGAGGTGGGTTAGTCTGGAAGGCGTGTGAGTAAAGGGGGTGTATGGGGTCGATCTGGATATTGGGGAGGAGGAGTGGAGTAACTGGTGGAAAATATGATAGGCTAAAAAAATGCCATCACGAATTTCGAGTGGAGCTTGGTAATTTGGCTGGAGAGCAAAACGCGGGGGACTGTCGTTTGATCGGCTGGTTTTTGGCGAGTCAAGAGCCCTCTTCATCACCGCGCTGTGAGATAGCAAATATATGTCAAGCCGTTTCAGTGTCAAAGAACCAAGCCCATGTTTTTCAATAAATTGGCTCATAAGCGGATACGTGTGTGCGGGGATTTAGATGAAGTGACTGTCTCAGATTGAGGCAAGCGTCGCTCTTAAAAACAAAAACATTCTTGGAGTGACCGAATGTGTACAGAAATATTGATGTTTGTTTGTACTGTGCAGATATCCAGGAAAGAACGAAGTATCTAATCGCTGGACACAGAATACCTGCTGGCAATCTCCTGGGAGTCACTGTTGTTATCCAAGTGCGACTGCAGCTAAACGAACTGACTCGCGACTCTATTGTGGAGTATACGTTTCCCGTTAGAATTACACTGGTTCGCTTGAGGAGGAAGGTACTTGGAGGTGAAGATGGATGATTTTGAGAGGCGCGTGTTGAGGCAAAGGAGGGTCGTGTTGGCCGAGCATGTGTCTGTTGATGATGACCTCCTAGGTGCCCTACGAAGCAACAACCTCCTCTCAGTTGATATGATGGTCATTATACTCGTAAGTATCAACTCTCAATGACGTCAGCATACTCGCAAGTATTAATTCATATACTACCATCATACTCGTAAATATCAACTCAATGAGAGTGTTATATGGGGTCAGGTGTACGGACTGACACTGATTCAGATTGGTAGATATGATTATTGATTGACTTAAAAAAAAATGGTGCCTGTTATAGAACTGTTACTTTCGTTACGTAACGGTCATCTGGCGAACCCAACACCCCCCACCCCCTGATGTTTTCTCGTACTATCATGCCAAACTCACCGGCTGGCGCGTTACCGTTGAACCTTGCGCTGAGAAGGGTCTTTACCTTGGTTGTGATTGGAGGTGAACACGTTACGGAATACAGCGGCTGTCAAAGCAAAATTCATCACATTGCACATTTCCTCGTAAACGGTGGCCATTAGTGATAACATCAAGTGACTTGATGATAAGTGATAACTGCCATGGTACCATGTAGTTATTGCATGCATACTGCGCTGCCAAAATAATCTATCAGTTCAACCCATTTATTGCTCCTCTTTGATGTTTTATGGTTACCATGTGAGTGTTCTGCGTGGTAGAGTAGGACTTGATGTTTATTGGTTCCAAATTAGAACTTGGCAGAAGATATCCCACAGGAGTTCTCTGACGTCACACAATCGCTCTCTATCTTTTCTTCTCCCTGTTTTTCACACATATTGCTCCTCCACATCTTTCCCTCTCCCTTGCCCTCTCTCACTATCTCTCTCTGTGACTCTCTCTCTCTCTCTTGCTCTCTCTCTCTCTTGCTCTCTCTCTCTCTCTTGCTCTCTTATGCAGCTGAATGTAACCCTTAGTAACACAATTCAAGTAATAACATTTCACAGATATGGCCAGTAAACTACATCCCTGTCCCATGACCCCCATAGCTCGGTTTAATCTGGTCACTGGCACAAGACTTGGAGAAAGCGTAGTGAACCAAAGGAGTCGATAGACCAGCTTTGAAGAACAGTAATCGATCTTCAGTGAGCACACTGTGTGCTTAAATAAGTACCGGTCTCTTATCCATTGTTTGCCCTCGGCAGAAGTACCTAGGCTGTTGTTAGGGCGTTCATGCAATGCACTGGCAGTGTATTTGTCATGTCTGTTCTATGGCTGTTGAGGACCATAAATAGATCAATGTATGGGAGATAGAGAGTCATATGGTATGGCGATTTATCGGATTTATGACCGCGCATATTTGTATCAAAGTATCGGAATGGCTTGATTAAAGCTGAAAGGGCTTAGCTCCCCAAGTCAGCTGAGATGGATATCTGATTATGAAGGTTTGGTTCGGAAACCTAACATTTGGATCCAAGCAGTTTACACCTATCATAGCTCACATTCAGAAGCCCGAATTCCAAGCGCTGTTGGAGTTTTTAGGTCTCTCATCAGTTGACACTTGCAAGCCGAACATGGTGTTCAGGGCCCCAGAAACGAGTTCCAACCCAGGCGCGTGGTCCTTGGCGACCGGCCTAGTTCTATGAGGTGCTGTGAGGAAACGATACAACGTATGATGCTTTTGATGACGGGTGATTCCGTAATTGGTCATTATATCATGATGCCCATTGACTGTCAAACACTAGCGCTCTTTCGTTGGTTGGCTTATTTTCGCGTAAATGAAGGCGATAGACAGGTTGCCTTGTTGGAGACAAACGCCACTGGATGGCTCGGCTTTTCGCTGCATAACAAGCCACCATTCTATCTGTCATAACATGAACCGCAGTCATAACGTAAACCACATTGTTGACTGAGATGAGTACGCATGGAACAGCGCCCCTCGTGTGTATATTTAGCAACAAACTTCAACAAGACCAGTTCCATCAATCGGCGGATTTACACCTACTGCCCCGCTCATATCAAGTCATTATTTCTTGTTGTACTGAATGTGTTTTATAGAATGAGAAGACAAATGACCACCGAATGCACAAGCTGGTAGATTTCCTTCTGGGCTGTAACCGGTCTACAACATTCAACGACTTCTGCTCAGTGCTCCAAAGTCATGGTGACGCCGCGTGGCTTGGCAAGGAACTACAGACGGAAGTCCGCGCCGATCGCGGAAATCTGGTACTTGACGATGACGTGGTCAAGGAATCATCCATGCTTATTCATAGGTATAAGCTGTGATGTTGGTGGCTAAACTGTGACTTTATTTCGTTTATTGCAACATTAGGTCGTGGTGATATCGAGGTTATGTCCTGGTCATAGCATGTTTACATCGTGGTAAGAACGAGGTTATGTCCTGGTCATAGCATGTTTACATCGTGGTAAGAACGAGGTTATGTCGTGGTCATAGCATGTTTACATCGTGGCACGAACGTGGTTATGTCGTGGCCATAACATGGTTACATCGTGGTAAGAACGTGTTAATATTGTGGAGAATGGGATGATTACGTGGTTTTAATATGGTTGCATTGTAGTTAATTCATATACAAGTTAATATGATCACAGGCGCTAAGTTAATGACATCCAAAGGTGCTCGGTGCCCGATGCCAAACTCCTTAGTGCTAAGCCGCCAGATCTTAAAGAGGCCGTTCACCCCCATATCGGACACTCAGGGATCATTTTGTTAATAAATTACTATGTTTAACGGAACATAAATAATTTGTGCCGCAAATTTTACTTGATCGAAAATCATGCTGATAATTTTTTAACATTATCATTATACTGGAAATATGATGTACTGTAGAAATCTGTTTAATCTAGTTGTGTCGTTCCATCGATAACGGTGCCTCCCTAAAACCATGAACCACACGAATGTTAACTGTAAAACATTACGCGCTCTATAACTACCTCGCAACTGATGTGTATACTTCCGCTTAGGTTACAAAATGTAGATTTCATCAAATCTTCAATTATCAAAGTTGCTGGCATCATTGCGCAAAAATTTAGACCGACAAACAGGAAGGGCAATTTCCGACAACAAAAATGACATCAGCCGAATTAAGAATCTATTTTCTGAGACCGCAGCGCCGCGTAGCGACTGAAAGTCTGAAAATTTTTTTGTTTCCAAGGTGAGGTTGCCAAGCAGCTTACTAGGCAACTTAATTACAAATATGGGGCTGAATAGTCTCTTTATAATGACATTAATTGTTATAACTGGATCTAGAGGCTCGGCGCTCGGAATCTGGGCGTCGGGAACCGAGCGCTTGTGATGATGTCAGGTTTCAGAGCTCGGGGCTCGTAGATGTAAACGCCATAATTACGTATATCTGTATCTGCTCTAAGCTTGTAACCCATCGATCACGAACCTCGTCTGTTTATTTGATCATTGATAACTCTAATGCAGCTGGATCCACAGGCGCATGTTTCCCCAGCAGCTGTTCCTTTCTCAATGAAAACTCGAATATTCGAATGTATCAAAGGGGTTAGGCACCTGATTATTTGCCGATATAACAACTGCATTTAGGGAGATTAATCATCGCAGTATATATCTTACTGGGTCGGATTCATGGAAGTATCTGATTATGTAGAAGATGGAGGTAGAAACACTCCTCTAATATAGGGTGGCGACGGTATGACCTAGATTTTTAGCCGTTCATAGATTTGAAGTAATTTTAGTCCTATTACTCTCGTGTATGTAGGAAGTTTGGCAGTAGTAAGCGCTTCTCGGAGACTGACAAGAAAGAAATGACAGAGCTGATCGCCATCAAGATTCAAGTGGCCAAGGAAGAATGGAAAGCAGAGCTGAATGCCGTCCATGACAAGCTACAGGAACGGAAGGATGCTCTAGCAGAGCGAGACCAGCAGGTGAGGCTGCCTTCCCCAGATGCGCTTGGTTGCCGACATGTCCCATCGCGAGTCTGTAGTCGATGGGTGCTATGAAACGAAATCCAATCTTATTTGAGAGCAAATCATGCGGGTTTTTTTATAAAACGTTTGTAACTGATTATATTGTGTTAAATAGATTGAAGAATGGCATTATATGTTGTGAGAGGGGACCTGTGTATTAATGTTTCTATTTGAGGGTTTTTCTTGCTTACTTTCTGTTGAAAGAAATTACCTGTTTTGATATTTAGGTGAGAAAGTTGCGACAGACGCTGCTAGATTTCGTAAAAAAACACGACAAGCAATTGATTTCAACATCTCATGGCATGAAATCGACGTCTGACACCTTACGCGACAGCGTCCCAGACGATGATCTGATGGGGCTATTTGCAGAGAACCAAAACTTCGTACTAGAACGAACACACCTTGCTCTGACAGAAAGAGAACTGCTGCAGGAAGAGAGGGCAAAGATCGAGAAGTTTTTGGGAACATCGCTTGATACTGGTGAGGGATTGGATGGCGTTATTAAGGACAAGATGACGAAAGCTTTGAGAGAGGTGGAGAAATTGAAAACCGAGTTGGCAGCACGTGAGCAGAAAATCGAGCATCTCCGAGCGAGGATGTCAAAAATGGAAGATGAGATCGAGGATCACCAGAATACCCGAGAAGAGCTTACCAATCAGCAACGAGCTGTTGTTGGTGATGATGTTGCTGGCGCGGAGAGAGAGATTGAGAGTCGCAGCGGCAGCGCGAGCAGTGATCCCTGTTCATTAATAAGTTCTAACGGAAAGCCCAGCAAACCCAAAGCCAAGAAGAAGTCGACGTCTGAAAAACCCGCAACAAGGAGAAAATCGTCCAATGCACGATGATGTCGCGAAAGATTTGACAAGCTTAACTTGTGATACTTGTTGGGGAAAGCAGTTTCCATGAATTAGCTATAGACTTGATGTGATTCAATATTTCAATCTCGGATGATTTTGGATATTTTGATTATAAATGTGCATGATTTATGCTTCTACATTCACATGGTATGCTTGTTTCTGTTCTTATACACATACTCGAAAATGAAACGTTGTTAACCGAGAAATGCTCATAAAGTGGCATATCCGTTGGGTGGTTTGGACGTTCATTTGCATGGAGAAGTGACACCCAATATATATATATATATATATATATATATATATATATATATATATATATATATATATATATATATGTTATATATATATATATATATATATATATATATATATATATATATATATATATATATATATATATATATATATATATATATGTATATTCTATGTACCTATGGAAAAATGTCATGTGGCTTTGTCTTGAATATATATTCTTACAATGTATGTATGTCATTAGTTTATGTACATTCATATATTCTATTTATATATAAATAATGACATTATTGAGCCTGATTCACCTGGTCTAATGGATAGCTTCACCTGGTCTTGACCTCCTTAATAATGTCATTTGTGAACGATTCTTTAAAGAAATGCCCACTCACACATTTCATGTTTGTGCAGACTAATGCAGTCGCGGGCTTGTTCGATCCTGACCCAAAATAGAATAGCCAGGGGAGTAGCAAGCGATACGCACTTACGCACGTGCGTAACATCAATTTGAAAAGTGAAACAATGAATATGGCCAAAAATGGCATCAAAGTCAAAAGCTAAGGTGGGGGTAGCCCGGTTAACAGACCTAACTATTACTGCAGACATAGAGGCCTACTGTAGGTCTAAGGTGGGGGTAGATTTTACTGTCTCTCTCCCCCGTCTGTGCGTAACATTCCTTCAAGCCTGGCTACGCCCCTGATAGTCCACCGTGTCATGTTTTGTTCCGGTGTGATATAGATACTTGTGGCTTCAATAGAAAACTTGACGGTGGGCTACGTTTCGATGATGATCGATGAGTTCATTTCCATTGTCTTTGGAAGTATTCAGGAAATGGAAAGCGATTTCAGAGCGTTATGATTCATATGACATCCAGCACGTGAGGCATGACGTTTTCTTTCATCCAGAAACCGATCGACACATCAAACATCGCTCGCATATGGCGGTGGATAAGAAAGCGAAAGCAGATGATATATATCACGAACGTATTGCTATATGATAGCACTTACAGGAAATCTGACCTTCCTAAAATAATACTACATTGCAATAAATTTTTACTTACAAGATGTCTCTGTGGCGCAATTGGTTAGCGCGTTCGGCTGTTAACCGAAAGGTTGGTGGTTCAAGCCCACCCAGGGACGATTGATTTTTTTTCACTTCAAATGTCGATGCGTTAGTTGATATGTTGATTGATCATTGCCAAGCAAATTATAGCAATTTCTGGGAATTATTTAGCTGTCACTAGGTATATAAGAGTTGCATTTCAAGGTTGATCTATTTTTTATTTGTAGCCGCGATCCGATTCTATATACAGATATAGGAGCTAGTCAAGGTACCTCGCCCCAAGAGAAATGTAGCCGGGGGTGAGGGCTTTGGCCCGGGGGTGGTTCTCACTATGTGAAGGTTACTAGGGATGTGCCGCCAATTTGGGTCGGTTTTCTGCCATTTTGGTATACAAATGGGTCGTTATTTCTAAAAGCCAGGGCTAGCAATGGGTCGGGTTTTTTGCAATGACCTTGTATACCAATGGGTCCGTATTTTTGCGAGGTATAGCAATGGGTCATTGTTTTGCAATGGGTATACAAATGGATCAGTATTATGACAGACAGGAATAGCAAGATGTCTTTAATTAACGTATGAGCCTCAATATTGCGTGTTTGCTCGGGTCCCCTAGGTCAATGGTGGCCAACCCCAGCTGCCATCGGGGTCGTGTTTTTTCAGAGACAAGTTTTATGGCATGATAAGCAAACAGAAAGGTCAGGTCCGTACATTCTCTTTCCCTTTCCGGGACCAGTGATTTCCCCCAGATGCGACAAGGAGGGATTTCAGTTTACCTACCCCTCTAGCCCAAGCCGGTAACCATCCATCCCCAAGAGAATTGTCTAATTGCTGTCAGCACCTTGACATAATCAAAGTTGCCCAGTTGATAACGTCGTCGAGCGTGGGAACTGCGTGAGAATCCCAGTGCGATCGTGTATGCACAATTGACAGAGGTACGGTTTGCCGGACCATGAACGAGGAACCTCATGTGGGGTGCAGAGGGGAGGCATGTTATCTTCCCATTTAATCCAATTTCATACAGGTGCAGAGGGGAGGCATGTTATCTTCCCATTTAATCCAATTTCATAATAATGAAATACCATATATTGTCTACCTCATGGGACCGACGTCCTGGGGCGCTTGATAGCCTGTGGGCCCGAGTCACATATTTTTTATTTATTGGCTGCTATTTAATCAACTGCCTTGCCGTTATGAGCCAGAGCATCGTTGGGACTGACCACGGAATAAGCGAAGTTTTTTTTTGCCGTTGCGTCACTAAAATAACTATTTTAAACTTGCTGAAACAGGAAGAATCGATTATGGATGAACATTTTGTGAAGTGGCTCATTTCTAGCAATTTGTCTGAACTAACGACTGTCTTTGAAGGTAAGTTGATTCAGTACGCTTCATAACCGGACAATGTTTTATACCTGCAGTTGCGAAGCTTAATAAACGTACTTTTTCATTCTGAATCGTTTGTTCGGTATATGGATGGGTCCCTTGTAGCTCCTCGAGGTGGTCTAGATATGATTTGGGATCATTAAATTTTGGTATATGTATTGGTGACCCTTTTAAAAAAATTGTATATGAATGGGTCTTTTTTCAGAGGATTTGGTATGTGAATGGTTCCCTTTTCTCACTTTGGCTTGGTATAGATATGGTCCGGTTTTTGTTTCCCATGGCGGCACACCCCTACCCTTTTTCAAGGAGAGAACCCCCCCCCCCCGGGGGCTTTGGTGAGGGGCTCAAGGGGATAGTGATCTGGTCTAGTATCTACCGTCAAGATGTGAATGCAGCTCGGTTGGGAAGAGTTAAATATTACAGGCTGGAGCTGAGTTCAGTCATCGAGCGATTTTATATAGGAAAGTTACCTCGCCATTGATGGTTTTGGAAGATCAAGCCATGGCAATAATCTGAAAGGTCGAAAGCTAAGACGATGGAGAAAACTATACAAAAGATAATAACCTCCCCGTCGGGGAATTGAACCCCGGTCTACTGCGTGACAGGTACTCACCACTATTTTAAATTAGTCGAACACATCATATAATAAATAGAATTGGACCAACCAACCAACGGGCCCGGGGGGGGGGGGGGGGGGGGCACTTGGCCTTATTCTGGATAGGGGTGTGCCGCGGGACCTAAAAAACCCGTACCCGTCGTACAAGGTCAAAATGGCCAAAAAGCATACCCCGTCGTACAAGGTATTACGCGATTGTATAACACGTCGTACACATTAAACCTGAAAAACATAACCCGTCGTACAAGTATGAGGCCAAAAAACCCGTCGTACAAGTCGAGAGGCCGAAAAAACATACCCCGTCGCGCGGCACATATATACTACCTCTATACACTTAAGTGCCCCCCCCCCCCCGGGCAAACGGGTAGCTAATTATGCATTGCATAATCGATTATGATAAAACTTTAATCATAACATTACACAATCAATTAAGGCAACACTTACTAATATTTACTCATACTTAATGACATAACATGACATTAATAATTTTGAATTACGAAATAATAAGTAATGAGAAATCCCCCGGAAAGGGTAAATATCACGAGAAACAGCGATATTTATAACATAACTTTGTAAAAGTTAAAAAGGTTGTTGATCAAAAAGGGTGGGCATGCATGGGCGGGAAAGCTCGTAGTTGCTATTGCTGCTGTCGCTGCTGCTGTGGCGTGCTGGGGTGTCGTCTTGGAGAGGAAGATAAGCAGGTACCCAAATTCATGTCTCTTATACCTGTCCGCGGAGGTGCCGTACCAAAACAGGACCAGTGATTCCCCCCAGATGCGACAGGGAGGGATTTCAGTTTGCCTACCCCTCTAGCCCAAGCCGGTTAACCGTCAACCCCAAAGAGAATTGCCTAATTACTGTCAACAGCTGGACATAATCAAGGTTGCCCAGCTGCTGACGTCGTCGAGTGTGGGACCGGCGTGAGAATCCCAGCGCGATCATGTATTGCACAATTGACACAGGTACGGTTTGTCGGACCATGAACAAGGAACCTCGTGTGGGGATGTATATACAGGTGCAGACAGGAGGCATGTTATCTTCCCATTTAATCCAATTTCATAATAAAGAAATACCATCTAACGAGGACAGTTGTAAAAATCCCAGTATCAATTCAGTAACAGTTTCAGCGTTTTTATGCTTACGTCATCACTCGGTTACGTGGATCGGGGCATAATTAGGATAATCATATACCGCATATTAGCCTAATGAGTTGTTAAGCTTAGTCAAATATCTATGCGATCTGGTTCAATGTATCTTTAGATTCATGACGCCTGGCAATCCAAAGAAACTGATTCATCTCTCCTTCACAGTACCATATTTACCAAGTCTCCAGGATCGTTTTTTCCTTTGAGAATTTTCTGTTCCATCCCTCTTATGCGACCTCTAACAATGGGCATTGTAACATGCAGACACAAACCAATCAGCCGCCATATGTTTTTATTGGCAGCAGTTGCCAAGACAGCCTCATACATTATGGATACTAACGCAGATTTGGATCGTTCGTTTACGCAAGGATGACGAATTACTTCCTCTAACAACCGTGACACCATCGCGCTGTATGGCGTGAGAGGAAGGGATCATTGTGCTTAAGACATGATCCGGGCCACACTATGTACTCATTTTGGGGCATACTGATCGCTGCGATAAATCTCCCTCATGAAAGGGCTTCTCTTGGGTTGTCGTGGGGATGACCTTCTTTAGTGATTCCCTGTGCGTTTCTGGCAGCTTTAGGTCGTTGTTCTATGGATTGCTACGGTACCGGCTAGCACGGCATGGTGGGGAGTGACTCACAGCGATAGAATCTGTCATTCTTTATTCCGCTAGCACGGCATGATGTGGAGTGACTCGTGGCGATAGAATCTGTCATTCTTTAGACTTTTTTTAACTTACTTGTTTCCTTCCTTCTTCTCTTCTTTCTTTCCACCTTTCTTTCCTCTTCACTTTTTTCCATCTTTGTTTATTTGTTTGTTCGTTTCATTCTTATTTCTTTCTTTCTTAGTTTCTTTCTTTCTCCCTTTCTTTAACCCATTCCTTTCATCCTTTCAGCCTCCCTTCCTTCTCTCCTCCATCGCTTCCCTGCTTCTTTTCTTTCCATTCCTCCGTCCATACACTCCTTACATTCATTCTACCTTCCTTCCATGAATAAATTTTCCATCCCTTTGTTCCCTTTCTTTGTCATTCTTATTTTAAAATTCTGCCCAGTTTGTTTGCTTATATATGTTAAAACAATAACATCAAGTCGCCCCTCCGACAAAAGATACCCAGAGAGAGAAAGCGCTAGTACAGGGAGACGCAAAACACCCCCACCCTTCCCTCACCCGATCTTCTTCCGTGCTCGTATAAGAGGGAGAAGCGAGGAGGCGGTCATTCAATAGTTCCTGGTACGGCTTCGGTGAAACCAACAGATCACCGGATCAATTAGCCCGCTCGTATCCCCAGACAAAGAACATCTTGCGTGGCGGCATCTCGTTGCTAACTGAGCCCGGGTTGTTGCACAGATGCGATCTATACGTCAGTTAAACGGGCTTTAAACCAGTATGGATGGCATTGATAAACGTGTTGTGCGAAGGTACGCGGCGTTGATCGCCTGGCAACTGAGGGTCACGGTCGAGACAGGCAGAGCTGCTTTACGACAAGGGATTCTGAGAGCCGAGCAGCTCGTCGACGTGTTGGTGAGTACATAATTTACTCTTTCAGGTGTGAGAGGTATATATTACATAGTTCATTGTATATAATTATCTCGTTTTCTAAATCAATCTAGCTTTTTCACAGTTTGTCATCATATGCGGCTTTTTTTTCTTTGGTCAGAATCTCAAGAAGCCCGATAGCCGCATTTATTCGAGTTAAGGAATCCTTTTCCAATAATATAGCGCCAAAAGTTGAGTTGACCTTGCGCAGGGTCATTCATAATTTTCTGCAGCAAATCAAACGATTCCGTGCGTAAATTTTGTTCAATAATATCAAAATCAAGGTTAAATGATTCCTTGTTTTCTCTGAAGTTGTAGTTGATTATTTAGGAGTCCCCGTGTTATCGTTCTCCTGCAACCCCATAATCTCACCAACAACGGCGCATGCTCGAAAGTTAAGATTTCTGTATGTAAAACTATCATTGCACATGAACAGATCCAAGCGGCCAATGTATCTTAAGTCCACCATAGACGCTATGTTATAAGACTGCTGACTGCGATAAAGAGTTCAATGTAGACGATCTCAATTCTGATACACATTTATCATTGATGCGATGTTATCACTCGATAAAGCTATAGGCGTAACAAGCGAGGTTGAAGGACGGGATGCACATAGAGTCATCTCGTCAGCGAACGCGGCAGCGAGAAGAAGCTCAGCTTTAAGGACATTCGCTATGATAGGACCGAAAATTAGCCGGTATTACTAATTATGACAGGTAACATCAGATTTATTTCCCATAGGAGACGTTACCTGTATACTTTTCTAAGGGGCAGGGTTAGCCATGCTCGCTGATGCGGTCAATCATTACCAATCATTACCGATGATTGACCCAATGAGTTCGATTATCTCCTTCTGTGGATGCGACCAGCAATCGATATCGCCCATCACAGTTACTTAGTCCTTTTTTAACACATTTTTACCATGTGTTTAGATGGTTAAGGTGTGGGAGACTGTTAAGGGGCTGTATATAAACATAGTTACTGCGTATATTCCCACGCGAGAAAGCCGTGTGGGAATATATTGATTATCTCTCTCAAGAAAGTGTTGGAATCGGCACCCTGATGCGGGTAAACTAGCCCTTGGAAGTAACCGATCAAAGGAAATCGCGGTAATGAGTCATAACATATTGTTATGTCAACTTGTTCTTGTTATGTTAACCAATGCCAAGTATGGGCCATCGGATTTTTGAGACGATCCCTCGCAACTTTAGGAGGTTCACTGCTCTGTTTGTATTTAATTAAGAACAGATGCTTCGTTCTACGAAGGGGGCATATCAAAGGTTTAAAAAGTATCCGTGACCCCTGGTAAAACAAGGAGTAGAAGTGTAGATTAAGCATGCGCACAAACTTACCATATCATTATCTCATTGAACAGGGATTTATTCGGTGAATTGTAATAGGATTCATATCACGAAAGGACATTTCCCACAATGTAAGAGCTTGATCGCAAAGTTGGGATATTTATTGGCTGTCATTATTGGTCTATCGGACCAATAATAGTAACATGTACTTGGCTGAAAGGGAACTCTCAGGTAACTGCACTTGACTCAGCTCGTTCGAGCTCATTATAGAGTTGTTGAGATAAGGAAACGTCTCGAATTTGGTGCGCCATTGGCTGAGCTGCCACACAACCATGCATTTGAACGCATGGACCGTGTAGCAAAAGGAAAGTTAGCAGTCGGAATTAAAAACAGATGAAATGGTGTATCGAAGTATAACCAAGGGTAATCATTTTAAAAAGACAGGTTTGTTGAAGGAGTTTTCGTCTTTGTTGTTCTGTCCAACTTACATAAATAATCACGAGGCGCAACAAAATGCATCATTTTTCTAGAGGTATAATTCAACACCGAGTATTTTTCATCTCATTACATTGATTTGTTATCGTATCATCTACGTGTAGTTACTTGACATTTTACCCGCTGATTTCTTTTGTCCTCTTCAGCAGCCGGTTTCAAACCAAGAACGCGTCAAACGATTTCTGGCCTCCATTGAAGAAGTAAATCTAGCCCCAATCCCAAAGCTCGCTTTTTTCCTGCGAAGTCAAGGTTACTCAACGCTCGCCGACGCTATCACCATCGACCTGCTACGTGAGAAAGGCCAGCTGCAAATTGAGCCTGAACTCGCACAAGATGTGATGCGCGTTGTCAACCAACGTATGAGAGGCTTTGGTGACGAGAAATCTTCAAAGAAGCTGGCTGTGTTGGCTGCAGCTAAGTACCAGCTACAGCGAGAGTTGGGCGAATTTGACGCAAGAAACCCGAGCGTCGAGTCGGATTTCATGGAGCATATTCTGGCACTTGGTAAGTGTATGACCCCGTTTACCAGAGGGACTGTTCTCAACAATATGGACTCGACAGACAAAGAATCCCATTACAACACTACGGATAAGAAGACAATTGAGTTTGTTCCGTGTTCGGCCGGCAATAAGTCCGATTGGAAGATTGAATCGGATATCGAAGCGAATAAACATATGCTTAGATCGACTGTTTCTGACCAGCAATGCAAGTCGGCTAGCCCGCGATGTCAAACAAATGCTACCAATGGCGACAAAATGTCTAGCACCACTTTGAATGCGTGCGAAAGAAATGAAGCTCTGCTTCAGCGAAGACGCACATGGCCTGAATCAACAACGAAAACAACACACATTCTTGAGGCTCACAAGAAACACGACAGCACATTGAATAGAATGGCCATTAAAACACCGACCAGTGCCAACGATTCTTCTAAAGTCAGTCTTACAGCAAGTCGGTTCTGCAATGAATTAATTATCAGCAAAGGTGAAAAGGACACATCGTTTCGACCAATGGCAACACGCAAACAAACTAACGTGCATTTCCAGTCTGGAAATAATAGAAATGGGTGGGGAAAATGCACAAAACCACAGGAAACAAGTTATACGATCAACGCAAAGACTCACAAACACATTCGGTCCATTCCTAAAGCAAAAAAGGCGGCACAAAAGAAGGTGCATTTTTCGACTCGCGATATTCAAGATGATTTAGATAAGTTAGACCAAGCCAATCGTCATATCCGGAATGTAAACCGCGTTGTGAGTTACCACAATACCCCACCAATAGAAAAAGCTGGTAGAGATTTAGAAGTGTATTATTGGAAGAGGCGATGTGAATTCATGAAAAACTGCAAATCGACCGGTTATTACTATTTCTTATCCGAACGCAAACGAGAGCGATGTGATGCGTGTTCTCTAGCTAAGACAAACTCGCACCAACCTGAGTGTCTAGCCCACAGACCACATGGAAGAACAGATTCTTCGGCCAGCTTCAACAAATCTGAACTTAACCTCTACAAAGCTTCATCGTTCGTCAAAATGGTCAACCGCTCGCCGAAAGCCTCCAGATTGGCTAAGGTTACACTCGAAGATACCCTGTGTCCCGGGGCTGGTTTCGTTCCGAGTCAAGAGGAACCAAGATGTCTGCCATGTGCGTTTGCGAGCAAGACCCAGAGCAGTATTTACGATTCAATAGTGGATTACAAAGGCGAGAGCCACCATGTTGTCCCTCTACTGGACAAAAATGGAACCACTGACTGTCCACGAGACAAGCGTCATTTTCAAAAAACACTTGTTGAGGTAGCATAGATAGATGAATAGATATGAATTATTAACTTTATAAATGTGGTTAATTCACGGTGTTTAAACTCAACATTGATATCTTTGTTCTGATATTGCCTTCACAAAATTATTATCATCCGGACATCAACCTGCGATCGATAATACATATATATAATAATAATAATCATATATATGTTCTTTCGAATTTTTCGTAGTAGTGATATTCACTGTAGGTTCACTGTTAAGTTCCCTGTGTGCTCAGCGCATCGTATGTATTATACAAATTTTCATTGTGCAGGTTTGTACTTCGGCATATCTCTGTGTCTGTCCTCTTTGTGGCTATGTGCGAGCCTGTTCGTAGAGGTACACAGGAGTCGTTATTCAAATCACAGACGTGTAAGGTGACGCAACATGCGAAAATAAAGAATCGCTTGTGTCCCCGTGAATTGCCAAATAAAAACAGCATTGAGGCATCGGTATGTTCAATGTATAAATTTACATCACATTGGTTAAGGGAATTATAATCGAAGTAACGATTTTTATACAATTGCTAGCACTTTATAATGATACAAACGAAACTATATCTGCTCCGGTGCTTAAATTAATTGTAAGCTGCGAACACCACATCAACTATTTGATCCGAGTCGTCAAGAATGATTCAACAAAGCGCTGCAAACTGCCATGGTGACAGGACCGCATCCTTAACCTATTGATTTACTATCTCGCGACCGATTGCCACCCCACCCCTCCCCACCAAAAAACTCTGACCCCAGTGACCTTTATCATAACCGTCTGCTCATACCCATAAGCGTATCAACTACGCAACGTATTAGCTAATATGTTTTCGCTCGAATTAATAGTATGGCGGGGATTAAAGATCTGGATGATTCAAAATATAATTAGGTCGCTTTAGAATTATTGTGGAGACAACATTTTATTCATATGCCCCCGAAATGTTCAAATGCCCCGCCAAAGATCTACTAATATGAGCCCTCTTACTTACTTGGGGCTAATTGATTGGCAGGTGGGTCAGGGGTGGGCCTATGATTGTTCAGCTGTACCATGGGCCACATCTCTCCATAATTGTATATATACTGAGCTCCATTGTTGGAAAGAGGAGTATCATGGGTTGATCGCTTATTGAATATTCAAGCAAGTTCCATGTACATTTGCTTTCGCATTTTGTTGAGTACATAATTTAAAAAATAGTCTTAGAGACCACGTATTTATTAATTATCAATATATTTATTGTCTATCATAATTTTCAAAATAAAAAATACATTTGGAAAATTTAATGCTAACGTATGTGAGCTCTTCATGTTGTAATCTAGTTAAGTGCTGATTTCCGTATATTTGTCGATCGAGTTTGCCTTTACATGGAGCAGGTTATCAAATCAGACTTGTTTGTTTCTCTCTATAACAACACCATTACGACATATTTGTTTCTGATTGTCGATAAGTTTATCGGCGCAACATTTGAATTGGCCCTCGTGATCAGAGGGGAATTCCTGAACGGCTCCGCTACAGCACTGAGAACGGTCCTGATCCATGGCGGCTGTTCCGCAACAAGTGGTTGAGTTCTTGCTGGGACGGGAGCGGATTCTGCCATCGCAGCAAACCTGGGATGTGGTGTCAAAAGCATCGCGTTGACAACAAGCCATTTTACCACAGGGCCTCACAGAGATGGCTCCGTGACAGCATATAAAGTGGAGATTGTTGAAGACCACGCCACCACACTTCTTGATATCTGCATGAAGAGAAGGGGACGTGAATGCTGTGGCAGTGATATCGCAATCATTATGTATATAGGTATAGTTATATATATATATATAGATATATATATATATATATATATATATAGATATATATAGATATATATATAGAGATATATATATAGATAGAGAATTATAAATTTATACATGTACATACTTATATATAGAGTATATACTAAGATATATAAAAATATATATTTATATTTACATATAAATATATATATAGATATATACATATATATGTCCAGATATATAGGCAGATAGATATAGAGGGAGATATATCCATGGAGAGATTAAGAGATATATAGATATCTAGGGTATATATCTAGAATATATCTAGAGAGAGAGAGATAGAGATCAGACATCTCTCTCTATCTCTCTACATCTATATCTCTCTCTCTATCTCTCTCTCTCTCCCTCTCTCTCTCTCTCTCTCTCTCTCTCTCTCTCTCTATCTCTCTCTCTCTCTCTCTCTATATCTCTATCTCTCTCTCTCTATATATCTCTATATCTCTATATCTATATATATATCTATATATCTATATATATATATATATATATATCTCTATATATATATATATGGGTGGACCGCAAAAAGATGTACGGTGTACGATACCTGCAATTCCAAAGAACCCTTCTGAATTGATGCCATAGTGTGATAGTAGATCGAATCCAGATATAAAAAAATGACCATTATTTAAGTACATGTGTCATTCTGTCAATGATTATCATTTGACAATACCTACCTTAGAGGGAGAATATGTATTCAACGATATCGCCTTGACAAACATATATAGGTCAAGATGGAGGTTGCCGTGAACAAAAGATGTGATTGGAAATTGAATAGCCAGGCAAAATAGTGTCGTTTAGGCGATATTCATCTCGATTTTCGACACATATAGATACGTAAGTATACAACAATGATGGGGAGGTATGAACGCTCGAAATATAACACTCACCGTATGACGTATATATGTGTACTACAGTCAGACCGGGGCTACCTTTCCTGATGCTGTTCTGATATACGATTCTTTTTCGAAATTTTTAAACCTAAGACTTCTGAAAGGACACTGTCGATAATTCCAACCGAATATGATTTAGAACAGATGAATATTAACAATCTCACAAGAATTGCTGGTTTATATTATGTACTTGATTATGATATTAAATATTACTTTATTTTTGTTTCAGAATTAAGCATCTCTTGGTTGGACAGC
>CM067344.1:66754056-66804056 GCA_034190875.2 Urechis unicinctus | reverse complement strand
ACCTGGTGCAGCTGTAGAGACTTTTGCTGATGGGTGACCTGGTGCAGCTGTAGAGGCTGTTGCTGATGGGTGACCTGGTGCAGCTGTAGAGGCTGTTGCTGATGGGTGTCCTGGTGCTGCCCGACATAGCACATGGCCACGAGTCTCCTGCTGGTAGGCCCTCCACAGAGCGGTAGGGGGCGGGAGGGGGTATGTCCTGGTGGACGCTGGACATCCCCTGTGCTCAGGCCTCACGCTCTGACCAGCCACTGGTGCTGGGGCCAGTTCGGTTAGATGCCTGCAACTTAATCACACAGAACTGACTGTGAACATTATGCAACAAAGAATATTTTTCAATGCAAAACTTCTTTCACTTAAATAGTAGCACAATTAAATTATATTTATGATACCCCCGCCACATCAACTAGCGATTGTCCCAGCTCCTCCATCGAGTCACTCAGTAACTCTGCCAGCATCTTTGTATGGCACATCAACTAGCGATTGACCCAGCTCCTCCATCGAGTCACTCAGTAACTCTGCCAGCATCTTTGTAAGGCACATCAACTAACGATTGACCCAGCTCATCCATCGAGTCCATTGAGTCTGTCTTGGCCCATGCTTTTTGCTCTTCTTGGGGGCGGAAAGTGACGAATCGCTGTCCTGGCGCTTACCGCCCCCCACCCACCCGCTAGTCCTCCCGAACCCCGATGGAGGATACCACTTCTTCATCTGCCTCGTCGGAGATGGACTCTGGCTTCGCGACCTGAAGCATAAACAAGGACAAGTTTTAGAAAATGGAAAGGAAACAATGTACAACAATTGAAAAAAATGGAACAAAGAGACACCAATCCTTGCAGTTGCTTACCGTTTCTAGTACTGAGGACTTAGTCCTGCCCCTTTAATGTGGCACTAAGAACTCCTACTATTTGAGCTTGAATTCCTGGAGCGAGGTCAGCGTGGTTAGTCCCTTGCCAGACTTCCCGTTCTGCTACTTGCCCCTCAGCTTGAAATAATCAGAAACCGTGTCCAGATGTTGGAGGCTGTAAGCAGATGGAAAGAAAACAATGTAAAAAGTGTAAATTTCAAAACACACCAAAATAATGATTGGTAAGCATGAAATAAAGTTTTCAAACTCTAAAACAAACCCACGCGACAATCCCATCCCGCTTGCAAATTCCTTCAGCCGGACGTTGATCTTTACCTTGTTTTTGTAGGCAGAGTTAGTCATGTCACACAAGTCCGGAAGGTCCTCGAAGTAGGAGGAAACGAGCTCGTCCTGGGCCTCTGTGAATTTTTAGATCTGCTGATGGGGACACAGCGACCCTTTCTTCTGACAGTGGATTCCCCAAGTCACTCACTTCACTGCCGCTCTCCCTCTCCCTCTTCCTCTTCTCCTCTTTCTTTTTCTTCCTTTGGGAGGTTCTTGTGGGTGCTCTCTTCTTCCCCTTTTGTCCTCCCTTGTTTGCCTCAGACATCTTGCTGTACATGTACTGTGGAACTTGTACTATGAAACTGAGTAGAGCGTGAGTGGATGATCTGATGGATGATGCGATGAGCCGCCTTTTGTTGCAAGTCTGGGTGGATATTCGCTGGATTGTTCACGAATTTCGCGTCACTGTCAGACCAAATGAGAGAGCCCGCACTGGCATGGTCCACCTCATTATGATCACATATTCATAAACATATGCGATCATAATGCTTCAAATCATGTTGACTCGAAGAGGCCCAAATAGTTCATGGGAGAACTTAGCGAATTGTATTTCAAAATCGGTCCATAATTCACCAAGTTATCATGGATTTTAAATTTTTGGCAACCACAATTCAACTAATTTTTATGACCATCGCACGTATATTGATGATTTTATAACCGATCAAATTTATTAAAGAAATAAATCCGGCAAATTGTTTGCGGGGGCCGTGCGGTGCCCATATCTAATGTGACCATACTCACGGCAAATCCCAGACATCGGAAAGCAGCCCCGGCTCCCGGGTCGCCGGTAAGTCGACCGGTTCCGACTTTCCGGCCGGCAGCCAGCGCAAATGCGAATGCGGCATAGATTAAGTGAAGAGTCTTGAATGTCTGAGTAGCGCAGTATACTAGAGCTATTATTGTGCCGACTTCATACTTGCGTAGCTTGGTGGGTTATTGTTTCACATATACATATTAATCGGATAACACCCATGACGTTTCAATTGTCTTTGTTCAATAATAAATCTATCAAATTTTGGTAGTTGCCAAACCTGTTCTTCTGAGTATAGATTTATTGCCATTATTGCTACGAATTTTGTTTATCAATCTGCAGTTTGTAATCGCTTTATCGTGCTTGTAGAATTCGGGCGTCTATTTTGACCACGTCAAGTTCGCCCATCCATTGATCAGATATATTTGGACTTTGCTTTTTTTGGAATTTGATCACGCGGGGCCATGATAGATTGACAATGATTTGGTCGACTAACTATTAAATGTTAGTGTGGCGTGGCGGTGAGGCGAGCAGAGAGTAGCGGTGACCCTTGTACAGCCCGATGTGTAGGCGAATGTTATTGAAAAACCAGCAGAAATGGCACCCGCAACAAAATGAAGTTAATTTTGTTATCGATCCGACCATTATCAACGAAGTTATTCGAGATGCTAGGTTTTTTTTACTTTTTCGATAACCTTGACCTTAGCTTGTGGTAAAGGTAAAACTATATCGGAAATATCTTGAAAATTGCGAGGCTTAAAATGTAAAACATTAATTTATTTGACCGACGTTAAACGCAAATAAAGTGATTGTTATTCTATTGATTAGCAAGTTCATTAACAACTTATGTCCATAGTATTTCTTCTAAATATTTTAAATGATATATCATTATGTGCTATGTCAATGCAAGTTGATGGTGGATATCTTGTTTCTAACTGCACATGTTATTTCCTTGTATCACTTAATTTCCATTTTCATCACCAGCAAGGAGGTAGTGCAAAACGCAGCGCAGTTGAGTAATCCTGAAAATGATCATACTGAAGAGCTCCAAGTTATGATGCAAGAAGGGTTAATGCATTGTAAACACATAGTGTACCTTTTCTCACATTCAACGTGAGTTATCTTAGAAATCATATGACCTAGTAGCGCAGTTGCTAGAGCGTTCGACTTTCATGTGAGAGGCCGCTGTTCAAATATTTTACAATTTTATTTTTCAATTTTCGTTCCGCTAATTCTCTTTGAGCTTAGTTTATAAGAAAACTATAAGGATGGCTTTGCCAGTGAGACAAAGCAGAGAGCAACGGCGACCTTTGTGCAGCACTATGTAAACAAACCAGTGAAAACCCAGCAGAAGTGACACCCGCTGTTCTTCATGCTTACTTTGTTAGATCTATAGATAATTTACAATACAATGTATTCTAGTGATATATTTTGAATTAAATGGGCCTCTTTTTAGTGTTTTTTTACAATTGGACAATAATTAGTTACTAAATAGCGAAATTAAAAAGTTTAGAGATTTTTGCTACCAGCAATTTTCGATCGGCTAGAATTTGTTTTAAACAACGCATTTTTTACAATTACATATATTCAGAATAAGTTTACAATTTCATTACACTTTCAGAATATGTACATCGAATTATAATACACTCAGATATTAAGCATTGAACTTGTGTCATTTTTTGAAAACTTGGATGCTTTCATGACCGACTTCGATGAAATCTTCGGATGCGACTTAAGCTGTCTCGGAAGACATGTGAACCAATGTTAAGCATCATGTATTGATGATTTTATAAGCGCTCAAAATATTCATCAAAATTTTGTTGACATTTGGACCGTTACCACGATTTTTCGACCTGGGGCGCTTGGTTGATGTCCTTATATATATTTAGAAAAAGTTTGCAATTAGATAGAGCTAAAAAAAAACCCGTAAATGTAAATTATATAACGATTCGACCATTATTAACGGATTTATTCGATTTACTAACTTTTCATTTTTTCGATGACTCGCTCGCGGTCAAGGTCAAAACAAAACCTATGGGTTCTGCGCATTAATGGGGCCGACCATTTAAAAAGACATATTCGGAAAAAAATTGAACATTGCGACATGTATCGCGTGCCAAAAAGTGAGCTAACAAACATGCATACATACATAGCCACAAACGCGACTAACCGACGTAACTTGGCGAATGCGAATTGGCCAAGTTAATAATGCAAGATAAGTGATGTATAGTGATGCCTATGTTTAATTAACAGATATGTATAGCATGGGTTGTGCACACGTATGTGTTCAATCACGTCACAATTTGTAAGGTTTTATCGTTGACTCCTAAGACTGGGAAATTTATCCATGGTACCGTTACTCGTGCTTTATTTCTCCATATTTGAAATTATGCACTCATGAATTCCATTCACTTGGATTTCCCAGACCAGATTGCCAGACGTGCACGTTTATTGCTTGACATGCACCTATTCAATACGCATGTGAATGAATAGTCGTAACAGGGAAGGTTATTGATGAACTACTGTCGGGTTCACGAACCAGCCTTTTATCGCCTTTCATATCCATATTAATGCACATTTGTAGCGCCATCACACAGAATACGTGCGCAAGCAGAGCGATATTGCACCACACGTCGTCAAAAAAACTGAATGCCCATAAAACAGTCCGATGGTACCTGTCATTAATGCAACATGCTCCCAGAAAAACGACAATCTACGGTTTACAATAAACTGCTGCTTTCATGGTCTGCCCCAAAACGTACACCCGCCAAAATGATCGATACTGATTCGTCGATGTCATTTATATCCTAAATTCAATTGGTCATGACGTTTTTAATATTTTCTTGACAAGCAAATTCAAGTCGGAGTGTCTTTTGAAAGCCAATCGCCCTCAGAAGTGTATGCCTACCGCTAACGATCCTCACTAACATTCATCAGTAGTGGTTACCTTAAAAGACCATTGGTAAACATCACGCATGCGCAGCTCACCGCTCTATCAGCGTTTATAGTCTTTCCAATGAGTCATCATACGGTCGAGATACTTGTGTGACGTATGATTACGTCACTTTACAATACATTTAGGGATTAGTGAACACTAATCACCATGTTGATGCATTTAGCATGTAACGACTACAATGGATCAAAGCTTACATGGCAATGAATGAAACTATGAAGTCATAACGTCTGAATATATCCAATTTATTCACTTCAATGCCCTCAGCCATTTCATCGCAATAAAAGTTATGTAACAAAATAGCTTTTATCAACCAGAAATAAATTGGAGTTATTGTTCAAGTTGTACTTAGTGCAGAGGGAATACATAGACATTCTATAAGTACATGCGATGGGAGGTGCAGTATTTGAGTATGTCGATTATCAATTTGAACAACACGTTCAGTAGTCTATGCTAAATCGCTACAAAGTGTGATGTTAGTCGTGACGTCATGGAGAGTGTCTTTACAGCAGATGTCAGAGGTCAGATTAAACATGCTGCCGTTACAGCAACCTTGAGTCGAGCTACTGATGACTTGATGCTGACAACAAACAGCGTCATCTAAACCGTTATTTGGCGTCACTTGCCCATTGCAACACAGTGCCTCCTCCTTTCTAAACGCAATGGTACCACAGCACGCATGATTCTTGCCCGGGAAAACAGTTATGTTTCCATTGCAGCAAACATACTTGTCGCGGTCAAAGGAATATGTGGCACAGCATCTGGTGTTGTTGCTCGGGCGAGAGCGAATGGTCCCGTTACAACATATCTGTGACTTGAGATCCAGCAGCTCCGTACCGCAGCACTTGGACGTTCCACATGGAAGCACACTAGCTTTACCATTGCAACAATGGTATTGATTGTTGTCATAGAATTTAGTTCCGCAGCATAATCGATCTTCTGGGATGTTGGCGGTATCGTAATCCACTCCCCCGCAGGTGACGATTTCTGTGATCATGTATAATAATGTCATGTTTGGTTTCAATGTGGGTTACTTAACGATTGAGAGACAAAATGATTGTTCGGATAAACATGTCTCACTTGAATGGCCTTTAGAAGCATTTACCGAGGTCGAAACAACCACTGAACCGAAGTTTTGCTATATAGAGTGTCTGGTATCATCGTTTTAGGTATCATCCTCAAAACGGTGGCGCGTTATTAGTAAAGGTAAACAGTGTCTCACCTGAGTTGGCCCACCAGATAGTGCTCAGGAATAGAGTGACCAGGAAGACTTCACGCAGTACCGCCATATCTAACAGGAACCGTCATTTAGTTGAAGTGACCTTGAAAATGACATCTGCTAGCAAACTTGGTCTTATGGTGGTAGGAAACAATATACAAGACATAGCCCTAGTTCGATTGAATGAGTAATGCTTCAGTCACATTTGCGCCGATTTCCGAAAAGGCGCCCGGGTGAGGAGTTTTTGTGTGTGCCAAAATCCGCACAGAGATAAAGTTGCCTGTGTCCCCCCGATTTTGGTATTGACTTGTGTGCTTCCCTATATATACACGCCATGTAAAATGTGAAATATCCCGCCCGTCACACGGCGGCAGCCGCACGAACATCTTCCGGCTACCGTACGACAACCCTGTCATCCTTGCGATAGTCTTAAGGGCTCCTTAAGGTATATATATATCCTTCAGATGTCCGTTCGATTTAATCCGGCAAATGGTTTGCGGGGGCCGTGCGGTGCCCATATCTAATGTGACCATACTCACGGCAAATCCCAGACATCGGAAAACAACCCCGGCTCCCGGGTCGCCGTGAAGTCGACCGGTTCCTACTTTCCGGCCAGCAGCCAACGCAAATGCGAATGCGGCATAGATTCTGTGAAGAGTCTTGAATGTTTGAGTAGCGCAGTATACTACAACTATTATTGTGACGATTTCATACTTGCGTAGCTTGGTGTGTTATTGTTTCACATATACTTATTAATCGGATAATTACTGGTTAGATAACACCCAGGACGTTTCAATTGTCTTTGTTCAATAATAATTCTTGCCAAACCTGTTCTTCTGAGTATACATTTATTGCCATTATTGCTACGAATTTTGTTTATCAATCTGCAGTTTATAATCGCTTTATCGTGCTTGTGGAATTCGGGCGTCTATTTTGGCCACGTCAAGTTCGCCCATCCATTGATCAGATATATTTAGACCATGCGTTTTTTGGGGAATTTGATCATCTTAGTGAATATAAAGCAGTGGAGGTGCAACTTACCATTGAATTGAACTCTAGCCAACCCAGTTTATGAAGTAGGTGACCTTCTTTATCCAAACTAATGCGATGGTTCCAATGCGATTATTCGAATTTGTCTGTAGCAGGGCTAACGTCAGTGTTCTGATGTATATGGACAAAAGCCATGTAATGCTGAGCTATTTAACCGAGTGTTCTCCACTGAATCATAGAGACTAAGGTTCTGAAGGCGTGGATGCCAAAATTCGTCCCAGTGGACGATTTCGCACGGACATAGTAAGCGGGTGGGAGCGTTGGACTTTTGCCTTTGTTTCGTTGACAAATAAGAACTGTCTGTCTGGTCAGCAAACATATTAATCATTTTTCAAACAGCAGGGCACATATTGACATTCCAAAACAACATTTTTGTCAAGTACCTTACGCATCTCCCGCGACTACTCTCTGCTCCGTTAAACATGCTTTGTGATCAAAGGCTATCTATCCGCAGGAGGAGAAATAAGTGTTTTGACCCAATTAAGTGAGTTAATATGCTTATTTCTCCATAGTTTATTGTCAGCCAGGTCTGCACAGCAATTTCATTCGTGTGTTTATCATTCGCAGTATCTTTTGACGATTTTCCCTAGGTTGATGGCACACGGCCGATGGGTTTAACACACGACATAGTGGGGAGGAGGAGAAGCGCTTGATTCATTTAGACGGGGTACTCGACACCCGACAAGCATGTGACATTCTATAGGCGTGCCATGTTTACCGTGGATTGTCGATTGGTGGGTGTTGGTCATGCGTTCTAACAGTCGTAGAGTATGTCATCTCATAATATTGATATGTTTAATCATTATTTGTCAGTTGAGGTGGGCATACGGTGGTAATGAGGACAGAGGGCGAGGGTTGAGAATGGGACGCAATCATAGATCAATGTTTTTCCTTTTACTCACAGTTTCGTCTGAAACATGACACTTTACTCACTTCATCAACTACACCAAATGTCTCCACCCCAAAGCAACGCCATCCCCCACAGATTGTACAATCTAATGTATTTACTGGTAAAAGGAATTTTCATCATACACCTACTGCGAAAACTCACTGATCGCTTTGAGCTAGTCAGTCCAGCAAGTAATTGCTGCAACTAACCCCTGTATACCAGAAAAACGGAAGTGCTTTAAAAAACAAGTTCTGATGTAATATCCATAGTGCCCTGGTAATACTAAGCTGTCGCCATGACACGTGGAGTGACAAATGGCAATCCATTTAATTTAATTTATTATTCGTGCAGGAAGAAAACAAACGTCAAATACTCAAAAAAGACTGAATAAGTTCTCCATAGAAAGGTATGGAATCAGCATCGCATTGACAGTACAGAAAAGGATACCGGAATATGGGTCGCATGCTGTGAAGGCTATCGCCCTTACAACACGTCCCTCACCGCATCGACGTATACCCGGCCGTATAAAGTCACCAAGGCGTGAATGTAGCGCGCTTCTATAGTCATATAACAAACTGCTCAAGCGATATGATTAAATACTATTATCTGTGATCTGACTTATTCTGCCGTATATGAGTTCGTACTGGATCAAGCTATTTAAAGCGTATATTTTGTTAGGCAATGGCATGTTTATTTTTTCCATTGGTTATTTTGTGATTGCTATGTTACATAATTAGGAAAATATTTCAATTAGTTAATATATGCTGAAAAGTCGATGGCTCAATGCTGCGACGGTTGTTTGCTAATGGACGCTTGTTGCTATGTTTGTCCATGTATGTGATGACTGTTGCCAAGGGTTTATTAGCGAAGCGGCTGACGTGGTGACAATATACCCTTCATTATAAATGACTGTTTCTCAAAAATGTAGTCTCTGCCAACATATAACATGATGGAAATATGGGTGCTCTTTGTAACATTGGTAAGGGCGGACTCTTCTAAATGAATGTTTTAGGTGGATTCATTCTGGCGACGCGTGAAGAAGAGACATTTTATAAAACCCCAGTGAATGTACTTTGCACATGAAGTACATCAAATAATGATGTATAACGAAGGGAAGGTGCGCTTTATTGTTCGCTTGCACAGTGAGAAGCTTTCAATTTTTTTGATAAGTCGAAAGCCTTTGTCAATAGGGCTCTTTGGTAGGCTGCGAATCCATCGTCATCGTTTCATTGCTCTGAACAACATCACCATGAGACACTCGTCGATCTCCGCTAATTAGACCTCTCACTATCAGACAAGCGACTTTCGTTTATTGTGACATAACATCACACCTGATGAACTCCGACATTATCCGTACATAAAAGGTCATCTGATCCTCACAAGCTAATGAACGCGATAATCAGATCAGAAGAAATTCAATATGCAAATGTGGATTAGATTATGTTACAGCTGAACATTTAAAATATTCCAGTCAGAAACTCATCTATCTACTCTCTTTGTGTATAAGTGGATTTATAATGCTCATACCAGTAATCAAAGATAAAAATGCAAGTATTAACAACAAAGACAATTATCGGCCCATAGCTTTCGCCAGTGTAATTTCTTAAATTATTGAAAGAGTCCTTCTGTACAGGTTAGAAATGTGTATTGTTACATGTGAAAATCAGTTAATCTTTTACAATGTCTCAACCTGGAGTACCAAGCTATTTCATTAGGATATTAGATATTGGTATGCTTAACAATGGTGTCAGACAAGGAGGCATACTGTCACCTTTTCTATTCAACTTGTATATGGATGATCTGTCTGTTATATTAAATGCATGTAAAACTGGTTGAATGTTTGGTTCTGAGCTTATGTTGCACTGATGTATGCAGATGACCTCGTGGTATTTAGTCCTTATAGTGCTGCTTTACAAACTTTGCTACAACTATATACTGATTATGGAATGGAATTTGACATTAGTTGTAATTAAAAAAAGAGTAATTCAATGATAATCAGGTGTAAAGATTATATGAAAATAGCCTTTCAAGATTTGGTCTGGTGAGGTAGTGAAAAATGTTAGTGAAACTAAATATATTGGTCATATATTCACTGATGATTTAACAGATGACAAAGACATCTATCGTCAATGTCGAATTCTGTATGCACAAGGTAACATGTTGATACAAAAATTTCATATGTGCACAATTGATGCTAAAGTGTCTTTATTTCGAGCATACTGTGCCCCAATGTTTACAGCTCATCTATGGTGTAAGTATAAAAAATAGTATGCAGAGGCTCACAGTAGCATATAATGAGGCCATGAGAATTCTAATTGGCCTACCAAGATCTGCTAGTGCTAGTCACATGTTTGCTAATGTGTGTGTACCTGCGTGTGAGGGTGTAATACAAAATCTCATGTTTATGTATAGTCTAGATTCTAGTGAAAACAGTATCGTTCAAAATATAATAAACCCTACCAAACGCAGCACTCGGTACATATCAGACATGTGATATTCACTGTATATGGCCAACTTAGGTGATCTCAAACTGTCATCTGTAAATATTCTGTATTTCGTTCTGCCTTTCTGTATTTCTTGTCTGTTGAGGTCGACTTGTACATCTTGTGGTCATCTTTATTATATGTTTTGTTATATTATAGTCTGAAATAGAGCATTTGATTATACCTGCTGAACTCCTAATCCTCACAAGCTAAAGAACGCGAATTGCACATATTAAAGGGTGTATCATTTATTGGCAGAATTATAGTGTGTTTTACTGACTTAGGTTTTCTCGATTGACCTGGACGTATTGACTCATCGATATCAAGTTATTCTTGACTGTTGAGGTCGACTTGTACTGCTTGTGGTCATCTACCCGTTGGCTGAATCAATATTCTAACTTCAATGCACTATGCCAAAGCCATAAGAGGAGAGCTTCAAAGACATCACCTTCTCGGGTTAGCTCTCGAGCCAGCACCCTAAATGTTATCGAAAGCTATTCCACTTGCCGCATTTCGGCTGAAGTTAGTAAGGAACTACACATCCTCGCCACGGCTGTGGTTTTACTTGCCGTGATACATTACGTTTATTCATTCGATAATTTCACAGATTGTACTCTCAGGCTATTGACACAAGGAAGCGTACACTGGAGTACTTCCTACAAACACATTAGTGTACAAAAGACACCGTCTGTGGGTACGAATGGTGTGACCAATGTATATAGGCAAGGTATCACCTATTACCACTGACAGTAAATGTAGTGTATGTGCCTCTGATCTTGCATCAGATGGACACATGAATAGATATATGGCACTAAGGGATATTTGAGTAAGCCTCGTCTGATCCATCCGTGCGTTGTCATAACCATAATATTCACAGGTTAAGGGATGCCAGTTAAATACCCAGCTTTGCCAGATATGACGATGTTCAGATAGTAGACCAGTCACATTATCTCCATCCGAGTTGCGGCGAGGTGAAGAATTATGCGGTGGCAGTGTCGGTATCGACCCGTCGTGCCATGTTATAATGTCGTGGAAGCAATGTGTATTTTGAGTCAGTTCTTGCTATTCACGCACGTATCGGCGAAAAATGCTGGTTATTTGTCATGGTTTGTGGGTATCGTGGTCACGCAGATAATTGTTCTGAAGACAACACATTAGGGGTAACTGGCGGGCATACAAAAAGAGTGGCAGTTGACAGCGATGTCAGTGACTGCTACACAAATGTACGTGCATATTCGCATGACTTAATCTTCTAACTTATGCAGCCATAAATGCCAACTGTCTGGCCTTTGAGGCCCTACTACTCCATGCAATCTGCAAATATTATTTTAGCTGACAACTTTATTTGCATCATCATCATCATCATCATCATCATCATCATCATCATCATCATCATCATCATCATCATCATCATCATCAGCAGCAGCAGCAGCAGCAGCAGCAGCAGCATCAACATTATCAGCAGCAGCAGCATCAACAGCGGTAGCAGCACCACCAACACCATACTCATATATCACCATCCTAGCGATGTCGTTACGTTGGATCAAAATCGTTCGTGTTCGTCTCCAAGACAAGGACTGCTGAACCTTGGATATGATCTGCGGTATGTTCGCGCCGTAAATAAGTGAAAGATGCTAAGGCGTTTTAATATACCATTCCGTGTCCACAACTATTTAACAAATGAATAGGTGACGGCTCATGAATTACTGATAGCGCATGCAATCTTGTTTTTACTAGAAAATGTCTGGATACAGTTGCAGGCACATCTTAAGTTGTTTATTGTGTCGAATTTGAGCGAGTATCTTCAATGCCTGATTAGCCGTGTGTGATGGCGCATTAAGATGGACCTACCAAAACAGGTTCTTAGTGCCGGCCAACAAACGTGCATCAAATAAAAATGAGTACATTTACGCATACGTCAGTGCAGTTATTCGAACAATGTGAACCCAGCTATATGTGTATATATAATTAAAGCGACATCTCTCGCTATCCCTAGGTTTATTTACCATTCGGTGTCAGGTACCAGACAGTGAAGCAACAGTCATCCTGTTTATATGCGGGGTTGTGTGTAGGTGTCGGAAGGGCTGAGAGCGCACTGATATCGCCGGTTGCATTTCCTCTCATGTGGGGGCGGGGTTTAAATCAATACTCTTTCGTCAGCAAAGGGAAGTCAAAACTTTTCTCTAATGCAGCTATTCATCTTAACTTCAGAACTGATGAGACATCAAATAACTATGCACTCATGTAGATTTCCATAGGATTGTGGCATGGTTATAGAGGGTAGTTTCCGCCGAAACTAAATAACTAATGATCTCATATAATTCCATGACATGTGTTTTATTGGTAGATGAACAATCAAGCCAGGCGATACACAAAATGTGTGGCTTCTTTTTGGACCTTTTTGAATAAAATAATAGAATTAATTGCATTATGTGCAACAATAGCCGTAAAACTTTGCAGGCTGTACCAGGTATTTCGCATAATCGTTAAACTGCTATAACATTCGCAAACATGTTTCTTGCTATAAAATATACTAACATGATCAGGTGTAGAATAAGCTCCTATAATGAAAGACATCATGATGTTTAGTCGGTATTCGATGCTCCCATAACCATGCAGCGTGAGTTCTCCGCAAAGAATACAATGCCACCATTGTTTGCCTCCATGGTGACGCCTTACGCGAGAGGGAGCTGTTGCAGGCTCCTAGCGGCTCATTCAACGCGCCCATTCTCTTCTCAATAATTGATGCCGTCCCGGCGTTTCCGCGTAAAACCTGCCTTTATTCTTGACGAGTGTCATATTCGTCGGTTCTTTTCAGTCGTGAGGGACCATCTCTGCATTCTGTGCGTGTTTTGCTTAAGTGGCTAAAATGCCCGGAGCTGGGAGACGCAGGCCCGAAAAGCAGACGGCACCTAAATATGAAACTATGAATTCTCTTGCGGAAAGCACACGTTCTCGGTGAGTAAATTTATGATTCTGGTATCATTTTTTAAAAATTGACAAGCAGTTAAAACACGAATGGATTTATTCCATGATGTTACAAGCTGAGATATTTGGATGGGGACGGCTATACCGCAATCCGTCTCTACTCCTACATCGTTGGCGTAACATCTGAGTTTGGTCTCAGAGAAATGCGAATCGATGAGAATAACAAATCCTGTCAATCAACCACATCCGGCGTTAGGCCCGTTCCTTAACAATATGTAGTATATTTGTGGACGAAATAAGGCAAAAAATTGCAGCATAGCACAGGTTAGTTAGCATTCATATGTTACCAATCGATCCAAGACCATTTGTTCTGCGTCTCTTTCTCGTGATGGTGCCATACAGTGTCACCAGAGCTAGTTAAATCACATGCTATTGCCGCTAGAGAAGACTATCTTTGTTCCAAGCGACGCCAACAACAATAGCGGCTAGGAGTCTACAAGACTCCTCGGTTGCGTAAATGGAGTCGCCAATTGATGCGAGAATGAAAGGGGTTCATTTGAAGAAAGTAAACATGACCTTTACTGTACAGAGGCATGCGCAAGGGGGTATGGGAGAACGAATTTACGTCCGTTCCATTGGTATGCTGCTTTCAATATGGCGGGAAGACTCCTGGTTTGTATAGCTGATGGGAGCAATATGCACCTTTCATAAACCTGACCAAGTTGTTCATTTGGGATATTTTTGCGTTCTCCGTCGCGTCATGTTTCATATGAAGTTCTGTGTCCTAAAAGCAAGAACTAGAGGCGACATACGTGGCATTCATACGTGGCATTCAACAAGAAATAATTGAAGTTGTAGATAAAGCCATAGCATATTACACATTGAATATTGCATGGAGCATGGCAGCACAACGTGGACGTGATGTATGCCCTATGAACGTGATGTATGCCCTATGAACGTGATGTATGCCGTATGTAGTGTTTAATGAGCGTAGAGAAGAAGATGTCTGCCTTCAAGTATAGTTGCTCGTGATCGATCCGTGTAGCGCACACACAGTTATGCATACCTGTTTGCGTGGAGCACAATAATGTGTGGACAGTGGTCAGTTTTTCGTGACCGTCCAAACATATGGCCAGCATCCCGGCGGACTCTCAAGCAAGCAAGCATGGCGTGTGTAGTAGAGGTGGTGGGGGAGGGGGGTCGACGTGTGCGTTTACAACCACAAGCATATGGTCAAAAAATGAATATTTAAAGGCCTCTCAGTTATGTTATCATTAATTAATTAAACTGTATGCACATTGAGTTGATGATATCAGTTAATATTGAATGTGAATCAACAATGATCGATGATGTCCGTGACAAATTCATACCATAATGCGGCATTCCGTCACTTGGAAGTGAGCAAAGCACGTGGTACGAATGACGTCATTTGGTACATGGATCAACGATTCAATTCAATAGCTTGCAGCCTTGCTGGGATCTCATTCAGAGTTTTAGCAACCCCGATATGGGCGTCTCGGTGATGTGTGGCTGTTTCCTGTCAATCGGTGGAAAATCATTTGATCCTATCCTTTGAACATTGGATCTAACTTCCCCAGTAAAGTGGGAATCATTTTGCTGCTTTCATGGTGACGCAAAATCGACGTAGGCGCCCATCTTGAAAACAAGTAACATCCGTTATACGCGAATATGCATGATATAAATAGCCTTCGTAAAAAGAGCCAAGTTGAGCTAAGATCATTTTCATCTAAGCGTCAGCGCATATATATATATATATATATATATATATATATATATATATATATATATATATATATATATATATATATATATATATATATATATATATATATATATATATATATATATATATATATATATATATATATATATATATATATATATATATATATATATATATGTGTGTGTGTGTGTGTGTGTGTGTGTGTGTGTGTATTTGTGTGTGTTATACATCGCATTTCATTGGCTCTTGGGGAGCTGGTGGCAGTCGTTGCGTTATTTATTTAACTAGGTTGGTTCATATTAGCTCTTTTGAACCAAGTGGAGCTTGCGCTCCCTCTTGGTTCTCGAAGATAGCATTCCCAAAGTAGAGAATTCGATGGTAAAACCTTACCTTCACGATGTCAACTTGATTTAACAAGTCCAATGTAATCAGCAATCAGTATTATCCATCGCATTAGAGTCTCAGGAATCGCAACAACTTGTAAATATGCATAATCGCCTTAAATGTGCGAGGCGATTAACTTTTCCGACTAAATTCCAATATGGCAGCGAGATTGTGCAAAGTAAGTCAGAAAACGGACTTGTTATGATGATGAATAAAGGAGAGGAAAAGGCAACTAGGTCGGAAAGGTATAAGGTATACATCTTGAATAAAATGACTCACCTGTGAAATGTTTTATCAGGCAGATGATGGTGTGATAAAAACTTAGCAAATTCCACGCGATCGTTTACGACAACGTCATGAAAGAGACCGGTTGTTGACAACCACCAGAATTCAGAGTGGAATTTCGCCGAAAAGTTAGAAATTAATCGAATATCAAGTGCTCTCCTGGATATTGGTTAAATAAACCATAGCAATTAAATTCAGTCAATGCTCTCTCGTTGGTGACTTTAAATTCTTCTCAGGACGTATTTTTAACGTGATAGATTGAGCGTGTTTGTCAATCTACCGATAAACGGAGGGTTTTCCTGTTAGACCAACAAGGGAGTACCTGATCGACTGTTGGTCTGTTGGGCTAGTTCATATGTCAAGCGAAACACAGCAATACACACCAAGATCGCCTGGTGAAGTAGGCGGGGATGCTTGCGGATATTTGTCTATTGAAACATTTTATCAGTACCTGGAATTATTTTATGTGTTAATCTGTTCAACCCAGGAGAAGGCAAGCATCCTCATTACACGTGACGTCATCACAGACGTCAATAAAGACTTCTGAGTCAAGGAGGCTGCCGAAAGTACCATCCACCAGATCTGGGAACACATTCCAGGAAGAGGAACGAGAGGAATCCCCTTCCGGCAATCACAGCATGAGCACCTTCGAGCGGCGTGTATTAGGCCGGAAGAAAGGCTTGATCGCAGAAGCATTAAGATTCTCCGTATTGGACCAGAAGAAATACCGCGAACTTGGTCTATTGAATGACTCCATGCTTGCTAATATAGTGGTGAGTAACTCATGCAGATCCACGGTTCATAACGTGGAGTGGCATATTTTGTTGTTGTTGAAATAAGTCGTACTGGTTATTTTACTAATCGTTGGGTAAATGTTCCAACATGCGACGACACTGCGTACGTTCTGTCACATAGCATCGTTTTACAATTAAAGAATTGTGATAACAATCCAAAAATTCATCATAATTCATCATTAATTTCCACAAGAGCTTTTCAATAGGGATGCGTTTAAAATGCACATAAAATTGAGCTTTCGTCAATTCTTTACACCATTGCATTTTTCGTTAGATTGATAGTCAATTTTTTAACAAGTTCGTTCTTCTAACATGGAGCATCCTAACATTCGAGTACAAAATAATATTGACACCTCATCGATAAACCATGATAGTGGCATATAAAAGTGGGTGTTATGTGTAAAAGTCGGAATCATCTGAGCACAGCCAGGTGTTATGCTGGCTGAGCCAGCTCCATCTCTTACAAGGCAGTGACACGTTCAATCAGCTTGTTCAGTTGCTGGGCAAGACCGGCTACGGCTGGATCGCAGACGAGTTGCGCATCGATCTCTTGGCAGAATCCGGCGAACTGGAAGTCGAGGAGTATGTTTATCGCGAAGCAGGGACGATCGTGCACCGGCATTTTGGCCATAGTAAGAGAATATCTGAGAGTGACAAAAGGGAAATGCAAGCGGTGATTGCTCTGCGATTCCAAGCGGCAAAACAAGCCTGGCACCAGCATTATCTTTCGTGTCAAGCCGAGCTGGAAGACGCGCTCAAATACAAGAAAACCGAGAACGGTCGGATGAAGGGGCTGGCTGATAAAATATCGGCGTATCTACGAATTCAGAAGAAACACATCAATAAATACGCTCACGATCTCACCAGCGGTGTAGATACCTTGAAAGAAGATTTCGACCCAGACGCCAGCAGGCTTGATTATTTCGTAGAATTGGAGAAGAAACTCGACCACATTTTAGAAGTACTAAGCCGGGTTCTTTTGCAGAAGGAGAAGTTTGAAGACGAGAGAAAGCGGTGTTTAACTCTTCTGAAACTTGACAAACCAGTCATCCACCTTGACTTGGCTTTCCAAGAAGTTATGGGAACCATGAGCGAAGACCTATCTCGCTACCAGCGAGATGCGCTCCTTAGCGACCGCACGGCGAAAACACTCGACTCGACTGTGAAGACTTTGCAATGCGAGACAAGTCAGGAATTGGCGAATATGGAGCGTCACGTTGCTTACCTCGATTCTGTGATCCGGAAACGCGAGGAGCGGTTGCAGCAGCTTGAGAAACTCTACCTGGATGCTAAGGTCAGACATGATGACGTGGAGGAGGAGGTTAGCAAGTGGAAGAGACGCTGTGAGATGCTCGAGAAGACACGTCGCCTTGGTTACATGAATCCAGGTCAGTGTGTTATTTCTTGGATGATGACGCCGCTTTGTCTGTGACGACGATGGTGATAGTGATAGTAACTTTGACTGTGATGATGATGGTTTATTTGATTGTGACGACGATGGTGACGACGATGGTAGTTTCGACTGTGACGATGATGGTGATGATGACGGTAGCTTTGACTGTGATGATGACGGTGGCTTTGACTGTGACGACGATGGTAGCTTTGACTGTGACGATGACGGTAGCTTTGACTGTGACGACGATGGTAGCTTTGACTGTGACGATGACGGTAGCTTTGACTGTGACGACGATGGTAGCTTTGACTGTGACGATGACGGTAGCTTTGACTGTGACGACGATGGTAGCTTTGACTGTGACGATGATGGTGATGATGACAGTAGCTTTGACTGTGACGACGATGGTAGCTTTGACTGTGAAGATGAAGGTCATTGAAGGAATCAGTTTACTAATATAAGTGACCCATTTGGTTGTCATTTAATTTATGTCTGTTAAGAAGAATACATCCGGTAGCAAATTTCATCAAAACTGTAATATTTGAGAAAAAATAGTAACCCCCCGGTCGAAGACAGAGACTATTGATCGTCGCTATTCTAATTGGTGATTTAGAGTCGCTTATGTGGCCCACGACATTACTTCATCCTTGCCACCATCAGTGTCCTTCTCTTCACTCACTTGCTTCACTTCCAACTCTGTCAGAGGCTGGTGCCGTGGTGGCGGCAGCATCAAAGCCGTGAAGCACAGGCATGCGGTGCCGCAGTGCCATCCCACCAGGTCAGTTGTGAGATTCGATACAACCTGACGGAACATCAGTTACATTCTGATCCCGGCGCTATATGAAGACATAGACGTGATAACATATCAGACCCTTCACATCTCTCATATTGAAAGAAAAAAACGAGGGGAAAATGTGTGAGATATATTAGTCAAGGTCCCCTAGCCTGTTGGCTGCGGGCCCTGTTTACATGTTAATGATATTCCATAATCTCGCCAACAGTCTAGGATAGGGTACCGTCTTGAACTGGTGCAGCATCCCAGATTTGGGATGCTCCAATCACAAGCTGTATCTCTCGGTCACTCTCGGGTACTTTTGAGTCATTGTCTCTCATTGGTCAGTGTCACATTTCCCGAAGATTGTTTTGGTACGCTCCGTTTGAAAGACTTGTCCGCTCGGCTGCTTGATGGGTCGAGATTGTTTTGTGAATTTGGCTGCTGGAACGATTCCTGCTCACGATTTAGTCGAAGAGTTACGTTTTCGTTTCTGTCATTATATCGAATAACGTTGTAACTGCTGACTTGTGGATCGCTTGCCTCGCTTTATAATATCTCTGTGAGACAGGACTCATTATATAGCCCATCACCATGACGACCTACAACATCATATAGTCCTGTTTTGACATGATTAGATGTTAAAGATAATTGAAGCTCACACAGTCCTTAATTTAGTGTTTAACCTCCCCGATGAGGCATTGAACACCTGTCTCCCACGTGTCAAGCGGGGAGACTCATCTCATCACTACACTATGGAGGACCGTTATTTCATTTAGCTTTAAAATATCTTTGAAACTGCCTCACAGAGCATACTGATTATATCATTTCCTTTATTTTGATTTCAATGTATAGTTGAAAATAAAATTTATAAATTTCAATTCTTGACAAAGTGAAATTACTTCTCGAAAAAACAAAAATGCACGAAAACCAACTCGACAACATTGCACATGTGCGCTGGGACCAACGTATTTGTGATATATTAGCTTGTGTTGATGCAGGATGGTCTGAGCGCATAAAGGACGCCTACGAACACGAATCGTCGCCCAGTGATACTGCCATACAAGTCACTACTACCAACCTACCCATCGTGCACAAGAAATCTCGCGTCGTACGAACGGACACGGAGTTGAACCGACAGAGCGTCGACATGGGTTGGTATCAGAACGCCAATCGCGCTACTCTCAAAGAAACAGCCAAAGACATGCGCAATAAGGATGCTGAAAAGCGCACCCCTATCATATACGATTCCTCATCCAGCGGTCATAAATAGATCAGGGACGCGCGGTTACAGATGAGAGTTGGTTTTCATCATATCGATCATTTTAGACGTTACCTTGTTAATTATCCATCTCCGTATATTCTGCACATCATAGGAGATAGAGAACTGCACGAAGCGGATGTCCACGGCACGAAGAACAAGTGCATGTCCGTTATAGGGAAGTGATCGTTTAAGGCAGATGACATTGGTTATTAGTTTGGAAAATATGTTGTATACAGGTGACCGCTATTCTTATGTATCCTTATAAATAGCTATTTGTTAATAACGTTGGATGGAGATATACAGACAAGATTGGACATTGCACATACAGCGTTCCGACGAAAGAAGCAAGTCAGGTTGAATACGCACAGTGAAAAACATCGACGTCTTGACATAGGATGTCAATATAGATTCTAACTGAAATGCGATACATAAGATCTTTAATATTTTATTCAGACATATTGCCTTCATTTATGTTGCCTAGAATGGGGAAGAAGCTGCGATGCAACATAAGCATAAGGAAGTGTCCCTCGTGACTACGTTTGTGGGGTGTCATTCCCAGCACTCCGACCCTCACGGTCGCCCACCCTCACGGAAGCCCACCCCGACCCTCACGGTCGCCCACCCTCCCGGAAGCCCACCCCGACCCTCACGGTCGCCCACCCTCACGGTCGCCCACCCTCACGGTCGCCCACCCTCACGGAAGCCCACCCCGACCCTCACGGTCGCCCACCCTCACGGAAGCCCACCCCGACCCTCACGGTCGCCCACCCTCACGGAAGCCCACCCCGACCCTCACGGTCGCCCACCCTCACGGAAGCCCACCCCGACCCTCACGGTCGCCCACCCGCACGGTCGCCCACCCTCACGGAAGCCCACCCCGACCCTTACGACCCACCCTCACGGTCGCCCACCCTCACGGAAGCCCACCCCGACCCTCACGGTCGCCCACCCCTCACGGAAGCCCACCCTCACGGAAGCCCCCGACCCCTCACGGTCGCCCACCCTCACGGTCGCCCACCCTCACGGAAGCCCACCCCGACCCTCACGGTCGCCCACCCTCACGGTCGCCCACCCTCACGGAAGCCCACCCCGACCCTCACGGTCGCCCACCCTCACGGTCGCCCACCCTCACGGAAGCCCACCCCGACCCTCACGGTCGCCCACCCTCACGGAAGCCCACCCTCACGGAAGCCCACCCCGACCCTCACGGTCGCCCAACATCACGCCCCCCCTCACGGAAGCCCACCCCGACCCTCACGCACGCCCACCCCGACCCTCACGGTCGCCCGCCCCGACCCTCACGGACGACTACCCCAACCCTCACAGTCGCCCACCACGACCCTCACGGTCGCCAACTTCGACTCTCACGAATGCCCACCCCGAGCTTGTGCTCATATCTTGCTTTCCCCCAGACAAAGGCGCTATTGATCGTGTTGTAATAAAAGCCGCGTTCGATTTGACTGCGCTCTGGTTTTGTCTCCATTAGTCTATCATAGGAAGGGTTTATGTCTCTTGTCCTGTTGAAGCACCTCGCTTCCGAAAGGGTACTGAGTGTGGAATCAGGTGCCATTTCCGCTTGGTACCGTTATGATGGAAAGCGAAGGTGATGTTTAGGTAATGTTCCCGGACACATGGATCGATGCACCCACATCAAAGGGTGTATAGCTACGCTTATAAACTCTTTGCCCAACATCACGACGCGCGATGCACCCACATAACGACGCGCCAACTGATGAGAACCATACGGGACATACGTCTGATCAAACTTAAAGTAACACAAAATAACGTGACGAATTAATTGGTGCGACATGAATGACTGTCATTAAGGAAGAGCTGTGATGCTAAAATAGATAATTGACCGTCGTTTTTCGGGATTTAATGAGTTTGTTGTAATATAAACCGATTGTTTCTCTTAACCCACAATAGAGGTAACCCAGTTAGCATATCTCGATAAGACCAACTACCAACCTCTTCCGAAGTCTTACCCGGTACCACGTGTGCAGGTAGCCGGTGGTCGCCAGGAAGCGAGCGAGGTAAACAAAACGCATCGGCTCTGGTTTGTAAGGTTCGATATCGATTTGGAGCAATGTGTACCGGGTGGGGTAACTTAGTAGGGAAAAGTGATTATTTTGTTGATAATGCTTTTTGTTGAAATATATTTTGTCCAGTTAGTTTTCATTTTTTCAACTGATCGGAATATATATTGACATTGAATTGTAACGTGATATGAAACTGGCCGGACCTTGCTGACTGTTTATCAGCTTACCAAGGATTTGTGTAGTAACCCCTGGAAGAAAATGCACCAGGGTCACGTAGTTCAAGTTGAAATTCCCTTTGATTTGGACGCGCAGGTGTTGGACTACCATCCGAATTGGCCTCATTGTCTTATTAGAAGTAGGATGAACAGGAAATTCGTATCCAATAATGAGGAATTAAACTGAGCAAGATAAACTACTCATTTTGCGGGGAACAGCTGGTCGATCACACGGAAAGGTGCCTCGTCAATCTTGGGGTGAGTGTGTTATGAATGGATCGCTTGGTAGGTTAAAGAGGGGTTACAAGCCCAATGTTAGGTAATCAAGTATCATTTTGTTTCTACATTACTACGAAAAACAGTTTATAGCTACGCAAAGAGAGCTCACTCGCGGCTCCACCCCGAGAAAATAGTAAACACACCACCTGTGAGCAGCGTGGTGCTTTGTCATAGTGTGTATTAATACAATATTTAATAAACTTATTAATTCGGAGGTGTGGTGGCCTCGACCAATCAGAAGACTCCATATCTTTGACAAACTCTTTGGCCGAGCCGCGAGACGTTGGGTGAACAGTCACCTGTGCTTTTGTTGGTTTCTGTTGGCACCACCTGATAACGTGCGTGTAGTTCACTCATTTTCATAATCACTTCACAGCTTGTCGAGTGAGCTTTCTTGGCGCAGCTTTTAAGTCTTTTGCTTAACTGTTAAAATCGACATACTCCTTGGAAGTGTCAACGCTGCCATATTCCGCTAAAATTGTACATGCGTGATAAATATGAGTCGTGGAACCGTGTAGGTGTGTTAAGTTGATTACGACTTGTCATTGTATCCACTGGGTTGTTCCAGACGCTATTTTCCTGACCACAGAGTACCACCGCTATCGGAACAGACCTCTAGAGTTTCCTAATCGCAGGACTAATAGTTAAGCCACATTATGACTAAGGAGACGGAAATAGAATCATTTAATGGTGTAGAACCAGTCATTGACGATTCACCGGACAGAGAAAGTAAACCGGAAAATGATATTTTGATTCCTTCGGAATCCCGGAAGAATTCCGCGCTCGCCGGGGAGCTGGAAACTATCATTGCTTTCGGAAAACCACAGCAACCTCTAGAAGACGAGCTGCTGAGAAAACGCGAGGAGGAACGGAAGATGTTTGATGATTTGATTCAAGAGAACGTAAAAGTGGAACGAGAACGGCGAAAAATGGAGGAAAAATTGCAAGAGGCTACGGCGAAAAATGCAGTGTTGACCGTCGAGGTTGAAAAACAAAAAGATGACATGAACGAGCTACATTTTAAAATCGCCTCCTTGGAGAGTGTGTCGCGGAAGACAACGCACGAGGAAAGCGGGCCGATCCAGAGCGGAGAAGAGGCAAATGAGGGTGAAAAGCGCATTAGGGATCTGCAGTTCCGGTTGCTGAGGATAACATCGGATATGGAGGAACAGGATCTGCGGATTAAGGAGATGGAGCAGGAGAGAGGAGAATTACAGAAGCTGGTAGTGGAGCTGGAGAGACACACGGACCAGAGTAAAGTGGAAGAGATACATCGTCAATTGGAGGCAGAGAAAGCCAACCGGAAACGGGATGAGGATGATAATCGTAGGGCTAATGTGGTGAGGCAGGGCGGGGTTCAGAGGTCAGCTATGTGTAATGTTATGTAATGAATTGATATAATGAATCGTGAAACGTTCCCCCATGTGCTGCATGTAGAGGCATATGTTGTAATATACCATATAGTTTTTGAGTGTGCAGAATATTGGTTGCTTTGTAAATAATGCTCAGCTGTGATAGTTGGGAATTGAATAATAATGTGAGTAATTATTCACGAACCGTTATGAAATGGTATTATTATTACTCTTTCCAGTAATGAGTAACCTGCAGGCAGGAATAAAGAACTTCATGACTTTGGCTTGAGAGTAAAATGTGTTTCTCGTTGTCCGTTGGGGGGGGGGGGGGGGGGGGGGGGGGGGGGGCAATGAGGGGTGGGAGATGGGCACCTCAACACTGTCACCATTCCTCGGCATTCCTTAATCCTAGTCCTCTTTCTGTAATATTATGACATGTTACTAAGAGCAGCACGGAACCTAACAGCCACAAGCACCTTGGTCATTCAAATACCTTTGCCCACGGTCACTACTACAGTATTTAGGAGTACTTACAATTGACCGCTTCGTCTGCAATAGAAATGCAATGCTAGTTAGATCTGGTGCCGGGCTAGATTTAAGCGTAATTGGCAATGGACTCGAAACATTTTAGGACTCGAGTGACTATGATTCAAACCTTATGATAATCTTCTCAGGGGGAAGACCTCATGATGGTAGGTTATAAATATAATAACGAACTTGATCAATTTAAGCCACGTTTACTTTCTCAGTGATATAATTCGATCAAGCTGAATACGGAAATCAATCATTTCTAGATCAAGCTTTAATACTAGTTTTTGGTAAATGGACTTCACATTGAAAGACTACAATGGATTTCTACAGAGTATTTAACCTCTCTAGATAGTATTTGATGACTGTCAATAAACACATATTAACAAACATCCGTTTCTTTGACATTATAGCACAAATAGTAATAAAATAAAAGCCTACACTGTAAGTTTCGTGTTGAAGATATGCACAAGCAACGAACAAATGTTGCATTCACGTCCACTGCTAATAATATATATATATATGTATATAAATATATATATATGTATATATATATATGCATGAATATACACATATATATATACATATATATATATATATGTATATGTATTAATATCCATATTTATATCTAGATGTATATATATATATATATATATATATATATATATATATGTACATATATCTATATGTATATATACATATATATGTATGCATTGAGTCATATATATACATATATTTATGTATATATGTATATATATATAGCTATATGTGTATGCACAAACCATATATATACACATATATGTATGTATATATGAATATATACATATATATTTATTTGTACATACATATGGATATATATATATATGTATATTTAGATACATATTCATATTTGTATATATATATACACATAAATATATATATATAAACATATCTTTACGTATATATACCTATTTATATGTACATATATATATATATATACACACACATATATAAGCATTGCTACCAGCAACCAACAGACCAGCTGTATCTATATAGATATATTTCACACTGTAATGGGTAATCTGACATAAATAAGCACTTAGCCGTTTTGAGTTCGGTAAACTGACGACAATCCAAGATTGTGATAACACCTTTGTCGAGAATTACAAGTCAAGGGATAAATATATTCGCGGCGATGATAGTAATGCTGATCCCCATTTTGGAATGCTCATTTAATAATCGACGAGCAAGCCATCAGGTACTCGTTTTCGCCCATAATGATGACCTCGTTATGATCATTTATAAAGAATGAGTATGATCTATTTTCAACTGAGGATAATGTGCTTGCAATACCCATACCGGCTGAATTGGTACATACTAAAATAATAAATGTCATTGTAAACGTCTCTCTCAAACAAGTTGTGATTGGCCACGAAACACTTACAGACAATACACCAGTTAGATGTTTGGACTTTGCTACGAATGCATCAAATAACCCTGTCCTTATTATACATACAGTAACTTGGGCACAGAAACTCGATATTAACCGTTATGATTCATAAGGTAGGTTCGTTTGTTTCATCATAACGTCTAACATGTCGGTCGATTTTTTTGTCCAGGCAGACTTTTAACAAGCCCGTTTGTGCACACTTTACGGTAAATTAGCCCTTTCAAGCAAACCCGCGTTAGCCAGTGCAGTTTGAGATTTCCTTAAATCCTTCATTGCCACCGAAGAACTGCAGCTCAATACTTTGGTGGTGTTTGTGGGATGTCAGACGTAGGTAGAGAGAACCGAGTCAGGCAGGAGCAGAAGTCGATCAATGGCCGAGCGGAGGGAGACGGCCGCTGACGGCTTCATACATAATAACTCCCGCATGTGGTCGAGGGACAGGAAAGGCAGTGACTTGCCGCACACACCGAATGCCTGGAAATTCTGCAAGGAATCAAGCGAAATGTAGCTGTTGTTACAGTAATTGTAGTGCAGTAGTGGTAATTGTGGTTGAGCCACAATTACTACTGCTGTGCTGAGTAGTTGTAGTAGTAGTGACTGAAACAAAGGTAGAAGGGCTAGTTGTCGTATAGCTTTTAGCTTTGCAGACCGCATGAAAGATATTAAACTCATTTACTTTGATGTAGTCATGGCAGCCCTCCACAGATGACACAAACTTGGTGACGTCATCTGTTGACCATTTGGACAGCGCACCCAAAGCTGGATTCAGGATTCCTTCACTTCCGGGGAATGCAGGGGACTTCCGCCTTCCTATCCCCGGCACTGCCTCCCTCACTGACCGGAGAGGTTGGGGTTGACTGGGTGATGTCTTGGGTAGGACGCGTCTGGGCGGTGTAACCGTGTGGGTGTGATTTGAACTGAGGTCAAGAATTGGTGGGGGTTGCAGGGTGTTTGCCATCGGGATGTTAATACTAGGTTGTGTGGTGTTGGTTGGGGTATTCAGTGATAGATCCAGTGGCGTTTCGGGAGATTGCGATGTATTTGGGGAAGATATGATGTTTATTGGATTTGGAGACGCGCTTGAATGTCTGTCGGTCGGTGGTTTGGAGGGCGAACATGATGACGACACGGCATCGACAGAGGTGCCCGTCATAACGTCCGTCGTGTCGAGGAGACCAACGGGTGAGTTGATGACGTCATTGGTGCTAGCCCCCGTCAGCTTGCTGAGCGCGTCTGCGTTAATGGACATCATTTGACTCGACAGATACGGGACCATCATCATGTTGGCGAGGCCGAGACTGGCATAGTACGGCAAATACCAAGTGAGATTACCGGCCGCCTTGCTCATATCAAACGCCAACTTGGCTGGCATCTGACCCTCTAACGCTACTTCCGGGCCTTGTGACTCAGCTGATTTCTTGCAGGGAGACGGTTGACATGACGACGACGACGTGGGCACCGTGATGGCGCGAGTGATGGGTGGAACAGTGGCCACCTTCGGCGCCGTTATCGCATTGCCCGTGCGCCAAATGCCCCGTCCATCACTGGCGGGAAAACCATTAGATCTGGCAGACCGAGAAGGCGTACTGTCAAGGGATTCGGTTTTTAAACCATCCGCTACTGATGGAGAATTCTGGGTTTCCATGGAAGCCGATTTCTTTTCAGTCTGCAGAATTTGACGCAGACGTTCTCGGCTGCTCCCAGAGCTGTTCATTTCCTGTGTGTCGCCACGGTGACCTGGACGCCATAAATGGAAGGAAATCACGAGTGGCGATCCAACTTAACTGTGCGGGAATTCTCCCAGATACAATCCAACATTTTGGGCACCAAGGTTTACTGCCGGTGATATCGTTGTTCACAAAACGATTGAACTTTTTTAAAAATTGTGGAAATCTCTAGAACTTTTCCCCCAGCAATAAGCAATAAAGCCGCACGTGGGAAGCCGATAAATTAAAAGGACAATTTCGAATGTCAAGCGAACATTTAGTTTCTCTGTGGTATTAAACTTCAAAATGCACATTAGTTCGGTAAACAAACATACAAGTTCAATAAAAATATTTTGTGTTATTTCGATGTCCAGAGCATATATTAGAACCCATATTTCATTAGCATGAAACCCAAGAGAGCTCCGTATAGTTTGTCTTCAATTTCTAAACAATTTTGCAGAACTCGCGGGTGGAGGGGGTGGGGGGACTTACCGTGTTTGTCCGCGCAACTGCTCTCTGCTAGTCGTCTGTTCTGATGTAAGCCATCGATAATGCTACTAAGCCTCCACGCTTTTCCGAAACTGCGACAAAACCGAACATAACCAAGTCAATTTGACGAGAAAACTCACAAACTTACCAAGACAGCCACAAAATGGGTTGTAATTAGTAATATGATAGGCCTTCTGGATTACTTAAATACAACAATGTGATCCGCTGAAGAACGCGACCGGAAAGATCCATTAGTTCTCCTGTCATTTTTACTCTCTGAAAGCTATGCATTGAAAATTTAAGGTTGGTTAAAGTGGAAAATTTTAAGGTAATTATTACTCAAAATGAGACTTATTCCATCCAAATAAGGTCGGTTATAATTTCGGATTCCGAGCGCCGATTTGCTGTATTTTTTGGATCAAGCTGACGTCATGTACCTCTGGCTTTTGTCTCAATCAATCTTACCTCTTTGGTGAAGCGCTGTTTAACTTAGTCACTGGCAATGTAATGGGAGTTGTTACATTCAAAACCGTAATTTGGCCGGGTTCCTCGTCATCCGAATCGTTGACAATGAAAGCGTCTTCCGCAAGGCGCCAGTCCTCCGACTCAAGTCCCGCTAATTCCTCGTCCTCCACCCCTCCCTCACTCTCGTCGCCATAGTCATTGACCGGAACTTGACATTCTTCAAGGTCAATTCTAGGAGGGTCATCGGTGGGAACTTTCTGTGATTCGGTTGCGCTACTCTTTGTGAGATCGACAGCGCGCATAGTTGCATTACTGCAATCGACGGCATTCCTCTCTGCTGCGGATTCATGGTCATGAGCGCCTCCAAGGTCATGCGTCAAGGTCGCAACAGGGAGCAGCGCTGGACTGTTTACAGTGTGGAATATGTGGCTCGGTAAAATTTTGAACTCTTTGCGAGACCCAGTCGTCGGATCTACGCTGAACTCCCTTGCTAGCTCGCCAAATGTCTCGGATTCGTCGCCAGCATCGTCGTGAAATTCAAATACGTCCCCTCGGAAAGGCATCATCGTCTCCACGCATCGAAGTTTTTTCTTTCGTTTCCTCCGTTTTTTGCTTTTCTCTTCCTCTTCATCATCCTCATAATCGTCCAAATCACTCTCCTTCCGTTTTCCGCTGCTTTTCTTCTCCATTAATTTCAGTATATTTGCGCGGATCGCTGCTTGGCTCGGGGATAAAGGCGTGGCCATTCGGTAGAGGCCCGGGGCTCGGTAAGGGCCTCTGTCAGGGTCTTCTCTGTGTTCGGTATGTTCGGATGTCTGACAAACACATACAAAGGAAACATAAGTGGATCCGCACGAATAGCCGAGCCTGCCTGTAACGGACACGCTTAGCAAAGCAATGCGTACAACGAACACGCTTAGCAAAGCTTGCGTACCACGAACACGCTTAGCAAAGCTTGCGTACAACGAACACGCTTAGCAAAGCTTGCGTACAACGAACACGCTTAGCAAAGCTTGCGTACAACGGACACGCTTGGGATATCACAGATGATGAAGTGATCTTATGTGCGGGCACCTCCCTATAACGCATGCGCACACTTAAACCTTATCTCTCGAGGGATGGCTCATGACAGGTTGAATTGTAAATCACTAATTTCTATGATACTCCAAATTGGTACGATTCCTCACAGAAAAGCGCGATTGATTGGTCGTACATCCCGACGTGACCACAGACACCGCCAACATTGCCCGTTTTACCGTCGGGATATACTGCGCCTACAATAGCACGGATACGGCAATGTTTTATGTACACTGACATGGATTTTTGCTCAGGTGATAATCGTGTGGTTTGCGGGGCGCTCTTTGGTTTTACTTCATTGTAATTTTGTTTATGTTAAAGGCCAGAGTAAGAATGGCTGAATCAGCATGGTATAGCATGGATGAGGCAGCAGCGAGCGCCCCAATCCTCACCTCCAATCTACATTGGTTCCGATGGAATCTGTTAGGCGCCTTGCCCCGTCATCAGGTCGACTTTCAGCCATTGTTATACAGGGGCGTGCATCGCATGAACAGAGACGAGAAGTGACGTTAGGATGCAACCACACAACGTGACGGTGGATATTTCCAATTTTGAAAGCAAGCCTACATGACAGAGGGAAGGACATCTACACCCAACTAGAGCTTCGTTTATCACCTGGCTGCGTGACGCAGTTGGCGGAGTGTTTTTCAGGACCTAAAGTCCGAGATGCCACTTCGTGATGTTGCGGGCTTGCCCATGCCAGCCTTCACGTCTAGCAAGCTTGCAAAACACGACCACACGGAGTTTTATTTGCGGATGGCTTTGAATTAGGACAAACTTTTATAAAAATGAGTTGTAAAGGAGTGGAATCGATAGCACGGATAGCAAGGGCTAAGCGGTGGTGGTCAAGAAGTGCAGGCAATGTTAGTATATAAAATGAAACTGACTGGAAGTGTGCGTGTACGCGTGCGTGAGAGGGGTGTGTGTTTGTGTCTGGGTGCGAATGTGTTTGTGCGGCTGTATGTATTTTGCGTATATTAGCGCGTATTGAGAAGGGGTAGAACGTGGCATAGGGGGATTTGGTTGCTGAAAGCGTAGATTGGTGTTTGTGGGCTGGAGTAGTTGGGGGAGACAGTGCGACCGTGTGCGACTCGGGTATGACTTAGCCGGTGACTCATTATAAACTGATTGGTAAGCCAGTCAGTAAGTCAGTGAGTGCAAAAGATCACCCAATCGCATTCACACCGGCTTGCTTTACCTTAATTGGCATAAAACAGAACGCCCGGCGGATATGACGCACAGCTCTGCTCAATACAAATTGACGTCAACTTGGAGAGCGTTCACGATCTTGAGACCAGTGCGACCTCTCATGGGACGCCGCCGATAGCGTCGACTCACCGGCTTCCGGCGTGCTATTGACCTTCCTACCTTAATCTCACACACCCCAGAACTGCTGCTGCTGCTGCTGCTCCTGCGGCTGATGGGCTCACATTTACGCGGGTTTTCTCCGAGCATCCTCGGGAGACAGTTGAGTGAGCAGCCTTCGTGCCGGGGACGATATGCCCACAGACCGGATAAGCATGGCTTCCATGAACGCGAACGCACATTGCTAGTCTACATGAAGTGCCCTGTCTGTCGGTCTGTTTGGTGGAGCTGTTCAGCGATGGTGGAGCTGGTTAATCTCCATAGCTGCTGGGAACGTTACGTTAGTGACGTGATGTATAGCATGTAGGGCTACTTAGTGAAGTTCACGGAGATGGGTTCTAACGTGATATTGTCGCCCATGCGTTGACATTCTGTTAGATACAAGTGTTTACTAAGGCGCTGTGGTCACATGGAAGCGGTCGTTGTGCTAGTCTCCTAACGACCAGATAGCCTCGTTCATCCATATATATATATATACACCATCTACACACTTGTATAACTGCAGACATACGCCTACGTGCACAGCGACGTCTGGCGTGTTGGTTTGTGGGTCTACGTCCCAGACTCCAGGCGTTCCGCTTCGCTGCTCGCTGATATGTAAATCTGATGCGGTCCGATTATTCATTAGACATGATCGTCACCCGACTTAACATCCGTCGCGTGAGGCCCCGTCATCAGGCTAGCCCGGCACACCCAGTAGTGTTCTGATTTCCTTCTACCAATTCCTTCATCCCACACTAAACACATCTCCATGTTTGATCGTTGCCTTGCTGGCAGTTGGTATGATGCTCCGCACAGGCGCTCGGTTCTCCATGCAAAGCTTCCGAGCGCCGAGTAGCTTCCGAGCGCCGAGCCGCTATCTATAAATACTACAAGGTACGCAAATGACCGGCGCCAATGCCTCAAATCATGCCTCATTCACACGCGAAATGTCTTCACCAGGGACATCATACATTGCCATTAGTGTTTCTGATGCTCAAATGAATCTTTATAACAATTAAGCATTCCGCCCTCGATTATCGACTTGTAAACAGCTAGTATTTCGCGTTTAATCACGATTAAGTCCGATAGATAGTGGCTCGGCGCTCGGAAGCTGTTCCGCTCTCGGAAACTGGGCATGGGGAACCGAGCGCCTGCGTATGCTCGTGACTTGGCAAGGAGACGTATGTTAATAGACACGTGGCCTGCGCTCTGTACATCCGGCGTATGAGACACGCCTGCTGCAGGAGACTAATAGGTCAGACCACTTCGTGCACGCATAAAACTGTCCTCTGTCACCTTATCTACGGACATACGCACACGGAGCTACAGATGTGGGTGAAGCTGAACTCAGTTTGGCAGAGGCGATAGAGGATATGCCCCTGTTACTGTGTCAGATGTATTGAAGCGGAAACATTTCCCTATATGGACGGCTTTAAATGTTAAAAGCCAAGCTGCAGTTCATTTCCATACCTGCTCACCGATTCCCTGGAGGTTATCCCCGGGATCAGAACCAACTCTGTCTGTGCATCGTCTGATGTGCTTGATGGCGACGCGACGCAAGCGAACCGCCTCGTGGAGTGGGAGGAGTCGGGGGATTCGAATGGCGGTGGGGGTTTGCAGTTGCCTTGTTAAATGTACACTTAACTGGGGGACAGTAGCGTGCCCAATGTAAGAGCTTCACCGAAACTGTGAGGAGGTTATGAAAGATGCATGGCGGAGAGGCAGACAGGCGAATGTCGTGGCAGCTGGTCACCGGATTATGTCAAGCTCCCCAACGTCAGCACTCGCACGCCTTAGTGTATAGTTCAACCTGCCTTGAACGGACACTGACGGCATTGAGCTAAAGTGTTCGTTTTAGACAGGTACTTAATGTGTCCACCATGACAGGGGCTGTTATGGTTCAAGTGCTAAGGTTTCCGGTAACAGAATGTGGACACGTGTATTACATCCTCTGATGTAAAATATCTGGGCGTAATGAGCTGACAGTTGAACTCTCCCGTTATCGAGAACAATGTCCGAGATTAATACGCTCACCTATGCAACTGTTGAGTGTATATACCAAATAGCACAGTCAGATGAACGCTGATGAGACCCTGTCATATGATTTGTCACATTGAAAATTTGGGCCTGTGATTTTAAGTGTCAATGTACCTCTGGCGGACTCGACCTCGCAACCTGCTGGTTAGCTTTGAATCACTGTGGGCGCACAAACCGACTGTGTATGGGTGGGATATGACCCAGTCATGTCCGGCATTTACACGCACTTGTACAAATAATGTAATGGCATAAATTGTTTAAGATAAGGCATGAAGTTCAATATCCTCGACGAACAGTATATGTCACAACCACAGTATTGCTTTTCAATTAATATTCGGCAACATTTGGTAGTCATTCATTGGGCTTGTATATAAAGCAAATGTTGTACTGTAGTCTGTTTTTGCTTGCGGTGAATCAAAATTAACACTGGGGTTTTACATCACTTTAAAAAACGAGGTAATATCGCAACGGTGATGGATGAGGATGATTGTAAAGTCTGACTCGAACCCGCCACCTTCAACAGGATGCGAACCCACCATAGAGACTAAGTCTAGTGCCATATTACATGCAGCTATCTGGTCAGGGCTGGTCGCTTGTCTGGCGACTTCTACTCATTTAGATACGCCAGTCATTTGTGTCTACGTCCATACTCAATCAAGACAGTTAGAGTGATAAACGGTTACATAACAGAACCTGCGATGCAACCTCGTTTACATTTATCGCATCTGCCAATTTGATTAATTTTTATTAGCACACGTGGTTTCCGCTGTTTCTCAGCGCTCTGGGTTAGCAAGATGGCCATTTCAGTCCCGCGTACATCAGCGGGTTCAGCTAGTACGCCTGTACACTCGTCATGCAAAACTGCGGGATATAGAACAGACCGTCGCTGGTATTGAAAGTAATCGGGAGCCAATCGGGTCAAGTCGCCTCGATATGAACCGAACAAATGGAAGCAAAAAATTGGAACGCCAGCGCTTGCGCGGTGGCGGGGAACGCGCTTGCCGTGTGTGACATTATCGTGGGCAACCGACGCATAACTCTCTTGGGGAACGACTCCGCCGCCAGCGCTAAAACCCGCTTTCGATCGGCTGCGTAAAAACAGAATGGGTTTAGAGGAGGCGATGTGTACATTCAGTACAGAACCTAGTCTTGGGCGCATGTACGAGTGAGCTAGGAGTTGGTGCGCTTGAAGCCAGCCAGTCTTAATCTAACACCACCACGAAAGTAGCTACTGCGCTTTAATTAAAACGAGACTATGGCAGCAACAAACCGGTGGCGACCGTCCACGGAATGGATCGTTCTTATGCTGCTCACAAACATTCCAGAAATTAGGCTTCCTTTTACGGAGCCTTTTATTCCAAACTACAAAACCTTCTGATGTATCAAACACACAGCCTAAATTAAAACAATTTCATTTGCAGCTAAAACAGAAAACGGTTTAGTGAGGCCGCGCGCCATGACGTAATGACATGTGACGTAATAATGATTGAGCAGTTAAGTGTGAAGTTTAAGATGGAAAGACGTCAAACTTTGACTATTAAATGTCAGTCATACACCCATTCCTGATGTAACACAGGCAAGCTGTACGTGGTCGAATATAACGTAAGAAATGAATTACTGCTTGGTCGTTTGGTTATTTCTGTATTTTCTCCATTATTGGCCTTTATATCAACCTCATCCCCCACATCCCATTCATGCCACGCCAGTCAGCCCAACCCAGTCATCTCACGCCAGTCAGCCCAACCCAGTCATCTCATGCCATTCAGCCCACCCAGTCATCTCATGCCAGTCAGCCCAACCCAGTCATCTTAAGCCAGTCAGCCCAACCCAGTCATCTCAAGCCAGTCAGCCCAACCCAGTCATCTCAAGCCAGTCAGCCCAACCCAGTCATCTCATGCCAGTCAGCCCAACCCTGTCATCTCAAGCCAGTCAGCCCAACCCAGTCATCTTAAGCCAGTCAGCCAAACCCAGTCATCTCAAGCCAGTCAGCCCAACACAGTCATCCCACGCAAGTCATCCCACGCCAGTCAGTCCAACCCAGTCATCTCATGCCAGTCAGCCCAACACAGTCATCCCACGCTAGTCAGCCCTCGCCAGTCAGACCAACCAAGACAGCCCAACCCAGTCATTCCAAACAAGTCAGGTCACACCAGTCAGCCCACGCCAGTTAGATCACGTCAGTCAGCCCACACCCGTTAGCCCACGCCAGTTAGCTCACGTCAGTCAGCCCACGCCCGTTAGCCCACACCAGTCAGCCTATGCCAGTCAGCCCACGCCAGTAAGCTCACGTCAGTCGCCCATGCATGTCAACCCACGCAAGTTATCACACGCCAGTCAAAACACGCCAGTTAGCCCACGCCAGTCAGCCCACGCCAGTCGCGTCTGATCTCAAGACATGCCATCGATTTGTAGATATGACACAGAGCCCTTTCATACCAAACAACCCCAGTTCTAGGAATCACTTATAGTAACAAACCTCCATATCATTAGAATAACCCCCGCGAGTAACTGGGCAATATCGGTCTATTCTTAATGTACGAGCAAGAGAAGGCTGTCGTTGTTGTAGCATAACGTCGATGCTGTGGTGCTGTTATCTGTGAAACGCACAGAAGTGCACGCAAATGATCAGATGTGATTTAGGGGACGAATTTGATAGAAGCAACATAACTAGATGGACACTGATTGACGCTGATGAATGAGATATAGAACTCTTGACCATCAGTGTATAATAAAGCGAACATAATTACACAAAGGTGCATTGGTACTAAAACATGGATAAACAAAAGTGTCTGAAGAATTGCATTCAATTACATATAAACTAACATAAAAACATAACACATGCTTACGCTGATGAAAACACCAAAGATGAGCGCACCATTACCTACATGTCGTCAATATATGCATATATATATATATATATATATATATATATATATATATATATATATATATATATATATATATATATATATATATATATATATATATATATATATATATATATATATACTATATGTATACACATATATACATATATATATATATATAGCAAAACACACACACATATATATAAACACATACACATGTATAAATGATTGCATATGCGTATATATACATGTAGGATGTAGGAATATATATATATATATATATATATATATATATATATATATATATATATGTATATATATATATATATATATACATATATATATCAAAATGCATGTTTATGTATATATATATGTATATATATATGTATGTGTATACATATAGATATATATGTATATATAATATATATAAATATAAATGCATATATATATATATATATATATATATATATATATATATATATATATATATATATATATATATATATTTATATATATATATATATATGTGTGGGTATGCATTGTATATGTGTATGCATATATATCCATAAATTGTATATATATATTATTTTTCTCTTATATGCATATATATATATGTGCATATATATATATATATATATATATATATATATATATATATATATATATATATATATATATATATATATATATATATGGGGTATATGGAATATATATATATGCATATATATCCATATGTATATGTAAATATATATATATATATATATATATATATATATATATATATATATATATATATATATATATATATATATATATATATATATATATATATATATATATATATATATATATATATATATAGAATATATATATATATATATATATATATGTATATATATATATATATATATATATATATATATATATATATATATATATATATCTATATATATATATATATATATATATATATATATATATATATATATATATATATATATATATAGATATATATATATATATATATATATATGTATGCACATATATTGATATGTATGGTTGCTGTGAACTTCTACACGGCCCCCCTCAATCAATGACGCAATGGGTGCCAGTCATAATAAGCAAATTTATTTTTAAGATGATACCAAGTAAATAATACCAAATATGCACCGGAAATTATTTGTAAAAAGCCTCATAGGAAGCCGAGCATTTATTCGCAATCCCACGACACGTTGAATTTGTCATCCCTTGTTAGAGCTTTGCCGCTCAACCAAAATAACCTGGCCTCGACCAGTCTGCTGAAGTAATCTGCAGGTGGGCAATCAAGGCAAGGCAACGAGATGTGGAGCGAGCAGGCAGGTGTGTCCATGCTGGAGAGAAGGTAAATTGAGCAACTCGTAGGTATGAGCAATTGAGGAGACAGGTGACTATGCAGGAGACCTTTAAATGACGATGTTGGATAGCTGGCGAACAAGTGGCTATGTTGGAAAGCAAGCAAGCAGTTGACGATATTGGATGATAAGAAATCAAGTGACGATGTTCGATGATAAGTAATCAGGTGGCTATGCTGGATGATAAGTAATCAGGCGACGATGTTGGATGATAAGTAATCAGGTGACGATGTTGGATGATAAGTAATTAGGTGGCGATGTTGGATGATAAGTAATCAGGTGACGATGTTGGATGATAAGTAATCAAGTGACGATGTTCGATGATAAGTAATCAGGTGGCTATGCTGGATGATAAGTAATCAGGCGACGATGTTGGATGATAAGTAATCAGGTGACGATGTTGGATGATAAGTAATTAGGTGGCGATGTTGGATGATAAGTAATCAGGTGACGATGTTGGATGATAAGTAATCAGGTGACGATTTTGGACGATAAGTAATCAGGTGGCGATGTTGGATGATAAGTAATCAGGTGACGATGTTGGATGATAAGTAATCAGGTGGCGATGTTGGATGATAAGTAATCAAGTGGCGATGTTGGATGATAAGTAATCAGGTGGCGATGTTGGATGATAAGTAATCAGGTGACGATGTTGGATGATAGGTAATCAGGTGGCGATTTTGGATTATAAGTAATCAGGTGACGATGTTGGACAATAAGTAATCAGGTGGCGATGTTGGATGATAAGTAATCAGGTGGCGATGTTGGATGATAAGTAATCAGGCGACGATGTTGGATAGCCAGCAGATATAATAAGATGAGTTGACAACCAGCAAACCGGTTGTTGGGAACTAGCGCATAAAGGAAATGTTGGATAGCTTGCAAACATCTGACCATGATGCAAGCTTTGACACAAACATGTTCAATTGTTTGTTGACAATGTTGGTGGAAAGGTGTTTGGGAGGGAAAACTAGCACTTTGGTGCTGAGGTGAAAAAGATCAACAATATAGGGATTGGGTGGGAAAGTTAGCAATTTGACGTTTATGCTAAAGGTGAGTAATGAGGTGTTTCGGTTGGAAATTAACCAATTTGATGTTTATGTGGTAAGGTTAACAATGTGGTGTTTCAGTTGCTTAGTTAGCAATTCGGTATCAAAATGAATAAATGAGTAATACAGTAATTAGTAATTCAGTGTTTCGGAGGAGAATTTTGCAATATAGTGGAATGGTAGGAAAGTTAGCAATAAGCTGTTTCGGTGTGGAAGTTAGCAATTAGGCATTTATGGAAATGTTAGCAATGCGAAGATTCGATGGGAATGTTTGTATTCAAGTTCAGGTGGAATGGTATTTAAGCGGGAAAGTTTGGTGTTAATATGAAAGGTTAGCAATATGGAATTTCGATGGGATAGTAAGCAAGCTGGAATTCACTATGTGGCATTACAGGGGTACATTTTGCATCTTGGTGTTCAGGTGGAAAGGTTTGGTGCGAAAGTTAAATAATCGATGTGGAAAGTTAGCAAAATGGTAATTTGGGAAGGCTATCAAATTGTGTGAAATTGATGATTTCAAGTGAACAAGAAAAGGTGTAATATGGTAGATCTGTTACTGTGGCGAGCTAGAGAGCCACATCTTGGGGTTAAACTCACCCCCTCTGCGTGGTAAGCACAGCGCCATCGGCACCGACCTGGGTCAGAGCATTTTCATATAACTACGTCAAGTCAACGCTCGAAAGCCAGACGTCAAGATTCAAGCACCCCTGGCGAGATTGGTGATTATGACCAACCATGAATGACCTACTGGTCACCCTGTCAAGCTGACAAGTAACCATGAATGACCTACTGGTCACCCTGTCAAGCCGACAAGTTACCATGAATGACCTACTGGTCACCCTGTCAAGCCGACAAGTTACCATGAAGGACCTAATGGTCACCCTGTCAAGCCGACAAGTTACCATGAAGGACCTAATGGTCACCCTGTCAATCCGACAAGTTACCATGAAGGACCTAATGGTCACCCTGTCAAGCCGACAAGTTACCATGAAGGACCTACTGGTCACCCTGTCAAGCCGATAAGTAACCATGAATGACCTACTGGTCACCCTGTCATGCCGACAAGTAACCATGAATGACCTACTGGTCACACTGTCATGCCGACAAGTCATTCAATGGTTCTTTCATCACCTCAAATGCAATCGATGGATAGACCTAAATTGTCACTAACTGCAGCGGGTAGGAAGGTTAAGTAGCTGGGGTGGGGAGCGGGTGGCACATAAGCTAATTGGTTTAATGTGTAGTAAACCTTCCATGAACGGGCAGACACTCAATGGACTGGATACAATCGTCGTACATGATCTCAAGTTTGTAACGAGCAGGGGCTGGACTTGGTGGTCAATGAGTTAATCAGTTAAGTTGACAGTTGTTAAATGTGTTCGTTAAGGTGATCTTGCACTCAGATCTCCGCTTTAACCTGTTATTCTGTGGATGTTTGAAAATATGACTGGCTTTGTTGGTGATATTCAACCCGTAACTATCATCCACGTCGCGCATTTCAGGAGGTATCCAATAAACAACTCATTACGATTATTTTAACCCGTTATTTCTATCACCATTACTACACAGATAATCTATCTCTCCATCATGTAACGGACCCACTGGTTACAGCGCGTGAGGCTGCTAGCAAACATATTAAGGACACGCGACGGACCCCAATGTTTTCTGAGAAAGCCAAGCGACAGTTAGACGATGAAAAAGGACCAACGACACAGCAACCAGTTTGACGCATTGACGAACCGCACGCGAGCGAATTACGCCTTGTTTGAGAATCTGAGAATGCCATGAAATGGTACTGTTTACTGTAGATGAGAAAAGCGCACTTGTTGAGATATCGCACGCAGAAATTGGCGCGAAAAAGAGTTGTGGCGTGTATATATGTACCGCACCGATGGGTCACAAGCGTGAAGGCGCACACAATATGCAAATTATTCTTGAAACGCGCAGGGCAAAATAGGGTGGCCGCTGTGATACGTAAACGACCACGTATTGAACTGCATACGGGTAAAGTAACGCGTTTTCCCGCGATCATCATTGCTCAACCATCTTTAACGCTACGATGTAGCGAACAGATTGCGCACTCACCACCACAAGTTCACGTGGTTAATATGAATGGGGTGCGCGATTTTAGAATATCTGCGCATGCGTACCTTCGTCAAGCTGTAAAACAATATCCACTTAAATGTAAGGTCGGAGCCTCTATACCTATACCGTTTTCTTCCTTTGAATTAAAAAGAAACAGGATAAATGTAGCTGTTATTACGAAATCGTTATGAAATATACAACTTGAATAATTCACTCACACCACTACACACCATATCTCTTAAAGATTTGATAGAATCAGGCACGTTGCCACAGAAATGGACAAATGGTGCGCTACCACTGACACACGCGCCATCAGCTGGCGTCTCCTGTCTCCGCTTCCGATAGCGTGCTGTTTGTTTGTAGGATGGGATCATCGCCGAGTACTTGACCGAAGTAGAGGCAATAATAGCCTGCGGTTACCTCCGAACCACAAGCAAAGACATTTCGCTTTATTCTTAACGTATATGATCTGTGCGCGTACAAGGTTCGTTGACGCAGCAAATCGAGAATAAAGGTCTGTCATTACAAAGACCACGCTTATCGCAGCTTCATCCGGCAAAAAACAGCGAATTCGACAGACACGTCAGTAATTACAGCGTACACTAAGCAGGTGTCGTCTGGGGGGCTAATAATACATGGCTCTATATAAACGACGGGTTGCCAAGTATACAGAAGTAGAATGGCGCGGATCTCTTATCGCAGTGAATGTAGTCTGATTAGAACTACACGTTAAGCCTTTACAAAGTGTGGTCACGTCCTACAATCACGGGGCGGAGACGTCAAGAGGGGTGACGTGCGTGACGTGGGTAGCGAGAAATGGAGGCGGTGGAATTGGGGATGAGGGAAGTGCGTGATTAAAGGAAGGAATGGGGCCAACAGAGGGGACGAGAAATGGGGTAGGATACTGGTAATTGGGACACGGGAATGGAAAGATGAGAAGGCAAAAGGAAGCGTACAGTGGAGCATTCGGAACCAGCCGTAATGGTAAGCTGCGTATTACCGACAGCCAGCTATGTGGGTTCACATGGTTACCACTGGTGAAGTGGTGGGTATGGACGGGGGGTGGGGGGGGGGGGGGGGGGTGGGGGTGAGGGGTGGGGGCAGAGGGTCAAATGAAACGAGGGATATAATGTGGTTGTGTGGGGGGTGAGACCGTGCTGGTACCACTGGGGACGCCTTTAGGAAGTGTGTGTGGGGGTGGGGAGACCGTAATGGCTTTTCTGGGTGAGCTATAAGGGTGATTAGTAAAGGTGAGTCCACAGTAGTAGTGATGAGACAGCAGGTGGGGTTGGGGAGATGGAATGTGGTGATAAATATATACTGATGGTAACTTATCTTTAGAGGACATCGCAACGGTATCCATTATATAGAGTAGATTACCAAACACTGGCACATCTATCGAGAATGTCCGTTATTCGCAGGTGCCTTCTATGGCAGGTTTTACGTCAATTGTAGAAGAAGGGAGTTTTTTGTTTGTATACGTGGGGGTATGTTAACAGATAAGTCTGCTTTAACAGTGAAAAGGCGCGCCAAGAAAGAATATACCTAAAACAGCGCTGATACTGGAATATTCATCGTACGTATGTTTGCAAAGGTTCTACGCCATAAGAGAACTTAACTCGAGTTGACAAACAGAAGACATTGCGGAATACAAAATCCCAAGGAATACTTCAATTACTCGTTGACTGTTATATTCATGATTCAAATGTAACTAGCGATTTTCATTTACTAAAATATCAGATAAACTAGGAGAAATATGGGATACTTACCTTCTCCTGCGGGGTAATAGTCATTGGACTAGTGCAAACCCGACTTCCTTCGTCCACTGTTGGGGACGGTCCAGTCGATGGAGTTGCTGCAACTGTACCCGGTGACTTCTTCACTTTGGGTGACTTTTTGGGCAGGGGGGGTGGATGCCCTGTGCACTCTTCGCACAAACACACGGGTGGCTGAACTATCATAATGTCATTTGCCAACAGTACTTTTAAACTCTTTCCGTGGTGTTTGATAGATCTTTTCCAATCTTTCGCGGTTTCGCGCCCGCTGACTAGTTGGAATTGGTTGGGCGTGATCCAGGAACTGTCAAATCTTACACAAGCACCTCTGCTTCCCTGCTGGAGTCTTGTGAGACTCAGGAGGGCCACGTTAGGGCCACATTCCACCCGAACCATCACACCGCCATCGCAATCCTCGTCACCGGATTCCGCACCCGGTCCCGGACCCGCAATCGGAACCGGACTCGGGTGCGCCGGAATGTCTGTCAAAGACTTGATTTTCAATTTCTTGTGCTGAAAGTTGCTGCTGTTTTGTGATTTGCCCATTTTGCGCGGAGTCCGTGATGGTTGGGTCGTGGTTGAGATGGTTAAGGGATCATGCGCGCCGCTTGTATACTGTGTGTGTGTGTGTCTGCAACGCGGTTTTAACTTGGCACACTCTTCGCTCCAAGCCGCGTGGTAAGCTCTCAAATATAAAACACGCCGTCTCTCTCTCACTCCCTCCCTCCCTCCTTCCGCTCAACTAACACCCTCCCCCCAATTCTCACTCACACACACACACGCAGCACACACCCCCGCCCCCAGCAATTCAACTCAACCTACCATACCCCGCCAGCCCCGAACACCGAGTGCATCGGCTTGCCAAACACCAAATCGATCCGTAGACGGAGGCACTCTCGCGAGGGCCGGAGGTCAACCCGCCGACCGTCGACACGAGCCACCCGCCGTCAAACCTTCTTTCCCTGCAACCCATCCATCCATTCGACTCTACCCCCGACCTAACCCCCGACCCTACCCCCGACGCACGCCAAGTACACTCATCACAGCGCTGCTAACTCACAGCCCAATCGGCATCACCACAAATTTCAATTTTTGAAAATTTCAATTTCAAAGTGAGTGATTTGAATATTGAATTTCGTAAGCATGAATTGACTTGCGTCGATGCTTCACTTAGGTATGATACCACGGATTGACTGCACTTTGAATGATCACGCGTAATATGACTGAAACAACAGGGGGCTGACTTAACATTTGAAGATTTTTGCGAGTGAATACTGGAGAGGTTTAAGAGCGCAGTGCACGGTGTAAGGTTCACAGTGGAGCGCGTGCACGAGACGATTGGCAAACTTATTAACGCGATTCCGTAAGGGTTACGCTATGTCACACTTTGTAGATGTAAAGTTCAAAATGATCATTTTCAACAGAAAGCAGCAAAGTCAAACCGAGAGCTCAGACTTGCACACGCGCACGCTATCCCAGACTTTTATAACACCACGCCCGCTGGGTATATGTTACTGTATGGGTCTGACAGAAGAGCATTTGGTCTGCCTCTGTTGACGCTTAAAGGTTGAGAAACAAACGCGTTAGCCGCCGCCGTGAGAAAGCACCACAAAAGTGAACCCCTCCTATACCCTACTTCTGGCTTGGAAGTGATCGAGGCCCCTTTTTTAAAACCGAGCGCATATCGCATGTCTCCGGTCTGCACAGGCAAGGGCTACGCGATTACAATAAGTGCCAGCCGACGTCGGTGACAGCTTCTCACTGCAGACCCCGCCAAGCCAAGAGCCAGGCTACCAAACGAACCCAGCTCGGAAAAACCTGCTCAACTTGTCTACGCGTATTGGCTGCCCGGTGCTCTTCATCGTCGCGTCGTGCGTGCGCGTTGTGCGTGTGTGTACGCGAACACCAAGGCGGCGGCGGCGGCCAATTCGAGGTGTGTATACAGCCGTCTGCACAAAATGACGTACACTTAGCATGCACTGCTGTTAAGCAAGCCGCCAGCACCCAAGCAACTCTCACATATCGACTATCGAAAACCCGTAGAACCCGAACCGCAGCTGATCCCACGGCGAGCTCAGAATGAAGGAGAAACGGACGAGTACAGCGACTACTATTATTAAACCGAGAAAGGGACAAGGCGACGCGGCGACGGCGTCATTCTTGTTCACTTCTCCTTCCACGCTGCCAAACAACCACCGCCTACCACGGTAACACGCACATCCATCGAACGCGCACGCCATTGAACCCCGCACGGGCGGGAATCGATGTTGACCCGGCTTCGTGGCGGGTAAGATAAGGGTCCGCCGATGAGCGGGGTCATCGCCCCATAACGACCGTACCACCAGCGTTTTAAATAGACCCTCAACGTGAAGTACCGTGCCTGACCGGATCCCTCATTTCATTTGCAATATTTCGCCGAGCGCTACCAAAAGTGCGAGCGAAGCCTTTTGAGCGTCGATGAGGCGTACACGGGATTTGCTATGACTTCCGCCAATGTGCCAGCTCGTTTGGGGTTTGTTGGGACGGCTGAGTTAGGAGTTGGGGCGGTGTTTCCTGCCCAAGTCCTATTATAGCAATATAATCGTACCCATTCCGCCACCGAACATCCATTACCGCGCCGTTTTTTTCACGGCCGTGTTATTGATGTAACTAAACCCACGTGATTCGCCGCATGCCCTCCTTCCTATTGTAAATGTCCTTATTCCATACCTCACATGCATATCAAACAAATCCGCCTCCAAACAAAGGACTTCACATCTTACACTTTAATGAGATACTTAAACACTCATAATCGGACACCCAAAAATACATATGTACAATTCTGCTTAGAGCAAGTAGTAAAGAAGAAAATTATTATATCTACTGGTGTATGTGTATTCCATATAATTCAACAAAAATATTGAGGATTTATGAACTGACCCTACGAATCATTCGTCCGCATTGATGTCGCTATGTTGCGATAGCAGCGCGATGTAGGCACATTAACTTATGAATCATGATTGACCAAGGTCAGCGGAACGCTTTCGCTCTCCCACAAAGAAAGGACTCGTGTGATTGTTTCAATAATTTATTGGTAAGCAAGCACCGCTAGCCATTATTACTGGCGGCTGAAGCTGGCGGTTCGTGACACGCCGGGAATTAGCCGGGTCAACGGGATTGTTAGCTCGTTAACACCAAGTAATTGGCTGCGTATTAATGTATTGTACGCTTAGCGTTGCTATTTAGGCTAAAGCTGAATCATTACACTTAGAGAAAACTTCGGTTGCTATGAATCAAAAGCGGGCAAAGAATGCAATCCAGATAGATGAAAGTATGAAAATTCAGCTACAGATTGTACCATGCCATATATATTCACAGTGAATTTTTTCACGACAGCAACCGGGGAATCTAAATAAAGAAAGCGTTATCTATATTTGGTAATAATTTCTAAGGACACCCAGCGGAGAAAACTGCAGCTCAAATAACAACTGTGTCAAACAACATAGAACATAAATAATAACAGGTCAAATGTGAACTCCAGTATACAGCGGGAATAACTGTAGATTAAATAACAACTGTATTAAACAACATAGAACAGAAATAATGGCAGGTTCAATGTGAACTTCGGCATACAGCGGGAATAACTGCAGCTGAAGTAACAACTGTATTAAACTACAAAGAACAGAACTCCTTGTGGCTGCCGGATCATTTTTGGGGCATCGGGTGGGACTACAAACCTGGTGCGGCGTTTCGCGTCGCAAACTGATCGCCAATAAATCGGCCGATGTCTAGCAACGCATCGCACACATCGGGCGGGCGCCGGGCCAAATTTAAGACAACCCAGACAATCGATATATCGACCGGACGCCGCTCAGACGTCGGCCGAGCGCCGCCAAATCGGCCGGACGCTGGCGGGGCCCGACCGGAAATCGGCCGGACAACAGGGGTAGAAGGGTATAAAAGGCGGCTCATCGCATCATCCGTCAGATCATCCACTCACGCTCTACTCAGTTTCATAGTACAAGTTCCACAGTACATGTACAGCAAGATGTCTGAGGCAAATAAGGGAGGACAGAAGGGGAAGATCCCCCTGTGGGTCCGGGGGTAGAATAGGTCCACTGTATCCTCCTGCATGTCGTAAGAGGCGACTAATAAGGGGCAACCTGTTGGCCGTGGGTTGCGACTTGTGTCGGTGGACAATGGGATCCAGGTGGTTGAGTGGAGCGGTCCTTTTGAGGGCCATATCTGCAACACACTACTCCGGCCCGGATTATGCCTAGACGAGAGGCTGGAATGGCCTGGTCCAGTCAATCGGCTGGTGGTGATCTGCCCTAGGATAATCGTTTCCATTTTTATCTTTTCCATCTCCAGTTTTATTTATCCTAGAAGGCGGCTGCTCAATAGGGTCAATCTTCTCTATTTACCTTTCTTGGCACCATATAACACATGAATGTTGGTGTGCCGTTTAACCCTATACTTACCTTACCTAACCAGAAGTGGGGAAGAAGCCCCCCAAAGAAGGCAAAGCAACCCGAAGAGGAGGAGAGGGAGAGTGGCAGTGAAGTGAGTGACTTGGGGAATCCCCTGTCAGAAGAAAGGGTCAGTCGGAGCGCGAGGCCTGAGCACTGTGGATGTCCAGCGTCCACCAGGACATCCCCCAGAGCTGTGGGGGGCCTACCAGCAGGAGGCATGCCTCCTGGCCATGCGCTTTGTCGGACATCTCCTGGCCACCCAGCAGCAGCAGCTGCAGCAGCAGCAACAGCAGCAGCAGCAGCAGCCTCTACAGCAGCATTTCCAGTCCAAGAGGGATGAACTGAAGCGTCCTGCTTGGTTCGGCCTCCCAGACACAGACTCAGAGGTCCTGGCTGGCCTCACCCGCCGGGAGAGTGGAGAGCAGGCCCAGTCGGATATCCAAAAGGATGAGGACTAGAGCATGTGTGGATTTATGCCAATACAATGAACTATGGACTAGCGTAGACTAGTGTTGTTATAGTCATTTTTTGCACTTTACATGTTCTTTTTGAATAAAGACATGTCATGTTTTCTGTTTTCTAAACACAATAAAAGCCCCAAGTACCTTCGAAGCAGTATGAGATAAAAGGAATAAACAAGGTTGCAACAAGATGAGAGAATAAAACCTTTAACTTTAAAAGAAATAAAAATAAAATAGACAAAATTATATTATTTTGATTGTTTATTTTTCATTTTTTTAAATTTTAATGCTTTATTCCTTCTTTTTTGTTTTTCGTTTTTGTACTCTGTTGTTAATTTCGGCATTGATACCTTCATTAACTTTGCCCTCCCAGACACAGACCCCTACCACCACCAGCCTGACATGCTAATATCAAATTAATGTGATATTAGATTAGAGGAGCGCCCCTATATAAATCTCACACGCAAATTGACAAACGGCCGCCAGATGCCTGAAAGAATTGGCCGGCACCCTGCCGGATACCGCAGGGGTATCGCACGTATGTAGACATCGGCTGAGTGCCTGCCGGACACCGGCGGATAATCGGGCAAAAGTTCCACCCAATATCCAGGAAAGTCGGCTGATCGCCGGCCGGTGACCCCTTGGGTCCCGTCAAGGCATCGTGCGGGACACTTTTAATTTTTGACCGTGACCGCTTGAATCGCGACTTAGGTATAAGGAAATACAGTCAAGATAATGGAGATTAACTTCAGTGAAATAGCTATTGACATACAGTCGATGTTATACAAATGAAATGAAATTACATAGCTAAGCTCAACGGAAAATGCGGAAAACTGACGACGAATCGGTTAAAAGGTAGATAGACAAACAGGGCAGAATAACATATACATGCTTGCGATTCTTTAGTAAACACAAACACTGCTGAAATGATTTCAGATGAAATGCCAACAATAATTCAAATATTTACCATCATGATGGTTGCTAAGACAACCAATCGATAAAACATCAGAGATGAATGTTAATTGATTGACAACACTTAGCGTCACCTAGAGGTGCAAAGCACGATAGACCACACATTAACTGCATTGAAATAAACTGCCCCGATAAAGAAAAGCAAAAGGTGGCAGCCATATTGAACAAGAAATATTCATGAACGATTCGACCGAAGCGCCATCTCAGCTGTCTAATGGCCACATCGCATGTGTTGGCCAAGTTAGGAACAAGCAATAGATGTCATTCACTGTCATTATCTATTATGACCAAAATATCCTTCACCACAATCAGTATCATTCAAAAATCACCTGGACGCACAATATCTAAGGGTAAATGTTACCTTCTCCAATGTTTTCTAAAATTGTCGTTGCCGATGTATTCTTGGTTAAATCAGAACGCACCTCATTGACCCTCAAAAGATATATATATATATATATATATATATATATATATATATATATATATATATATATATATATATATATATATGTATATATGAATATATATATACATACATATATATATACATATATATATATATACATATATATATGTATATATATGCCGATGTATTCTTGGTTAAATCAGAACGCACCTCATTGACCCTCAAAAGATATATATATATATATATATATATATATATATATATATATATATATATATATATATATATATATATATATATATATATATATATGTATGTATATATGAATATATATATACATACATATATATATATATATATATATATACATATATATATGTATATATATAATGTGATATATATATATTTATAAACATATATATTGTGACCGTCCTTATCAATTAGATATTATGTTATAACTGCAGTAAGCGTCGTCAACCAGTGTGGAGTCATAATGCAACCCCCCCACTCCCCCCATCAATTATCAAACCTTGATTTCTAAAGTAAACATTCCGATCGGGTTAGTTTCACAATTAAATAGTCCCGGTGTAGCAAGTAGAGCCCTTTGAAGTAAACATTCCCAACCCGTCAATTCCCATAACAATTAACATCAGCCCGTTTGATCTTCAATTAAAGCTAAAGGTAATTGTACCTCCACGCTTGCTGACGACGCCACACATTTGTATAAATACCTCCGTCCCCAGAAGTTAAAAACACATTCAGCATTGGGGCAACGAAACAGTCACCGTCGTACGGACCTAGTTGGAAGGCCAACTCCGTACGGCACATAGAAGTTTGGAATTCCAGCTCAGCAGTAGCCTCTGGACATCACCAGAGTTACTCCATATCACATTTTTGTAATATATATTCGGACTTGCGGGATACGGAATCCGTACCCCATCATTCAGAAATAAACCTCCTTTTTCTAGTTACCATTCAATTGACGTCTCGTCTTCATCACTGCGACCAGAAAGACTTCCACAACCACGGTGAAAATTGGTGGAGAAAATCCGGAGTGATCACCTTTTGGCTGATCACAGGAAAGTAATCTTCAAAAACTAAGGTATGTCTGGACGTTTAGGCTACCGACGCCACGGACAACCCTGGCCAGGTCCTATGCCTTACTACCTGACACCGGCTACCTCATCGCAGAAACCCCCAAGTGCGACACCATGCCCTAAAACAGCCCCCCCGACAAAGAACAAGTCGCCAAGCCAACGCCGACGGGATCAAGCCCGCCTGGAAACGTTCTTGACGAAGAAGAAAAGTGAGATCAGCCTACCATTCCAATCAGTCCCGGCATCCGACTGGATGGAATGCGTAAATACAAGCGCCCCAAGAATGCATCATAAAAGAGATACTCCAAGACAACACAAGAAGGAACGTGACCTGGTGAGTGAGATTGACGGATTGAAAGACCAATTACTAGACGCCCAAATTGAA
>CM067344.1:66554056-66749056 GCA_034190875.2 Urechis unicinctus | reverse complement strand
CCCAAATACAACACTCAATATTTTCCATACAGCACCATGGAAGAGTTACATTTAACTTCCCAATACAGAAACATGAAGGAGTCACACTCAAATGTTTTCATACAGCAACATACATACAGTCACATTTAATTTCCCCAACACAGGAGTACGGAAGAGTACCACACAATGGTCTTCGTACAGTAGCACGGAAGAGTTACACTTAATTTCTGCCTACACAGAGACACGGAAGTGTCACACTCACTTTCCAAAATTCGGCAACATTTGATATTCACTCTCCGTTCCCTTCACATAGCCGGATGGAAAATTCACACTCTATTTCCCCAACAATGCGCTACGGGTGAGCTGTGTTATTTTCAAAAGCAGCATAGTAGTATGGAGAATAGCGGTTCTGGCACACAGCTACTCATCCATACTATTCCCCCTTTAACAGCTTATACAAGAATTTTTTGCTCACCCTAAGTTAAGAAAAAGGCGCCTCGGACTCGACCCCCAAAACGGGGCCGAGGTGGTTCGGCGAGTTTGTAGGTAAACTAGTGTGCCCATAGGCCAAGGTGTCTACACCGTTCGCGGCTATCCACCTCTTAGAATCACAAGCTCGTGTGACACTTGCTAACAAGCTCCTCTAGGCGTTCCACCCACTCCATAAGATCATCGATTTTAACCTCCAGATCTCTCACCATGTCCTTCAGTTCCACAGGTCACCGTAAGTAGTCTCCATATCAACCACAACATCACTCAGTTCCAGATCTATTATATCGTGTTTCATATAATCTGTATCTAACTTCAACTTATTTACACAACCTTCAAGTTCAGTAATACGCTCTTTGGTGTTCATTTCTATACCTTATACTCTCGTTTATTCAATAGATTGGTATATACAGTGTACAAATGTCCGCGCAATTAAAATTATTTTATGTATTGAGGCGGGTCAATATCATTCACAGTCCGCTCAATGATAAAGAAGCACCCAATTTTTGTCTGATACCTTCCAATGCCTCATCTTTTCCACGTTGGATCAGCGCGTTTCTTTCATCAATTGAAACAGATCTAGCCTTAATTTCGCCCTTCATTTGTGTATATGTTGTGACCTCAGCTTAAACGAGTTTAAACTCATGATCCGAGATATACCATCTTCATGTGCTGTCGATACAATGTCAGCAATGGCATCAATTTGCTCTGCGCTAGAATGCGGATCTGATCATGTTTTTTCACCTTAATGGTCAGTCGCAACTCTAAGTAGCCCACAAGCAGCTTCAGTAACACCCAACACTGTGACAATAGGAATGGCAACTACTGTAGACATTGTACCTACACCACTTGCGCCGAGACACATACCAACAGTAACTGAAGCAGTGTCTACTGCGTCAACTGAGTTCACTGCACGCCTATATTTCTTTCTCAAGGTATTGCTTTTTGAGGCTGATCTCATTCAACCCTATGGGAGTGCCCTGGATTCTCACCAGGCAGCTCCGGATATAATAATTCCGTCGGAATGGTTGCTTGTTGTTTCATACTGCTGTTGTATACATAAGTCTATGTGTCAAGTTCAATTAGCAGTGCTACTATTGACTTTGATGCCCGGGAAGCACTACCACATGTTCTGAAACTGACTTGGTCACCCGCAGCCAACTCAAGAGGTGTGGTAAACACTTCAACGCCCACATGATCGTTCCTTTGTTTGGTTACATAATAACTTCTTTCTATGACACGATTAACAACAATACTTACATCCATAAGTTCAGGCAGTCCACTCAGACTAGTCGATAGCCCCATATGCAAAACTGGACCGGGCACCATCATACCATATCCATGGTCAACGCCACTGGTAGCATCACCAAATGACCATTCATGCAATCCATTAACCACCCGACCTCTTTCGTCTGCCCAAATAGTAATGAGGGGTTTCGGCTTCGGTGAGGGCTGGTTGTGAAGCGCATCAACATAGGATTTTTTAACATATTCAGAGAGGTCGGCGCCCTCGTCCGTTTTATGTTGAGGTCCATTAATACTCGCTTTCATTGACATTTTGTAAATTGAAGTACAACACTAATAGGAAGGTCGTGATTGTCCAATAGACGTCTCTTGTTATCCCTTAACTGAACCTTTAACTCATTCACAGCTCCAACAGAAACACGTTTCAACACAGAATGAGCGAAGTTTTTTTGTTATAATATCACCAAAAGAGCCACCCTCAGTGCCCACAACTTCAAGAAGCGTAGTGGGCGCACCATCAAGCATGTTGTGCATGGTACTGACTGGATCGAGGTGAATATAAAGTGGGTTGACGGGCCGGTCACCTCTGTAAACACAGTAAGTAAGCCTTTTTTCACCCAGACCGTCATCAATACCCAAGATTTTTAACACGCTGTCGTCTCATTCTTAAGTTCCATCAAGGTCACCTATTAACATGCCCATTTTTAGTATTAATTTCAAAAGAGCAGCCACCTAAATTGTTAAATGACTCCTCCATACCTTTAAAGTTCCAGAGGCTAGTTGAAAAACGGGACCTTCTAGGAATTTGATGACTGCTTGGAGTTTGTGGAAGCGTTAGGAGGAATAACTAATGGTCGCCGCTGTTTCGAGATTGTACCAGCCTACAGTATACGTGATTGATCTTAGGCCAACACATAGATCACCTGCACTGTTGTCAATAGCATTTTGCAGGGACACAGCCTCGCCGCTTGGAACATTTGTCAGAGTTTGATACATAGCACTATGGATAAACAAGCCTTTGAATTCAATAGAAATGGAACATTCAAACCGGGCCCGCTGTACCCACCCCATATAGTAGCTGAGTAGCTGACACATCTTCTCATCCAAATGCAAGCGGACAACAGTACAGAGGCGTTGAAGGAGGAGTTCTCCAACCTGTTTGAGCATTACTTGGTGGCAAACATAAAGGACAATAAACTTGAAGTTGGCTGGAGAACCAACCACATGCAAAACTGGCAGAACCAGGTAAATTTTGTTGTATGGTGAGCGACCTCCGGCTGCGGTGTATCTTTGTGTTGGACCACCTTAACTCTTGAGTCCTACCAATAAGGGATCTTTATAGGTTTCACGTGTACTACATCATTAGGAGACTCCTGAACGATATGAGGGTAGCACTACTGGATGACGCCACATGGTCAGCCACCAATAATGCCTTTCACAAGAGAATCTACCACGAGAAAAACCGATTGGAGGATAAAAGGTGGAAACCAGGGCCTCGAGACACACTTAGTACGGCCAATCAATCATTATGGTAACACCCACTTGTACGAATCCGTCAGGCAAACCTTTGACAAATCAACAGACTGCTTTGTTTTCCAGGATGGCAAGCTACATATTGATTATATAAAGCATGACCAAGCGGGTGCAAGTACCGCCTGGAGTACTTACTTACTGGAAAAATCTGAGGGATTCACAGCCCCAGGAATCACACGGATTAACGACAGTTTTCGAACCTATATTTGGGTCATTCTTGGTGCTCAGGCGCAGATCCGCTCAGGGATATTAGATGCAGACACATCCTTTGAAACCCGAAAGCAGTTTCAGGCTAATATTGAGGATGCTATCAACTCACCAGTTGACATTCCCTCATCCATCAGCAGGCATCAAAACCTGCTCCAGAATGCATCCTCAAAGGTTGATTATGTGTTTGGAACGGGCCTTTACATGGCTCCGTCAGACATGAGCCTCACCGTTGGAAAAGTAGTTTGGTACAACAATCTGATTACCATCGCGAGTGAGCAACAGCAGTTTGGCAGCAACACTGATGACAACGTGGATGCTGCAATTTCAAATAGAGGAAGCTTTGACACCCCGCCTGATGATATAGACAGCCCCTCTCCACTTGTCCCGAAAGGCGTTCCTGTTAGACCACCCCCCGTAGGAAAGGCGCACCAGGATGAGAAAACCGCTCTTATTGTGGGTGGAATCGCAAAATGACTTGAGCAGCCATGATACAGCTTCTCTGCGGCTTTAGCAGCAGCTTGGTCTATACCTTGGAGGGATTTTTCTGCCTTTTGTGACACTGCTTGTCGGGACCACTCAGTGTACTCCAAACCATCACGGATGGCTCAAGCTCCCCATCTATATTTAGCTATTGTATTAAGTGAAAGCGGTTTTTCGGTACGAGAATTTATAATATTTAAGTCAGGGTAGTCCTTCAAACGTAACTCTCCACCAACAAGTTAAAACTTTGTTTATTCAAGGCTGAGGGGTGGTGTGTGACCTTTTTCAGCTAATGCATCGTATTAATCATTGACAGCGCCTATAACGAGTCGGCCTCCCTGTGGTATAGACTTATCCATCTCAATATCCCCTCCTATATCACCCTGCATGAGTTGGAAGAGGGGCCTCTGGGAGAGGAGCCACTGGGAGTACCGCATCCTCTCTTCCAGTGTCCTCCACTACATCATCTTCAAACGTTGGGTTTTCAAACGCTTGTTTTTTATGTTATTATGTTGAAGATATACTCGCTATTATTGAACATGACGAGTACTTACGGACGCCGGGTATGCGAGCCCCTCGGGGTAAAGGGCAGGCGACAGTCTGTAGTTATTACAAACAAAGCACTATTGACCAGAACCAACAACTGTTGGTCCGCTTCTCCAATCTTGGTACAGACGACGTCATTATCCCTCGAACAGCACGGCTGGCCTTTACAATCACGCTGACCTCGGCTGATGCTAGCCGCAGCATTGTGCAACACCTGGGTCGCGCCGTGGTTAAGAAAATGACAATCAAGATATCTGGCAAAGAGGTCATGTCTATTGATGACAGCGATGTGTGACACTGATACCAGACTTGTGGCGGACTGCACAGGAGAGACATGGCCTCCAGTATCAGGGCACTGACAGAAATGCAACTAAGATACGAGTGGGGGTAGGAGACAAGGATGAGGCAGAGGAAGAGGACAAGGCCGTAGCTTATGTTTACGGAAACAGGTTCTACGTTCTGCTTGACTTTGAACTCCTCGAGAGCCACATGCCATTCTTCCATAGTGCACTTAGTGACAGACTGGAATACGAGCTCACATTCAACGACTACAACCGCATGATTCACGCAACATTCGACTCCAGCTACAAAATTGATGGCATCTCCTTAGAGTATGACATGGTTACCCAGCCAGAGTTCGCCCGTATGATACGCACCCAGTACACATGTCGATTTGAAATTCTATATGAGCGTGTGCTCCGTCACAGGAAGCTTGTATACAATAAAGAAGATACACTGTGGAACATCAACCTGAACGTACCAGCTCGCAGCATAAAGGACATCCTACTACTCTTTGAAGACCCAGCCAATACCTCATTCGCCAGGAAGATAGAGCCGTTCTACAACCCAAAGATTACAAAAGTTGAGGTGACCAATGAGGGCATCCCCAACCAACTCTATACCCAGGGCATGCGTGGCTACCAGCAGTGGGATGAGGTGAAGAAGGCCTTTGCAGCAACGAGTAAACGAGACCCCAGTGTAGCAATAACTGTAAAAGACTTGGCATTGTCGGACGTGTTCCAAAGAGAGTACCTAATCAGCAAGTATGCTCTGTGGCTCGACTTAAGGACCAGTGATGACGACCAGCAGCACGGTAGTGGCAGGGGCGTAGCGAATACGTCTGAGGGTATCACAATTCAGATAACAAAAAAGATTACATTTCCAGATGGTCCCTGTTCGGCTATTGCTTGTGGGTAGACAGGATGCGGGAAAAACGTATTCATCCTCGACCTACTTGAAGGGCCCTTCTTCTGTGCATTTAAGCATATTGTAATCCTCTCCCCTACCATACGTTTCAACTGGGCCTATCAGTCGCGGTCGTGGGTGTGGAATGATTCAGAGGTGTACGTGGTTGATCTAGGGGAGCAGCTCCATGACTGGTTAAGGATTTTCTACCAATGTTTTAAGGGCGAGGCTACCCTGTACATTATTGACCACTGTTCGGCAACAAATGCCCTAACCAAGAAGAAAGACATGTTATCCGAACTGGCCTTTAGCGGCCGCCATGAGCAGCAAAGTGTCTGGGTCCTAACCCAAATGTACAACTCTGTGCTGAAGGACCTATGTGAGCAGACTCGCTGTTCATTTCGTCTCTATTTCCTTTTCCTAATTTCCCTTTATCACTCCTCTATTTCACTTAAGTCTCCTCTAAGTTCCTCTTCATTTCGTCTCTATTTCTTTTCCTACCTTCCCTTTATCACTCCTCTTTTTCACTGAAGTCTCCTCTAAGTTCCTCTTCATTTCGTCTCTATTCCTTTTCCTACCTTCCCTTTATCACTCCTCTATTTCACTTAAGTCTCCTCTAAGTTCCTCTTCACTTCGTCTCTATTCCTTTTCCTACCTTCCCTTTATCACTCCTCTTTTTCACTTAAGTCTCCTCTAAGTTCCTCTTCACTTCGTCTCTATTCCTTTTCCTACCTTCCATTCCTATCACTCCTCTTCCTCCTTTCACTTAAGTCCTCTAAGTACCGTCCTCTTCACTTCGTCTCTATTTCCTTTTCCTACCTTCCCCTATATCACTCTCTATTTCACTTAAGTCTCCTCTAAGGTCCCTCTTCACTTCTCTCTATTTCTTTTCCTCTCTCTTCCCTTTATCACTCCTCTTTTTCACTTAAATCCTCCATTAAGTTCCCTCTTCTATTCTTCGTCTCTATTCCTTTTACCTTCCTATTATCGCTCCTCCTATTTCACTTCCCTTTAGTCTCCCTCTAACGTCTCAATTCGTCTCTATTCCTTTTCCTAAGTTCCCTATATCATCATTCGTCTCTATTCTTATTCTACTTTCCCTATATCACTCCTCTATTTCACTTAAGTCTCCTCTAAGGTCCTCTTCACTTCGTCTCTATTTCTTTTCCTACCTTCCCTTTATCACTCCTCTTTTCACTTAAATAAGTCCTCCTCTAAGTTCCTCTTCACTTCGTCTCTATTCCTTTTCCTACCTTCCCTATACTCCTCTCTCTCTAGCTTTCACTTTAAGTCTCCTCTAAGGTCCTCTTCACTTCGTCTCTATTCCTTTTCCTATCTTCCCTTTATCACTCCTCTATTTCACTTAAGTCTCCTCTAAGTTCCTCTTCACTTCGTCTCTATTCCTTTTCCTACCTTCCCTATATCACTCCTCTATTTCACTTAAGTCTCCTCTAAGGTCCTCTTCACTTCGTCTCTATTCCTTTTCCTACCTTCCCTATATCACTCCTCTATTTCACTTAAGTCTCCTCTAAGGTCCTCTTCACTTCGATGTCTCTATTTCTTTTCCTACCTTCCCTTTATCACTCCTCTTTTTCACTTAAGTCACCCTAAGTTTCCTCTGATCACTTCGTCTCTATTCCTTTTCCTACCTTCCCTATACACTCCTCATTTCACGATAAGTCTCTCTATTCTCACTTCAATCTCTTCTCTAAGTTCCCTCTTCACTCCTCTATCTATCTATTACCTCTTTCCTACCTTCCTACTTCCCTATCACTCCCAAAACACTTTCATCTCTAGTATAAATCTCTCTAAGGTCCTCTTCACTTTCGCTCTATTCTCCTTTTAAAACACCCTATATACATCCACCTCTTATTTCACTTCGTCACACACATCGTCCTTTATTTTCAATATCCACTTACACACACTTCGTCACTATTTTTTCCTACCTTCCCTATATCACTCCTCTATTTCACTTAAGTCTCCTCTATAGGTCCTCTTCATCATTTCGTCTCTCTATTTTTTGACACTGAAGATGTATATATCCTTCTCTATATCACTCCTCTATCTATCACTCACTTAAGTCTCCTCTAAGTTCTCTATTCCTTTCGTCTCTATATATTCCTCTTTCCTACTATCTTCCCTTTCTATATCTCTCTCTTATCACTTATACCTATCTCCTACTCTCTCATCCTCCTTCACTTGTCGTCTCTCTTCCTTTTCCTATCTTCCCTCTTCCTTCTCCTGCATGGTACTTAAGTACCTCTTTCTCTTCATTTTGATTCTCTTCGACGGGTTTTCCTTCACATTATGCCTTATTCACTCCTCTATTTTCACTTAAGTCTCCTCTATTTCCCTTACCTTTCGCTAACAATTTATTTTCCCGCATGCCCTTTTCGTAAAAGCTTATTGCATTGGAATATTTCCCCTAGTTACTTCCTAAATATCTCTTGTCCGTCTTCTTCATCATACACTTCATCAGCGCCACTCGTTTTCCGTTTGATCAAACGAGAAACGAAAAAGGAATCGGTTTGGTGTTATCCGTCTTTCGTTGTCGCACATGAAAAACGGTTAACGGTTTAGCCCTTGTTTTTCGTTTTTGGTTCTTGGTTTTGATAAACGAAAAAAGAAAAGACGGTATATACACGGACCATAGAGAATTAAAGAATACAAACATTATGATGATGGAGGTAAACTAGCAGTATCATCATAGCGCATCGGCAACGGGACGTGATGATCGATATGCCAAAGAAATGCTCAAGAGGAATAATTCTGATGCCCCAAAAGCAACTACGTTTCAACAAATATGGGGGTTGAAATGGCCAACAAGTAAGAATAATATTACTTAAGACGAACAAATGCCCTTTTTTCGCGTGTCACCATCGTATTGAAATAATGGGAGATAACAGATATGGAAATTTATATTTCACAAATGTTAAACTCATTGAAGCACATGCTTTTACGAATACAATGGTGCTTCTTTCAGACAATTTTTGATTGGGTCCGCGAAAATATGAGTTCAATCTTGAATGTTTTTTTTTTTAATATCTTCTGGTTTTAAGAAACCTATTAAGAACTTCCGAATATCGGAATGAAAACCTCTTAGCACGGACACTCTGACTTGTATTCTTTTCAGGGATATTGATATGGGATCCACATTTTTACTCTCGCCCAATTGATCGCTCCCTGAAATGTCCTTAACTTAACCCTATAGCATCTCTATACAAAGCGGACATCGCCGAGCGCCTCAAACAGTGAACGCCCAGAGAAGACAAGAGCGCCGTTGTTGCCGAAGTGGTAGAGTAATGGCATCAGGCCCGGAGATATCGACCATTCCCATCGTGCAGTCAACCGCAAACCGTGAAAACAATATGACATATCCACTGACTGAACTCTAAATGTGCACCGACTCGGCTACCTGAACAAGATGCGCGTCTTAATGAAGCCAACAATTTAGCCAAGAAATTGAGATATCGCGGATAAACTTATCCAAAGAACAGGTATCAGAAGTGAAAAAGCTGCAGCTCCTTTCCAGTAGGGGATTCGTCAATTGGATGAGTGGTGAGTAGAATCATAAATATAACACCATTTCTGTGATTATTCAACACTGGCTCTCAGCTCTCCGTCAGACGTGTCCCTTAAATCAATGTAGCCCGCTGCCCACGCAGCCTTCCTCCTTTACCCCATCACGTCTGCTGTTCGCATTTCTCTCGGTTATAGAAATGTATGGCGTGTTCGTGATTCAACACCAAATCACCTGAAGGGCAGAGTGTAGCTTTAATGTTCTTCTACATACATCCACAGCCAACTCAGCCGTTTGACATATGATCTTGGTCGATTATCTTAACTAAGTGAGCAAGGACGAGTCGTTTACAGGGCAGACATTCGTAGACAAACCAACGCTATTTTTAGCGTGCTAGAAATATATAACGGATGTTCCTCCATTACCAAACATATGACATGAACCTTAATTACCAAGCATATGGCGCGAACCTTCTTTACCAAGCATATGACGCGAACCTTCATTACCAAGCATTTGACGCGAACCTTCATTACCAAACATATACCATGAACCTTCATTACCAAGCATGTGCCATGAACCTTCTTCCGCCCGAGGAAATGTGTGAAGACGATGTCACCTGTGAGCCGAAGCGCATGGTCATAGCGTTTTGTCATAGCGTCTCTCAAAACCACGTAGAATTCTCTGTTAAATTTGGGCCCTACATGGCCAAAGTTGCCAAAAACGGCTTAAATCACGATCTAACGAACGAACGATGTTTAATTTGGAGCTATAGTCGCCTCGACCAATCAGATGACTCCATATCTTTAACAGACGCTTAGCCTCAAGACGTTTGATCAACAGTCCCGTGTGCTTTTGTTGATTTCATGGTATCGTCGTCGCCTGATGTCGGTGGTGTCTTTCGGGTTATTTCATAATCATCACACAGCTTAGCGTAGCTATAAACTCTTTGCTCGAGACATTCATATGTCAATGGCAACCCAACAAACGTTAATGTCGAACCCAGGCCAGTTCCCTCGCTCCAGACAGATATTGACAATCTAAAACCAACATCTTCAGCGCGGACATGAAAAATCGAGGAACGTAAACTGCGCGGACACTGTTAGAGGCGAACTGTTTTCGATAGGTTTACCTCAGACCGGACGATTCATCAATATGACATTTATTAAATAGTGTACTTGCAATTTTCCCTTTATATGTTTTATGGCAGCGGAAAGGCTCTGCGAAACGACATTTTCCCCGCTCTCATCAATCCCAGTGACGTCAGCTCAGTATTCCCATGTGCTTTTGTTTGTGTCAAATATATGACACGAACCTTCATAAACAAGCATGTGACGTGACGTGTTACATAAAAGTATCAATTCTTATTAATCATGGTATAATTGTGTTGAGTGGTTACGTCGTCATCATCAACGGCTCACTAGCAACGTCTGTCTGTGGACTTCATATTGTCAGATTTCCATGGTATTTACATTAACACCTGCACGACGCTACATCTGCTCCTGCATGACGCTACACCTGCTCCTGCACGACGCTACATCTGCTCCTGCACGACGCTACACCTGCTCCTGCACGACGCTACATCTGCTCCTGCACGACGCTACACCTGCTCCTGCAGATACGCAGGGTTTTTAACTTAACCTGTAATCAGTAGATCAATTCAGGTGTTGCTATATTTGGTAAGTGTGCATGTTGTGGTTTGGCAGTAGATTGAGGTAGCTTCCGATCACTCGATAGCATCTGAAACAAATATAAGCATGTATATATATTCACCAAGTCGAGCTCTGCGAATGGCAAGCCATCTCAAGACATGTGTTGAATAATGCTGACACACAAACGGCGATTTACCTGTCTGGTATTGTAAGTAGAAAAGGATGCATATTATCATTATTCTAAAGCTTAAGTCATCGAGAATGTTCTCTTGTTCGTCACCACTCGTGAACCACGTCTATCGCTGTTCTCAGTTAGATGACGTCTTGGTGAAATAATCCTCAGTCGAGTCATCCTCTACATTCGCTATTCTTTCACGAATGTCCGTTCCATCCATTGTATGTCTATTTCCATGTTTTTATCATAAGCCATTTTCATATCCCCTACCTTGAACAGACTATCCCACATCTTATATTGTTTTTGCATAATACGCATTTTCATGCATCGTGTATTACAATGCTCCAACAGCTCTCTGGTGTTATGAATATAAAAGAGTCTCCGGCCACGTGACTACGGCAGAATGAATTATTGCTCAATCAAATAGGATAATACGCCCCCCTACCCACCCCACGTTCTTATGGCTCGTTACCTTGCTACCTATTGCCCTCATTTGGGATTCCGTTTGATGGCGCTCAGATAAGCCATATAAGCATCAAATAGTCATCACTAGGTCACACGAGAAACCACGTGGGTGCTGTCACACTTTGCTTATACAAAGGGGTTTCTGCTACATCAATACTTACAAGACTCCAGTGTCGGTGTCAGGTCGGCGTTTGAAATTATGCTTTGTCATATTGACATTAACGTTGACAGTATTTGTTTTCGTTGAATCACCCTTGCATGATGATTACCTTCATAATGATTCCTTCATAATGATTCCCTTCATAATGATTCCCTTCATAATGATTCCATTCATAATGATTCCCTTCATAATGATTCCCTTCATAATGATTCCCTTCATAATGATTCCATTCATAATGATTCCTTCATAATGATTCCTTCATAATGATTCCCTTCATAATGATTCCATTCATAATGATTCCCTTCATAATGATTCCATTCATAATGATTCCCTTCATAATGATTCCCTTCATAATGATTCCTTCATAATGATTCCCTTCATAATGATTCCCTTCATAATGATTCCATTCATAATGATTCCCTTCATAATGATTCCTTTCATTATGACAATATTCTATACGACAATATTGATTGGCAAAGTCCAGCAAATAAACGAATTCAACTTCAATATATGCTTGATTTTAAGAGAATAAATCTGTTCCACGGAGAAAGTTCACGTCTCTACTGACTCGCCATTGGTCTATCGTCTCTTTGTCGTTCATCGTGGAAATCAATACTCGCAGCCAGTCGCGTGTAGCTTCAAGCCACATTATCTCTACGTCACATGTGCTTCGCGCCTCAGCGGTTACAGTGCCTCATAAGAATCCGAGAGTTGCTGCATCAAGAGTTGCTGCATATATTGCAGCAGGTGAAATATAAGGATTCAAGTTCTAAATAGTTGCTTCAAGATAAGCTGACATCAGAGGGATAGTGGGGATGCCTTAAGACGTGGATTATTCGTGGCTCTCTGCGCCAGGTAAGTTTTACAGAGGTATGAGTCGACAGTCAGTGCAACATTGTTAAATATAGCTTCCGGTCACTCGATAGCGTCGTCGTTAGATGCGCAAGTTTCCCAATTTATCTGCAAAAACAAATTGTAGGCATCTCCCTGATTTCGCTTGTTCCGATTCAAAGTATTTTTTTTCACAAGCTATCAACTAGTACATCTTTATAAAAGACTGGTGTATCGATATAAGACTGAATTTTTATCCGTTTCGACTCGAGACTGTTTTGTGTCAACCGAACTGTTAACCCGCCGTAATCTGAATATAGTCAAGCTGTTAGACCCTTAAGCGACTATTGCAAACACTTCTGTACAAATTTGTGCCCTAATCGAACGGCCATTCACCTTTCTGCTTCTATTTACTTGAAGGACGCTTAACAAATTCCAGCGTTGAGGCTCTTTACGACAAGTATATTAATACATGTTGAAGAGGTGGCTTTCCTCTTATCCTCCATGGAGAGCTACCTGTTCCGCCCTCATCGGTATTCACCTTTACCTGTCCTAGGGGAGCACTCACTCAGAGCGCTGTTACCTGGTTTAAATTCCAAACAGGTGTTTCCCTTTGATGATGAACGAGGTCGTCATAGCCCTATGACCCGGATGTGAAGTCACCATTACACACTTCACCATTAGCAGCCGCTGAAGTACGACTCATTACTGACGGCTCGGAAGCGAACTATGGCATTATTGACGTCAGCGACCGCGATGGATAGATGTTATGACGGATGAATGGGGATGAGAGAGAAAGCTGGTGCTCGGATTCCTTCATCAGGATTCTGAGTGCATTTTTCGGTGACTGGCTAATAATAAGTGTACCAGAGAAAGATTTGCATACATTGATGGCAATATTCAGAATCGAACATCATTCAATCCATGAACAAATATACAATAGCACATGGCCTATGTAATGACACATAGTCTTTAGCCATCAGCCATAAGTCTTTGTGTGTTTATTGGAATTTTGTTTGCCTCCGTGAACGCAGTTGAGTTTCCATAGTGACGTGTTAAGGACAATGTGACCTGTAGTCCCTTCTCGACAAAACATGGATTGATAAGGACATATATAAGAACCATTCTCTGACCATTAAATCCCGAGAAAACACCCCCCCCCCCCCCCCCCCCCCCCCCCCCCCCCCCCACCACTGCCGAGTTTGACTGAAGTCTTACTGTGGTTAGGACGACACGCTTTTGAACTGCGGTATTAGCTACAACAACTTGCGTTTGCCGTTATTTGTCGTGTATTCTCTCTGTTCGTGGATTAGTTTAAGGATGTTTGCTTCCTTGCGATATCACTATCATGCCAAGCTCTAAACTTTTCTCTTTGGGTGCATTTGTTGAGTAACATATCTAAACAAAATGTACTACAGTGTTAAATCAGCAACAAATGTATTGCATAATGAATGTTGTTAAAAGCGTTCTTAGCATTCAGTTCTATACAATATATACATCATTAAAAATTTGACGTTTTGATCATTCAATGGAAATATATAGCACCACTGGTGTCACTGCGTTACAAACTTAAGATGAGATGATGAGCCGAATGCGATGTCGCCCTAGGTGACTTATTGATCGTCACTTGCATGTCATGTAGACCTGTGTATGCTCGCTTATGCCATTAACCCAAACTTATTCAACTGGACTTACTTGAAAGCAAGCCCCGGCACGATGGCTCGACCAACACACTCTATTTGCTGATATAAGGGTATCGTTGCAATGTTGTATTACTCATTGTTGCCTAGCTCCTTTACGAGGGTCTGCCTTATCAACCGTCAGTCAATACCAACACGTCTGCCTTATCAACCATTAGTCAATACTAATACGTCTGCCTTATCAACCATTAGTCAATACCAACACGTCTGCCTTATCATCTATTAGTCAATACCAACACGTCTGCCTTATCAACCATTAGTCAATACCAACACGTCTGCCTTATCAACCATTAGTCAATACCAACACGTCTGCCTTATCAACCATTAGTCAATACCAACACGTCTGCTTAATAAACCATCAATCAATACTAAACACGTCTGCCTTGTCATCCATCAGTCATTACCAACACGTCTGCCTTATCAACCATTAGTCAATACCAACACGTCTGCCTTATCAACCATTAGTCAATACCAACACGTCTGCCTTATCAACCATTAGTCAATACCAACACGTCTGCCTTATCAACCATTAGTCAATACCAACACGTCTGCCTTATCAACCATTAGTCAATACCAACACGTCTGCCTTATCATCCATCAGTCAATACCAACACGTCTGCCTTATCATCCATCAGTCATTACCAACACGTCTGCCTTATCATCCATCAGTCAATACCAACACGTCTGCCTTATCATCCATCAGTCAATACCAACACGTCTGCCTTATCAACCATTAGTCAATACCAACACGTCTGCCTTATCATCCATCAGTCATTACCAACACGTCTGCCTTATCATCCATCAGTCAATACCAACACGTCTGCCTTATCAACCATTAATCAATACCAACACGTCTGCTTAATAAACCATCAATCAATACTAAACACGTCTGCCTTGTCATCCATCAGTCAATACCAACACGTCTGCCTTATCAACTTTAGTCAATACCAACACGTCTGCCTTATCAACCATCAGTCAATACCAACACGTCTGCCTTATCAACCGTCAATCAATACTAACACGTCTGCCTTATCAACCGTCAGTCAATACTAAACACGTCTGCTGTATCAATTGTCAACCATTACCAACACGTCTGCCTTATCAAACATTAGTCAATACCAACACGTCTGCTGTATCAATTGTCAACCATTACCAACACGTCTGCCTTATCAAACATTAGTCAATACCAACACGTCTGCTGTATCAATTGTCAATCATTACCAACACGTCTGCCTTATCAACCGTCAGTCAATACCAACACGTCTGCTGTATTAATTGTCAACCATTACCAACACGTCTGCCATATCAACCGTCAGTCAATACCAACACGTCTGCTGTATTAATTGTCAACCATTACCAACATGTCTGGCTTATCAACCATTAGTCAATACCAACACGTCTGCTGTATTAATTGTCAACCATTACCAACACGTCTTCCTTATCAACCGTCAGTCAATACTAACACGTCTGCCTTATCAACCTGCCTTATTAATCTGGTATGCATACATCAAGCCAAATCTTCTCACATCTGATGAATGAACGAGGCCATGCTATCATTGAATGACCTAGACCTTTTGTCCCTCCGCTGGTTGTGCTCGTTCGACGAGCCGCTCCATCAGATCCAGTGATCCAGTGATCCAGTGATCCATTGCAATGGATTGTTACGAATTTATAATAAACCCTGAAAGCTATACAATAATATATTTAAAATAGTTATGGAAATCTTAAATGTGAGCAGTTGATTTGTGACACATGTTTAGCAATAACACTTACTAACATACTCCACCATGAAATAGTCAGTGACGATCAATCCTGACTCGAGTTGGAATATGCTTTCATATTCAGCATTTATCGGTAACAAAGCTATAGAAGTTGGTCCTGTTTTTGGTATAACTTATCAGTGGCACATTCTTCCATGTGGTCTAGATGTCATTACTTGAGATTCAAATAAACTTATAACAAGCAAGTTACCTTGAATGAACGTTAATTGTAGATGGCGTGATACATCACCTGTGCGTGATTTTTCATAAACCATTACAGTGTAATGGGATATGGTGTTTCCCAAATATATATATATGTGTGGAGATCACCTGCTGGTTTGTTTGTTCGTCACGTTATTCCATATCAATGAACCGTGACAATGACGATAATGATGATGTTGATGATCTGATCTGGAGAGTACGCGATAGTCATCATCGGAATGATGTAGTTGTTGCAGGTTGCAATTATTGCTATCGATTTTTTTATGCTAAACACGATTTAATCCGAACTGCATCGTGATGCTAATCGCATAACGATTTAATCCGAACTGCATCGTGATGCTAAACACGATTTAATCCGAAATGCATCGTGATGCTAAGCACATAACGATTTAATCCGAACTGCATCGTGATGCTAAACAAGATTTAATCCGAACTGCATCGTGATGCTAAGCACGATTTAATCCGAAAGGCATCGTGATGCTATACACGATTTAATCCGAACTGCATCGTGATGCTTAACACATAACGATTTAATCCGAACCTCATTAAGATAAGTCCATCAGCGTGAGGCGCTCTATAGATTCTGTGGACGCGTTGATGCTAGCGACGGCTACGGCGCACCAGGTACTATTGTCAATGGAACTGGAGGATTCCTTTATGTTACCAAATGCTATTGCCTGCCATTTACCGTTCCTTCGCTTACAACGTGTGCTCTCAGAGGGCCACGCTTGCTCACTTCAATTGACGGTCGCTATCGTAAGGGACTAAGTATTTGCCGTGAAGCAGTAGGTACCATCCTTAGTATACTATACGTAAAATGCTAGTAATGCTATCTCGCTTTCTCCCGATTGCACAGACATTCTGGGAACTAGAAGCTTAGTTGGTGGACTTCCAATCTCAGCCATTATTAATGCTTTCTTGTGGTTTTCATCGCTCGAATGTTGTTGTGTGTCGTGTTTATATACACCGCATTGCTGCATTGCCTAGATGCCATCTACTGAGGCTTAACGCCAGCAAATGATGATATGATACGTCGCGACCATAACGCACCGGAACCTCCCGCTCAGAGAGCCACACACGGGTGATGACGGGCTGTCATGTTTGTGCGTCGTTTGAAGTCATTATTGGTTGGCCTGGATAACGGCACACAAGGCGGGTTTAGTGCAACATTAGTTTGTTATCCAATGTTGAGGTGTCGCTGTTGACGAGTATGGAACCAATACTTCACAGTTGTCATTTATTGTTATTACGTCATATTACAACGCTACTACGATCGAAACGATTCGATCAATTACTTCCCCACCCCGGCCTTAGAACATCAGAAGCGCTTTCACGGTAACCGACGCTTATTTGTCGCACATTTAAGAACTACTGGGCGTTTGATGAAACGGCTCATTCAATGCAAACTGAGGTATTCATAGGAATCATTCAACCAATGGCCCTGACGTCTGCTGTCTCCACGCGGGATCACTTAACGTCTGCTTGTCAAAGGCGACTCTGACGAACATCCGGTAAGGACCGGATATGGAACACCCTGGGCGATAAGGAATGATTTACTCATTTTTAAGGACAGGGTACAACGCCATTTCACCACCAACAGAATGATCATATCGCATCATTTTTTTAAAAAAGTAGTCCCTGTGTACTATTGTGTTCAAGTGCAGCATAATGACGATTAAATAATCATTTAAATTAATTTAGGTTGTACACCAAAGAAACTATGGCAAAACGATGCTTGTTTATAAATAATTACAAGTAGAGTACTAATAATTGTACAACTCGTTATTCAGAGACAGACCGCCACCTGACGACACACAACATAATGGCTAGACTTGTCCTTAATAGCGCTGAAAGAGCCACAAAATTTAAATAATTTAAAGGCTGTAAGATGTTCAATATCATGCTCACAAAGAGTCACTTTGAGATTCTTTTACACAATTTTGTTAAATCGCAACAATGCCTCAATTTATTCCACCACCTCCCCTTCGATTCCGCGATACTGATTTTGATAACTTAACAAATCAGACATATTGCAAAGGTACAACTAAATCACCCTACAAAGAAGAGCGATGTGTGTTGGTACTGCTGACTTACTGCCACATCACACCGTGGGCGACTCAGTGACGCGCAAACGGTTATAGGATTACTGCAAAGTGTGTTCATAAACATTTGCTTTGGTGTATGTTGCACTCGGCCAGTTTATAGCGCTTTTCTTACTATAGATAAATCAATATATAACACCCATGACAATGTGTGACGTCACACGGTAGGATCCTACGATATTTAGCACCAGTGTTACGTAACAGAATAAATACTCCCGAAATGCAACATACATTTATCACAACCTTCCAAGTTTGATCTCAACAATATCCGTTAGGCTTCGCTCGTTACAAAAAGCATTACATGTTGCCTACATCAACAATTATGGCTGTACTCTGACGTCACGATAATTGCTTCAAGCAGACGTTTGCGCCGTGATTGCATTACGTTGGGGTATATGCTTTGAGCAGGGAATTATTTGTAAGTTACATAGAAGCCTGTTTCAAATATGTGTGGTACATGAATGCAAACAAACTAACCATCTTTGAACGTGTGTGTGCAACAAGCTATGTCTATTTGTGTGTGCGCAACAAGCTATGTCTATATATATATATATATGTGTGGGTGTGTGTGTGTGTGTGTGTGTGTGTGTGTGTGTGTGTGTGTGTGTGTGTGTGTGTGTGTGTGTGTGTGTGTGTGTGTGTGTGTGTGTGTGTGTGTGTGTGTGCAAACAATATGGATGTGAACAAAAAGAAGGAGACTAAACGCGTGAACAGGTCGATGGATTATCTACAGCTCAGCTGAATTTGTTTTCCTTTAATCAATCAAGCAAATTGAAGCGTTGCTAAAAGCCTTTCATTGAAACGACTTATCGAATAACAAGGCTCAATGTTTCCTTGGTTCTCATTTAAAACTCACCGACTTCACTGTACACGGAGTTTCTAGTAGCCTATTTAACACCCTCGTTGTCACCCGCAGTAGAAATCAATAGGCGCAAAGAACGTGGCGTGGCTTCGAGCGATACCATCACTGTGTCACATGTGTATCGGATGTGACTTCAAGCTAGTACGCCTCAACGATTTCACAAGAATCTGAGGAGTCTTTAAAGGGTACCGGGACATGGATGCTGATGTATTTCACATAACAACCGTAGAAACAGAAGAAGTGATCTCGGTTAAATGGAAACAGTACGATTAGTTCGACAACAAAGGGCTAGTTCTCAACATGGATACTTTCAGGTGATTTTGACTTGTTCATTTGCAGTTGGTAAGTAAAATATGTTCTGTTTATTGAGTTCTCTATCAACTATATCGTTAGTACGCAATTCGTCATAATGTCTTTAATGCATGAATAACGAGCGACTTATTCATAGATTGCTTAAGTTACCGTGGATTGTTTGCTATTGTTTGAGTGATGTTCCCTAGTAATAAACCAACTGTCTGCCATGCTTGTACGCCCAAATACTTTTTTTTAAAGCATATCCCTATTGAGATGCGGCTGATTGTGTGTTTGTGTCTATGGGATTCCTGAATGTGTGCTTATATGAAACAAATATTGTTGCCTTCTCACCGTGTATCGATTTCTGTAGTCAGACCCAGTAAAAAGCTCTTGCTAATACCTGCCCACGTGTTAGTAATCCATCAAGCGACATTTGACGCCTAAATAATATTCCGTGTTCAAGTTTTTATTAAATTCAAATAAAATATTGCCATTAGATAAGCAAATATATTGATAAATTGGCACTGAAAAGGCCGCTTACCCAACTCCTTTATGAGAAGCAGCCTATTCCATTCACATGAGTATATTACCTCATCTGTTCAGGTAGAACACTCGCTGAATTCGTAAGGCGTTGTTACCTGGTTTTCAAAGCCGGTGTTTCTCAAGGATGATAAACAAGACCGTCATAAACCAATGATCCGGACGCGAAGTCATCATTACACACCTGCACTACCGGCCGCTTAAATACCACCAAGAGCTGTCAAACGATGGGGGGAATTTGCGACTGTGGGTACACGCAGACCGAGGGCGTGAGGGATGTGGGTTCAAGTCCCCGAATTCTCACTAAATAGACAATTTCTCCCCACCATAGCTATACTGGTGTTCTTCGTTTTGCTCATACAAGCGCCCTGATTCCTTAGTTAGTTGCATGAGCTCGGCTATTGAGCATCGTAAGAGTGAGGAACATGAATGGGATTATTAATTGTTGGTCCATGGGTTATCTACTCTGTTAGTTATATCATATCACTGGATAAATGAAATCCATATCCAGTCCGATGGATCTATAGCATTGTTCTCACCTCTCAATCACTCCAAGCTAACATAATAGGACGATTATGGTGTAGAGTTCGCAAAGTTTCGAATATAAAATATTGTTCCATTATTATCATTTATAAGGTGAGGTGTTTAATCTGTTATAGCTCGTTTTAAATACTTTCTGTGCCAGAGCTCACACCTGTAACAGCAACTTATGTAAGCATCCTCACTGTTGCGGCGTAAATTGTTGAGTGCCTCCAATACGCATCTACTATTAAAACCACACATTCTATCCTGTTCCATCGAGAGCATACGTGTAATAAAGGAACTGTCAGGTGTGAATATTTGGAGACATGGTACATGATGTTGAATCAATGTTGTGATTGGCAGTGGGATAGCCTTTCCCGAAACGACACCGTACTTGTCATCTAGACAGCTTAATGCACTGCGGTGTGTCTAAATCATTAAGAGCGTCTTATATAACTTCCCTTGCCGACGGTGTTTAACGCAGTAACCTCCTCATCATGCTGTTGCTATTGTCATAATGTAATCGATGGTGCTGTAGAGGTAAAGGACGTATTTCGGACGCGATTCAACACTATGCATCATTGCATCAAGTCTTGAGTGAAAATTATGGGCCTTATGGTTCCGATGATAGCGTGATTCTAGTGCTGGATATGGGAACTATTACTGTATATAACTACCTGTATGACGTCATGGCTTAATGGCCGTACACTGTTAAATGACCCTACCAATACCCATCGATTCTAGCACTAACTCAAGCAATTCCATTTTCCATAATACGGCAGCGATGGAGCTGTGGCCGGTGTGTTTGTCTTAGAGGGCTATCACCCGCCCCTTATAACCACAGATCTAATACCTGATACTGATTTGTTAACACTTAAGAATGATATATTGCCTTTTGTCAAACAGCATTAAGTATAAATATTTGAGTAACGGTGATTTCCCCGGTCTGTTTGATTAGCGTCGATTGCTTGCCGTCGGTGTTCAATGGACGACGATACTTGCGTCGATGATTTCAATCGGTTGCATTTCGTGTATTGTAATGCCCTCACCTGGGGGTTGTAATCAGCATATATCTGGCGTGATTTTGAGAAGCCGCCCAGTAAAACATCGATTTGAGTTGAATCCTGAGAACCTGTTGAGATATCGTCAATGGCCAGCAATATGGCTGTAGCTCTTGGTGTGGTTACTGTCTTGAGGTATATAAAACACGTCCAGTGCTTTTCAATTTCAAATACCCGTTGATGTCATGGTTTTTATTATGATCAATATCTCGTCGCGTACAATAACTTGCCAAATGTGATTCGCAAACATATTGAAATTTTAGAATGCAATGAAAAGGATTACGCACAATTGCTTACCCTATTCCATTTACACACCAGCCCCACCCTGTTACTGTTGTTGCCAGGTAGCACACAAACAAGAATGGTCACTTCGTGAAATGACACTGACGTAGTTTCTACTACTGGTGAAGTCTCCAAGCGGTTAGGTTTGATCTCAGGCTTTCTCGTAATTATTGCTCCCTTACGAGTGGGGATCAGCTTTGACAGAGGAGCAACACGTGTATTATAACCCCCCCCCCCCCCACGTTACTTTGAGAGAGAAACAGCACGTGTATTGCAATGCCCCCTCAGCTCTGAGAGAGAAACAACACTTGTATTGTAATACCCTCAGCTTTGCGACAGAAACAACAGGTGTATTGTAATGCCCCCAGCTTTGTGACAGGAACAACAGGTGTATTAATGTCCCCCAGCTTTGTTGCAGGAGCAACAGGTGTATTGTAATGCCCTTAACTTTGAGACAGGAACTACAGGTGTATTGTAATACCCTCATCTTTGTGACAGGAGCAACAGGTGTATTGTAATACCCTCAGCTTTGTGACAGGAACAACAGGTGTATTGTAATACCCTCATCTTTGTGACAGGAGCAACAGGTGTATTGTTATGCCCTCAGCTTTGTGGCTGGAACAACACGTGCAAAAGGGTACACCAAATTTAAAACATGACATTTGCATGCTAGATGTGCATTGTGTTTACATATCAATCTATAGTAATGAATGTGGACGGGAGGTTAAAATCTGATTATGTCTCAAAGTAGGCTTTATTATCGCTCCAGTTGATTCACACGTATACCCATTGCACATATATCAGTGAATAAATGCAGGTATGATTATGTTAGGGTGTGGTTGTGTTCGCAGAGTTATGTTTTGCGGAGAGATGGTTCTAATATGCGTCAATCGTTTAAACAAACACATTTACCACACAAATCCGTGTGTGCTCGGGATAGGTTTCCAGAGACGCGTGTAATAGTGAAGCCGTCGCCAGGAATATACTTGACTATCCATTATCAGCCGTTATACCTCCTATTGTTGTCCCATGCTGTTACTCCTGAAGTTATCATTTCATGTACATCTGTAGTCAATACCCGTTAGGTGTCGTCTAGATAAGGAAATCTACCCACCATTCTTTGTGTATCTTTAGCTATCACACGCACGTGTTGTCGCGTTATCCCATACATCATCATTTTAGCACACAGAATCGTTTGCAATATTCCATCACACGCATGACAGTATCATCTCGCTCGATTCTCAAATGCAGGAGTTGTTCTCTGTGCATAACCGATGACGAGTTGTCATGTTTGTGAGAAACCGAAATATGCAACTTCACAGCGCATCAATTATTTCGTGAGTCAACAGAGAGGACTAACTATCCACGTTGTCTGTGCTATTTTAACTAAATAGTTTCTGAACTCCATAATCTTATAAAAAACACTCATTTGTGAGGCTTTTCAAACGACATTCACATTGAATTAAGAGGAACCATTTGTTTTGTCATCACGCATGATAACGTACACCGTATAGAAGTTGACACTGATTAGGTAGCTCTGGTGACGAGTATAAAGTCAATATAATTGTAATCTATGGTGATTGTTTATTGTTATTATGTAATATAGTAACACGAAGGCTACCAATGACACGGTTGTACCATTTACTTCCCCACTCCTTTGTAATCACACCAGGCACGCATGCGCGACAAACGACGCTTAGTTGTAATATATTGAAAGCTCCTTTTTGATTATCTATCTCTTAATGAATGGGTTATATAAAAAATATGCATTTCCAAATGTTATCGGTGTTTCATGTTCCACATGTGCTGCATTGAAAAGGTTTATCTTTACTTGCCGTCATAAAAGAACCATTGTGCGTAGGATGAGACAGCTCTTTGATCAACTGAGATGTCTGTAGGATTCATCAAACCAGCCCAATATCCGGTATGGACAAGACTTGGGACGCCCTAAGCGATAAAGCATACTAAACTCATTTCTGATACAAGATCCAACGCCATTTTACCGCCAACTGTCTACCACTGTTTCAGATGAAAGGAAAACGTCATGAAATTGATTTATGACCAATCCCTAAGTACCATTGAGTTCAAGTTTAGCATAGTGACGCAAGTTGGGATAACATCATCCCTTTTAATTCATCATGATTATAGCTCAAATTAAATTAGCAAGATGATTAGTGCTTGGTAATAACCAATGACACATATGATGATAGTGCCCGTATTACTTGTTGCTAAGTGACAGAATGGCATCTTGACGGCTCACAACACAACGGTTAGACTTATGCTATCAATAACGGAGAGAAAAGAAAACTTCAAAATGTGTACAAAACGTTTGAAGTTATGCTTACAAAGAGTCGCATTTGTGGTATTCTATTGCATAAAATTCTGAATCACAATATATGTCTCAATTTAATCCGCCATCTTCCCTGACGATGCCGCCATACTTTGCTTAAGCACAAATCAAATCTCATATCTTACACAGCGACAACTAGATCAATGTTCAGAGAATAACAGTGTATGATGATGATGACGAGTTTCTGCCACATAAAGCCGTCGATGTCTCAGTAACACGCCAATCAATGCTCAACAATCTCACAGACCACCGTGAACGCTGGCTCGTCTAGCAACCAGCGTCATCCAATCACCAATCCCGCCAAATCTTGTTGGATCACGTGACAGCTACGGTTATATGATTACTGCAAAGAGTGTTCATAAATATTTGCTTTGGTGTATGTTGCACTCGGCCAAATTACAGGTTTTTTTTCACCATAGATAAATCAATATAAAACACCCGTGCCAATTTGTTACGTCACGCGATACTACCATGGGGTATTTGGCATCAGTACTCCGATATAGAAAGAATACTGCCGAAACGCAATACACCCAGTATCCAAACCTTAGAAGTTTGATCACAACAATATTTTCTAGGCTTCGTTCGTTACAAAAACCATTCATTATGGCATGAGTCAATAAATATGATTCTACGTCGACGCCACGAACTATCGATTTCCTAATCGATCGCGCATGCTTAATGCCTTTCATTGAAACGACCCTAACGACTTAAAATGCTCAATATTTCCTTTTGTTCAATTTAAAAATCACTGGCTTCATGATTCATCGACTTTCTGGTAGCCTACTTTAGGGTCCATATTTTCGCCCACAATGGAAATCAATACTCATAGCGAGTCGCACGCGGCTTCAAAATATGCCGTCACTATGTTATATGTGTTACATAAGCAAGCGACCCTCGGTGATTTTAGGGCCTCTAAAGAATCTGAGGAGTCTTGTAACGGGCACTTCTTGGAGGTCTGGTGCTAAGACTATACCCTGGTGCTAACTACGTCATCACCGGCGACGTGCTTAGTGTTTATGTTCTTCAGCCATAGCAAAAGAAGAAGTGATCTTCCAGGTAGTCAGTTAAAAGAAATCTGGTTAAAGACTCCATAAATAAGATCGTCGGTAAAAAAAATGGTCACCAAGCCTTGATTGGATAACTAACGAGCGACTCCATCATAAACTTGACCAATTAACAGGTAGTGTTACCGGTGGTTGTCGACAAACCTTTACTCATGCGTGTCCTTATCGATATGTGACTGATAGTGTATTTGTGTTGACGTGATTACTGGATTTGTTCTGATATCAAACGAACCTTCTAAACATCTATCGATTTCTGTAGTAAAACTTAGAAATGTCTCTTGCAAATATTTACATACTCATTAGTAATTTTTTACCTGGAGGACTCTGAAGCAATCGTTCGTGCTCAAACACTTGTGAAGCACAAATAAAGTATAGCCACGTATTTGAATATATCAATATATAGTTAAATTGGACTTGACGAGGCCTTTAACCAAAATCATTTATCAGGAGCTACATGTTCACATCGATATTCAAACTCACTACGAAATTATATCGGATGAAAACATTTCTTCTACATGACTATGTTTGTATTCGTGTAATCATTCGTACAAGTACTTATTAGATAATGTCGTTCATTGACCATAGACCTAGTCAGATGCAGCTATAGATTTCTTCATACTTCAATCATTCCATACCAATATAATAGGAACTTTGGGGTCCAAGTGTTGCAAACCTATGTTTGAATATAATGCACAATCTATCCACTAGCATTACCATTTAGGGTCTGTCGGGTGTGCATACTTGGAGACATGTCACCTGATGTTGAATCAATCTTGTGACTGTCAATAGGACAGCCTGTCTCCAAACAACAACAAATTAGAGCTTTAATAGAGGTATGGTATTGATCTCTGTGCGTAGGGATGTGTAGAGTTGCTTTAGATCACTGTAGAGGATAGGGTGGTCGATTCCTCCCACAACTCGCTCGTGTCTCGTGCGCTAGAGAACATCCGGCTAACACATTATTGGGAATTTTCTATAACTGTGACGCTTCGATGTAATGGCCGTAAAATGTTCAATGACCGTCTGTCCCCAATGCAGCAGCAGAGATATAGTGTGGTTCACGTTTTTGTGTGAGTAAGAGGGCTGTCGTCCGTCCCTTATTACCGGAGATATAATACCTGATATTGATTTAACATCACTTGACAATGATATATTGCCGTTTGTCAAACAGATTGAAGAATAATAATTTGAGAAACGGTCATTTCCTCCGTCGGTCTGTATACATAGCTCAGATTGCTTGTCATCGGTGTTCAAATAATTTCTTAAGCCCAATCGCTGCATTTCGATTTGTGAATGGGGCAATCTGGGATTCGTAATCAGTATATATATCTGGCGTGGTCCTTTAAGTCTGTGCATTGCAGAGGCTATAATTTTAGAGAAGTCATCTAGTGAAACATTGATTTGAGTCTGTAGCAACGGTTCAGATATCGCCCAGTCATGTGAGATACATATAGTATGTTCGGGGATTCTCCATTTACCATCACTGTTATGTTATTCATTAAGAAGTCAGTCAGTATTTAAAAAAACGCGCTTATATCCATCAACCGATGTTGATGTAGATCCTACTCGGCTGACGGATTATATCTCAATGTGGTTCCGTTTGCCTCGCTATGTGACAAGGTCGACTTCGTCATTCTTTGTTTGTATGTCATGCTTTACGTACCACGTATGATGACAAAGATGGCGCGTGTATTGAGAACCAAGGTATGTGTTGTTGCCCCAGCTTTAAGACAGCAGGAAACACGTACTGCGCACTGTATCTAAACTAGGAGTGCATGCTAAATAGATATCAATCCATCGCAAGCTATATGGACTGGATGTTAAAAAATGATTGCATCTTGAAAAAGGTTTTGGAAAGGAGCCTATATGTATGTTTACTCAAGTTGATTACGTGAGTACAAATTGCACATATATCATTGAATTAATACAGATATGATAATGTTAGGCTGAGCTTGTGGACAAGGAGTTATTAAAGACAAGCTTCTAATATACGTGCAATGCTTATATAGACGAATTAACGGCCTAGTAGATGTTCTCGAGATAAAGAAATCTATCGCCCATTAGTTGCGCTTAATTAGCTGTTCCCCGTACGTATTATACCATCATTTTAGCGTATGAAATCTCTCTCTTGGAATGCACTATTCCGAAATGCATAGTCATATCTCAGACATTAGGGTACAGTATCAATGATTATGTCATATCTCAGGCATTAGGGTACAGTATCAATGATTATGTCATATCTCAGGCATTAGGGTACAATGATTATGTCATATCTCAGGCATTAGGGTACATTATGCATTAGGGGCACATATCAATGATTATGTCATATCTCAGGCATTAGGGTACAGTAGCAATGATTATGTCATATCTCAGGCATTAGGGTACAGTAGCAATGATTATGTCATATCTCAGGCATTAGGGTACAGTAGCAATGATTATGTCATATCTCAGGCATTAGGGTACAGTATCAATGTATTATGTCATAGCTCAGGCATTAGGGTATGTCATATCTCAGGCAGGCATTAGGGTACAGTATCAATGATTATGTCATATCTCAGGCATTAGGGTACAGTAACAATGATTATGTCATATCTCAGGCATTAGGGTACAGTAGGATTATGTATCTCTCAGGCATTAGGGTACAGTATCAATGATTATGTCATATCTCAGGCATTAGGGTACAGTATCGATGATTATGTCATATCTCAGGCATTAGGGTACAGTAACAATGATTATGTCATATCTCAGGCATTAGGGTACAGTAGCAATGATTATGTCATATCTCAGGCATTAGGGTACAGTAGCAATGATTATGTCATATCTCAGGCATTAGGGTACAGTAGCAATGATTATGTCATATCTCAGGCATTAGGGTACAGTAGCAATGATTATGTCATATCTCAGGCATTAGGGTACAGTAGCAATGATTAGGCATGATCATATGTCTCACATTTGCATATCGCATTCCTATTTTATTCAGCAAAGATATGAAATTAATCATTTACTGAATATAAAGAAGTGTTTCCGATCACGTGGCATATGAAGCTTCCATGAAGGCGCGACGTATACCGTCATTGTGACGACCCTTCAAGCGCCACCCGATCCCCGTAGCAAAGACATCGCTTATTCATCACTGGGTCACTTATCGTGCACCATGAGTTTTATAGCCCAATGAATATAGTCTACATTTGTGTTAAAATGACATGTTGTATTGATGTTGATTATTAACCGAGTTGCTTCGGTAAGTGGTATCCCCTTTGACTTTTGACTTTGAAACATTGACTACTGGTTGGCTGTATTTTTATTCCTTGACTACGTATTGCTGCAATCGTGCTACCGGTAATATTGTTATGTATGTCTGATGTTAAGTACACCATTGGCCATCACGTTATTGACAGACAAGGATCCTACATTACAGTCTTTCATGTCGCCTTAATTAGAAATCAGTATGCACATAGCGAGTCGCGCGTGGCTTCAAGCGATACCATCACATTGCCAGAACAAAATGACAGCGCTACTAACACAAAAATACCACCGACTATTTGCAGCATTTAACGTGAAGTATACCAGAAATTGTTCCTTAGTTAGTGCCAATATTCAGTTAAACACCGAAACTGAAGCAAACTATTAGCAGGTGAGCGTATCGATGTGCCGCATTAGATTGCCATCGTCCACCGATGTAGAGTGATAACTCGCTAGCTGGTTCGAGGATGCTGAATTAGTGACTTTATCGCCCACGTGGTTTGTCTACATCTGTTCAACCTTACATACTTTGTGACCAAAGATTCTGCCGAAATAAGCTTGAACTGCAAAAAGTGCCAGTTAACATCAATGGACACGTATTGCAAGTTGTTGCATACATTGAGCAATTCCTTATGTAAATGTGCAACATTGTATTGGCTATATACAAGACAAAATATACAATGTTGATTTCATACTATGCTTCAACGTGACAGATGGCATTTTCTCAAACTGTCCGGAGTACACCTGTTTTCGTTCCGATTTGGAGCTTTGATATAGAACAGTATTGAATGCGTTGAATGGTGTTTTCATTGTGTGGGTGTGTGGTGGTGACGTGGGGGTAGGGGTGGGGATGGGGTGTAAGACAGTGGGTAGATTAATGTACTGAGCAGTTCAATCTTTTCATGCAATTCCATTAGGAAGCTGCCATACACACAACCTGCCATATCCATAACAAATCTGTATATTATTGGTCATGCATTTCAAATCTTTAACAATATGTATATCCTGAGTGACATTTAACTAGTACACCGAGTTTCATGCGCACAAAAAGAGGAAACTGAAAAGGGGACACTGACGTTTTGCGTCGCTCTCAACGACGAGAGGATGTTGTGATGGCAAGGGATGAGAATGATTGTGATGCTTGGGCAGTACCGCGGCAAAGATTGACATGGAAGTATTGACGGTCATGAAAAGTCCCGTCTTCTGCGATCAAATGAACAAATAGTCTTAGCTGGTTTGTAGTGGTGAAAAGCGCCAGCGGTTTTGCTCTCATCCGCTCGGAGGTAGAAATTACAAAGGTTTTACAAAGACGGCCTCCCTATTCCGAATGGTTAATGGTGACCATGGCAAAAACCACCGTTTGGTCTATAAGAGCTACCATATTTATGTAGTGACAAATAGTACCGTCGCACTTTTGTCCTTGAAAGGCACTTTTAGTTCACTTAACTGGATGAAATTATCGTGGCTTGTTAAGTGTTCCTTTCGGTCACAAATATAAATGAAAAGGGTATTACTTTTTAGATAAGTCCCTGCCCTATGTTAAGCTTATAGTGTAGCTGTAACCTCAATGTTATCACCCCGCTTGTCTTTACTGTTGATGCAATAAATTGTTAGCTAGATTAGAATGGTTACTCATTTATGACACCTAAATCCTTTTCCTCTGACGCATCGTTTTGATTAGTTTCATTCAACATTTACATTTTGCTGACCTGTATGCACTTACATTGTTTAAGTCGTTACGCACCCTTGATTGTACATTATGGGTTGTACACGATTCCTAGTATAAGCCAATGTACAGGCCAACAGCCTGAGATCAATTCAGTCAATTTGAATTCAAATTTAATTGTTTGCGCTTAAAGACATTTTGCTTACTATTCCAAGAATTAACCTGTTTACTCAATACGCGGTGTCTTCAGTGTTTTGATTAAGTAGGTGCTCTGTTGGCCATTAAATTTCACTGCCGATAATCAGTAGGAACACAGCTGGTAAAAGATCGAAGAAGCCATTGTATAGTTTACGATTCGAGGTTATTCACGTGTTCACGTGTTGACCCAAATTCTATATATAGAATACTACTTTTGTGAGGAAGGCATTTGGTGTTAATAACACAATAGCTCTCTCAATGGTGGGTAGCTTTTTTGGCGATAACCAAACCTTGTGGCAATCTGTTTATATTAAGGTCTGGTGTTATTCTACTGCATATTATGTCATACGATGATTTGAGTACAAATGAATGGACTTTAGGGGAAGTGCAATGTGTCAACATGCGGAATTCTACAAATCAGATCTCATTCTCATCTACAATACTTAGCGCTTCTGAAAGGTTGTAGCTGTATTATGGTGGTAGGCATTATGGTTAATGTTCCACTACTCTTGTAAATGAGCGCATGTTTTAACAAGATGTTTTAACTAGATGTTTACGCATGCATTGTCTCTTTCATTTGCAGAAATCCACACATTTCACTATTGACAGGGCAATCCAATTTATTCCTCTGCATTAAGTAGCCGGGTATGCAGAAATCAACTCAACAGTTGATCGTTGTAGTGTGTGTCCATATCGATCAGGCAAACTATTCCTGTTGACCCGAAATTGATACAGATGTTTGGTTCTCACATATTGCCTACCTGATATTTGACCGAATCCAATGAAATATGGGCATAATTCATTCAGAGTGCAATAAAAAATTGGCAAGATGTAGAACTAACAATACAATTTGCTTTGTGATAGCCGTAATTATCCGCTATGTAAAACATCAACAACGACAGAATAATATGAAACAGAACAGCAAAGAGTCATTTAGGCCACAAATCACCAACTAATAGTACCAATAAATCTATGACATTACATGGAACAAATGAAGAAAGTCGTGAAGATAATGAAACATCGGCGGAACGATGCCAACCTGCATCAAAAGCCAAAAAAAACGCCAATATTAGTTGATATATAAATCTTCATCCTCTTGGTGTCTTTAAACGCCGACTGACGCACGTACTTGGATGCTATAACACGCCCCACAAAACTGGCTCTGGATTAAACTTATCGGTGAGTTACAAATACTGTTAAATATGGAAATGATGTGTTAATACGGGGGATCGTGATACATCGAGTGATTATAGTATCTGATTCTCGACCTTTATGCATTATGCATCTATGCCAACCGTGACATTGACCAGAGAGAGATGGGTTTCTTGCAGAATATCTTGGAATCTGAACTGATGTTTATGTGATTAATAAGCATGTAGCATTGACGGGGTTAAAGACGTTTCCCCAACACATATCATTCATTTCATAGGTTTCCACTAGAAAATATCCTCTTACCGAATAAGGCTCGGTGTCGAAAACGGCTGTCAAGTCCTTGTATCATAGTAACACCATCTGGAAAAGATAATCCATAATTAGTATCACGACATAGCCACCGTTAGATACTTTGAGATTTGAAAGCACTAACATGCGTTACAGGCGTTATGAATACGCTGTAATGGCTATCGGCCTTATAATGTCTTACATGGAATCCTGTAGACCTAGTCATTTCGTGCTAATGCACCATTAATAACGGAGTATTGCATGTTGACCATGTAATTATGCATGACATCTACGGGATGCTGGGTGATTATATTACAAACAGGCATGGCGATACATGGTTTTACAGAACAATGTTATTCACGATACATTTTTATCAAAGCTTCTCCGTAGCAATATTAACTAGGGTAAATGATGTCATATGACTGAATGATTTATATGTAAGGACACGGGATCCATCATTTGACAAGCACTTCACCCATCGCTAGCGTTCTCCAGCTCCAGCAGGCGGCTCTTGATGGCTGCTGACACAGATTACTCTCTTCTCATATTCATTTCGCTTTATACTGAAGTCGGGTATGCAAAAATGCGTTTTTCGTTGCAAGGTTGTGGGGTCAGTTATATTGTGATGCGTTGAATCGGTCTTTCGAATGATGCTTCCTTGCATAATAAATCGTGTTGCGATTCATACAGAGACACGTCCACATGTTTGACCTTCCGTTATCATTGACGCGCATGTGCAGTAATAGACTTTCATCCATCTTAGATATATTGGCAATTGTCCACTGGGAATGATGGTGGGTCTTTAACGAGCTTTGCTTATTGACGAGGTCGCTTCTACCGGCATTGAAGACACGTGACGCAATCAACTCTTCTATCGATACAGACTGCTGTAGCCATGGTGATTCAAGCAAATTGGCCTTTTCTTCTGATGTGACATCTTTTAACGGCTGCTTGGCATAGTCAACTTAATAACACGCAACCGGTATCGAACCGATATGTAGCCCCGTGGGCGATAAAACACGGATGGCTGACTCCTGAGATGACGCAATACCTTCCCGCTACTGTATTTTCTGTCGCTATGTGACGCTACCATTCCTCGTCTTCAATGTGGGTTTCTTCAGTGGTCCTAATAACTTTCATTAGAGTGGGTAAGAAAATTGACTTTAATAATTGTGCAACTTGTGGGTATTTTTGCTTATCCGATGTAGATTAATTTGACAAACTACTATATTATGCAGCGAATTATTTACCATTGCCCTCCATACAGACATTTATTCTCACTCTGACAGCGGTCCATCAAGATCGAACTCTTCCAACAAAGCGGTATTCGTGAAACCTATACGTCACAGTTACAAACCAATCCCGGGGGAAATGAGTTTGGTCTCTTTGAACCAACATGTCCCCGCGGCGTGTTACGTAATGTACACATGGTGGTGCCGGCACCATGCAGACTCGTCCACATAGGCCAGTGATTGATCGATGGGGATCTGTCGTCTGTTTACCGACCAACCCAGCTAACCTCGCTCCGCTTGATATGGTGCTTGTGGTTAACAGAACAACATTAGCATTGGCCTTTGTTGTAAATTACCCGCTAATCCCAAAAACATTTTACCACAGAACGCAAAATGAATAAGTCATAGAAGGCAGACTCCCTCTCCACTCAGCACGCCAAGCTCGGCCAAGGAACCATCACTAACCTTGCCTTTATGTCATAGTGTGCTTTCGGTACGTTGTATTTGCAGTATGCAGCTTATCATACTGATTGAAATACAATATCTGTACCATGCGTGCGGAATAAATGCCATTATTGTTATTAAATGGCCACTGACTACTGCCAAATGACTTTCTAAGCACAATACTGAAACAACTTGTAACAAGCATTGCTGAAAAACAGATGTTCACCTTTCAACCGTGTATAAGATCCAATATGATAATTGGTCCGGTACACGTTACGTTGTACTGCAGCCGATTTAGCTGAATACATTCGTAAAACGAGAACGTGGCCAACGTTAAACCTTGCCACATCGTGTTGTTTTGCTTATCATTTGCGTATCAGTTCATGGCGCTGATGTTCTATTAATGTGGATCTGATGTTTGATGATCGCGGATGCCCAAAATTGTGAGGTTATTGCGGTCCAAAACTAAATGTGAGGTTATTGTATACGGTCTCAAATGACTAATGATGTGATGCACATCTGTATAGTAGAAAATGACTGTTAGAGAGAGAGATAGAGATAGATATATATATATATATATATATATATATATATATATATATATATATAGAGATATATATATATATATATATATATATATATAGATATATATAGATATATATATATATATATATATATATATATATATACTATATATATATATATATATATATATATATATATATATATATATATATATATATATATATATATATATATCTATATATATATATATATATATATATATATATATATGGGCCTCGGACGCATTGAAGTATCTTTAATCGAAAGGATTATCATTTTGTAAAGCTTTTTACCTGATTTTACTTCTTTTTTATAAGGAGCACAGGTACACAAAGGCACATTTGTCAGGAAAAGGTTGTCTTTCATACAATAAATAGAACTATTTTATGCAGCAATGAAACGGATTTGTTAAGGTAAACTGAGATTAGCCTAGCCCGAATGTGGTCAGATCGCAATTATGCTCATTTACGGTACATTAAATATAAATAGCATAAACGGAGCTCATACATATCGTTACAAACGTGACATTCCCTTCATTTTACAAAGATGTTCCTACAAAAAGTTTCTGACATTTTGCAATCTTAAGTTGTACTTAACAAGATTGGCACAAGCGTCAACTGCATTTCTTCCAATGGCAAACCCGACAGCCACCAATACAGTTTCAACAAGATGCGACAAAACTTGAATAAGTCGTTCAGCATCCGGGATTGCGGCTTGCTTTACATGACAAAGGATTGGAGTTCACGACAGATGCCAGCGAGAGGAGCCGGTAATGCGCGATAGACATCGCATGCTGCTGCCGCTTATGTAATTCACGCGTAGTAGCAAGACACAAAATTGCATTGACTGATGGGCACTGTGACCTTGAAAGTAATTAAATGTCAACCGTTCTACATCAAGTCAGTCAGCATTGTAACATTTGTTTCTGGTGGCAATTTGGTCACAAAAGCTTAAGTCGCCATCAAGCATCTAGCAAAAAAAAAACCAAACGACCATTTTGACAGTGTCCTTGAAATAAAGTCGTTGAAGTAAACCCGTTTTAGTGTAGTAATCATGTTCAGGATAATATAGCCAACAATCGTACAGTATTTCGTCCGGCTAGCTGCATTAGTCATGGAACTGTGTGGAAAACGTAAAAATGTTCAAAATAGTCGCCAGTCGATGCGCATAAAGCGCATGCACAACAAACCTTGAACTGTCATAAGCCAAAGCTTTAGCACAATTTTGTATGTAATCCACTTATTCGTACCTTAAGCGGTTTTGGAGAAATTAGACAAAACCAATGTCTCTGCACGTAACCACTCACCCATATTTGTCGATGTCATCGGATGTTTGTTAGGGATAGAATACCTTAAAAGGCTCCTTGTTTGATTTAAGGATTGCAACCTTTATAGATAGCTCTTACTGAGATAAAACGCTCTCTCAACTTAATATGAATGAGTAAATATGACTCACGAATAACTGCCCGATGAAGCAACATTACTTCGTGGAACTGTGTTCGCGATCGATAACATACAAAATGAATGCTGTTATCGCATGTCAACACTATATCCATCCATCCGCAGGTAACAAAACGCATCATGGTCATTAACAATAGATGTTCTCCGTCTGCAGAGCCTGTCGCTATTGTGACCCCTAACGACCAAAAGCGAATGCAAGACTTTGGATAGGCTCAATATGAAAGGAAGATGGACTCCTGGTAGATGGGAAAGCGCTGTCTCGGATGAATCAGTTGGGAGCGAGGATGAGAGGTCGATGGATCGACACTTGCAGCTGTTGAGGAAGAACATTAAAAGGAAGCAGAAAGGCCGATGGACACAGGTTAGTTACCTGAGAGAATGTATGTAAATATCGGTTGTATCCTGGTAATGTGTAAATGACCGCTGTGGCTGACAGACTTTCATTTGATCTCAATCACTGATCTTGGAACCTGCTTTCATATTATTGTTCAGTGGGATCATAGGAAAGCCATTTTGAACTGGATGCAGACAATGTGTCGGAGAAAAATGTCGTAAGCGCGCTTGTGGGATCGCCTGTTGGGAGTATACATGCTTCCGTTGACAACTATCCCAGCCTCTGTAGCCAAGTGCGTCGTGGACCTCTAAGACCCTCTTATCGGCCCTTGGAATCTCAGTTGGATTCCTCGCCCAGCTCCGAGCGCTTGCGATTTTTACGTGTCTTTGGTTAGCTTTTGTCGACGGGTACTCAGGTAAAATCCAACTTCCGCCAGAATTGACTGACCCTAAAATAGCATTGTATACCTCTGTTTTCACTGTTGCGTATTTTCACATGTTTGAGTGATTTATCAGGCAACGCTGGCCGTAGTCATCCCTCTGATCGCGAGCTGATTTGTACGTTATGATGTATCCGCGGCCGTAGAGCTGTTGGGTTGAGCAGACATACAGGGATATTTTGCGTGTTTTTTAGCGGACGATTGGTTGTTTGTTCCAATTGAAAGCCTTATGATGTATCCGCAGCCGTCGAGCTGGATTTTGGTACAGGGATATTTTGCGTTTTTTCAGCAGACGATTGGCTCCAATTGAAAGCCTTAAGTCAGGTAGGTCAGTGAATATTTTGTAGTTATGCGAGTCTTACGGTACTTTGTAAATGCGTGCATTGGATCATTGCGTCTTTTCAATTAATTTTTGTAGGAGCGGCAAACTTGTAGCTCCAGGATCATAATGTTCATAAATGTAAATCGCGCAAATAGAGACCCACCCACCGACGATAAGTAATCCCCCCACTTCAGAGCATCATTTACCCACTTCGACAATTCTTTTCGGGGTCTAAGGTCTCAAGAGCTGACAAGAGCTGGAGTCTCTCTCTGGCGGACTAACAGCGGGGAGCCTATCGGAGGGCCACGAGTCACAGGGGGGCCATAAGTCGCAGGGGGTAGGGGAGCCATGAGTCGCAGGGGTAGGGGGATGGGCAGCCATGAGTCGCAGGGGAGAGGGAGTCCCACGAGTCGCAGGGGTGGGGGAAGGGGATGCCCACAAGTCACAGGGGTAGGGGCAGAGGGAACCGCTATTACATTTACTACCAACCTCCAGGGTCTTTATCCATAAAGGTCCTTAAGCGTAAACATTCCGGGGCCGGGACCACCCATGTAAGTTCCATTTTTCACGCGGTCGATGTCCTGCATAAACTGGGCAACCTTAGCGTCGTTCTTCTCGATAAAGTCGGGATCGGGATGAGCGGTTATCAATCTCATCGTACAAAGCTTCCAACAGTAGAAAGCCCCCGCCGGCCTCTCCGGGGTCCTACTCGGTCCTCCCAGCCAAGGACCGTGATGTTCCTGTTCCACGTTCGCGCCATAGTCGCCATCTTCGAGGCCCTCAATAGACGCCCACCCCCAAGCCACCGTCTCCTTATACTTCTTCCGATCTTTGTGATACGCCTGGTTATACACCTCAGCCCTCCCCAGGTTCTGAAAGGAGCACAACCTGAAAATGCAGTCAACAAACACCCCGATGGTCGCCACGGGACTGTGGTGCAACCCCAACAGAACCTGAGGCTTATACATTTACGGAATCACCCTCCCAGGACTCCGAGTGTAGGGGCACTTTATCTCGAGCAGCACAACCTCCTCAGGATGCCCCCGACAGACAGCATCCACTCCACCCCCGGTCACCCCATGTGCCCGCCGGATCGGGAGCACACAAAAGCCATCCGGAGAGTAGGCCGTTGCGCCGCCCTGAATATAGATATTGTTTCCGTAGACCTTGGTGTCGTACACCTTCTCCAATACCGCAATTGCAACCTCCTCAAAAGTCGTACCCCAGAGGCAGGGCGCGCTAAAGCTAACACCCTCGTTGCTAGTTTTTTTTCAGCCAGCTTCTTGCTATAGCTGCTGAAGTAGTTAGCCCTATGATGGTGGAGTAGTCACTTCTTCCAACGCAGCCCTTCCTCGTGGTCTCCCACTGGTCCGTATTTTGTATGACGCCGGTATGATCGTTGCAGAAAGATATTTTACCGCAGCCTCCGTTATACCAAGCAACCCCCACTCTTTAAATGGACAGTCGGGGGTCATACCTTAGCAGGTCTAGGGGACGATTCTGCTGCTTTCAAACATTTTGCCTTAATTTCGCCCCTCATTTGGCTATATTTTGTGAGCTCAGCCGAAACGAGCTTAAACTCATCATCTGAGATATACCCATCTTCAAGCGCCGCCGATACAATGTCAGCAATGGTATTCAATTTGCTCTGAGCGAGAATGCGGATCTGGTCATGGTTTTTCACCTTGATGGTCAGCCACCGACTGATGAATTTTCCAGCAATTACATGTAGCACACAAGCGGCCCCAGTAGCACCCGACACTGTGGCAATAGGAATGACAACTACTGTAGACATTACACCTGCACCGCTTGCGCCAAGACACATACCAACAGCAACTAAAGCAGTGTCTACTGCGTCCACTGAGTTTACTGCACGCCTATATTTTTTGTACATAGCACCATATTTTTCAATTTCTTTCTCAAGGTATTGGTTCTTGAGGCTGATCTCATTCAACCGATAGGAGTGCCCTGGGTTCACATCAGGCGGCTCCGGAGGAATTGTTTGGTTGTTGTTTCATACTTCCGTTGTATACATAAGTCTATATGTCAACTTCAATTAGGAGCTATACTACAGTACAAGTGGCCCCTCTGTTTGGAGTGGCTGTATAAAAGTTTATAACATTGCCATGTTCCAACTGTAAAGGCTGGTCTAAAGATATTACAACAGCCTTCTGGTTAGCAGGCTTACTTATTCCTGCCGTTTGGGTTGTCCGATTTATAACAGGAAACCACCAGTATCAGCGCCCACACCAGACGACAACCCCATACGAATGATCTTACCATTAGATAACATGGTATATCCACAGCTTAAGTCTAGTGAGTCTCATTCCTCTCCCCTCCCATAGCCCCCTCCTCCTCCGCAGTTTCAAATGTGGGGTTATCAAACTCCATGTTACTATGTTATAGATATAAGTGCAATTAAGAATTACAACATGTCGAGTACTTACGGACGCAAACTAAACCCACACCACCGGATACGCGAACCACTCGGGGTAAAGGGCATGCGACAGTCTGTAGTCATTACAAACAATCCAAGCACTATTGACCAGAACCAACAACTGCTGGTTCGCTTCCCCAATCTAGGCGCAGAAGACATCATTGTTCCAGGAACAGCGCGGCTGGCCTTTACAATCACGCTGACCTCGGCTGATATTAACCGCAGCGTTGTGCAAAACCTGGGCCACGCCGTTGTTAAGAAAATGACAATCAAGATTTCTGGCAATGAGGTCATGTCTATTGATGACAGTGATGCGTACCACTGTTACCACGACTTGTGGCGGACTGCACAAGAGAGACAGGGCCTCCAGTATCAGGGCATTGACACATCAGATGACAGAAACACAACTAAGATACGAAATGGGGGCAGGAGACAAGGATGAGACCGAGAAAGAGGACAAGACCGTAGCCTATGTGTATAGTAACAGGTTCTATGTTCCGCTTGACTTTGAACTCCTCGAGAGCCACATGCCATTCTACTAGAGCGTTAATGACAGACTGGAATACGAGCTCACGTTCAACGACTACAACCGCGTCATTCACCCAACAGGCAACACCAACGCCAGCTACAAAATTGAGGGCATCTCGCTGGAGTATGACATGGTTACCCTACCAGAGTTGGCCCGTATGATACGCACCCTGTACACAGGTCGGCTCTCGATTCTATATGACCGTGTGCTTCGTCACAGAAAGCTTGTATACAATAAAAAAGATACACTGTGGATCATCAACCTGAACGTGTCTGCTCGCAGCATGAAGGGTATCCTACTGCTCTTTGAAGACCCCCAGGGCACCTCATTCGCCAGGAAAACAGAGTCGTTCTACAACCCAAAGATTACGAAGGTCGAGGTGACCATTGAGTGCATCCCCAACCAACTGCATGCACAGGGCATGCGTGGCTACCAGCAGTGGGATGAGGTGAAGAAGGCCTTTGCAGCAACGAGTAAACGAGACCCCAGTGTAGCAATAGCAGTAAAAGACTTGGCATTGTCGGATGTTTCCCAAGGAGAGTACCTAACCAGTAATTATGCTCTGTGGCTCGACTAAAGGACGAGTGATGACGACCAGCTGCATGGTAGTGACAGGGACGTGGAGAATGCGTCTGAGGGTATCACCATTCAGATCACACAAAAATTCCAGGCGGCCGGCGCATTGAAAGTCTAAATGTATATTTGTAATGGATGCACAGCTTAACATTAAAGATGGCAGGTTCGTCAGCGCGGTCTACTAACAAGGTTTTAATGAAACCGAAAACTTAGTTTACATTTGCCAGATGGTCCGTGTTCGGCAATTGTTTGTGGGCAGACAGGATATGGGAAAACCGCATTCATCCTCGACCTACTTGAAGGGCCCTTCTTCGGTGCCTTCGAGCATATTGCAATCCTCTGCCCTACCATACGTTTCAACTAGGCCTATCAGACGCGGTCATGGGTGTGGGATGATTCAGAGGTGTACGTGGTTGACCCAGGGGAGCGGCTCCATGACCACTTGAGGGCTTTCTACCATTGCTTCAAGGGCGATCCTACCCTCTACATTATTGATGACTGTTCGGCAACAAAGGCCCTAACCAAGAAGAAAGACATGTTATCCAGACTGGCCTTAAGCGCCGCCGGGCGCAGCAAAGCGTCTGAGTCCTCACCCAGAAATTCAACTCTGTGCTGAAGGATCTACATGAACAGACCCGCTGGATGGCACTTTTCCACACCAAGGATCGTGAATAGTTTGAAGACTCCCTACGAGAGAATGATGTGAATCCGACGAGTGAGGAACGTGCCACAGTACGCCAGCTACTAGCAAAGACCAAGCACACAAAACAGCTGCTGAAGACTGATCAACCCACTGCATATGCCGTCAATTGAAGTGATGTTGGCATTGGTTGCGGCCGCTGCCTCAGTAACCAATTTAGGTTACTTCATCTGGGGAGCAGTGCAATATATTAGACTTCGAAGGTGTATACGTATATTCATGGATCCTGATACCATTATTGATCAACTCCTTGAGCAGGACACGGCTAGCCCGCCGGCCACAACGTTTGAGCAAGAGGAACCCCGTTGCACCCCTGGTGTAGATATGTCCTCTAAGAGAGATAGGCTTGCTGCTGCCATAGCTGGGGGTCAGACCCGTCAGTACCTCGGCGATCAGCACCTGTCGACTGTAAAGATTGAATCAATGTCCGATGAAGAGATTACAGAGCTCAACGCGAAATATAAGGCTTGGCTGGGCGCCAGCTTGACGCGGACTCTGGGGCAGTCAGTTCTACAACTGTTTTCTGGCGTTGCTTGTATGTTTCTGCCAATCCCCCCAGAACATCAGCCAAATCTGATTACGGACCTCGAGACTGCCCGTTTGTCGGACACGCGCTAAGAACTGCCACATGTGAACTTTATCATCGCTATGGTATGATGTAGGCTCCGCTTACCGCAGCCCTAACAACTTACTGCTAATTCAGATCGAGCACACCCACCCCCCTCCCCTCCCCCATCCGGGACCAGCCATCCGACATCCCTCCTACAGAGGACCTGCCTGAGTGCTGTCAATTGGAGGAACAAAATTAGTAGGTAACATGGAGAACGCAAATCAAGAAATAACAACAGTGACTAGTGGTCAGCTTGCGCCTCAACCTCAACATGCGCCAAAGGAGAAACCTACAAAAGACGTCAAGAAGGTTGAGGCAGACCGAAAGGACGCTGCGGCTCGAAAAGCTAATCAAAATAGACTTCTGAGAGAGCTGCGAGAGGCTAAGTCCGTGCTACAGTCGGGTCCCCCAGTTTGACAAGGGGGGTGAAGGGGGTCCGCAGCAGGGCAGATGGGTTCGACTCAGTATTGGCCAGCGTGGGTGACATCACCTTTATTTGTCGGCGGAGTGGGGGTGTTTGGACTAGCATTGTATTGCTACAGGCAGAGAGATGTAGCCTCACACCCTAAACAGGTTGTGCCCAGGGGAGAGCCAGCGAAGTCAGCACCTCCGGACGCTCATTTAAAGGATCCAATTCATATGGAATAAGATGACAACACCAATTACTGATGAAAAATGCTTGTCAACGCGCTGTACCACGGTGCAGTTGTTTCCGACATATCAATAGGTTATGCCAAGCTTGCTAAGATGGCTCTGGGTGGTGGGGAGCCACGTTTGATTTCACCCCACGCGACCTGGCTATGGCTGTTGCCGATGTATCACCAGCTATGGCCACAAAGGATATGCTAATTAAACAAGGAATCTTACCAGTTGATATACTGAAATAATGGCCACGTTTGCGCTGCTTGTTGGAGGCGCTCTTGTTAATGCCCTTGCATTCTCTGGGAGCAACTATTTATTCTCTAAATTACGAAGCAGCCAATTGGACGCGGAACGTAAACGCCATGATATGGCAATCGAGCAGCTTCAATCTGCTCAAGCAAACTGAGCATTTAGACTTCATCAATGAGCAACTCCGCCGCCAGGGACATGCTGGATGTGGACGAGGCTATGCGTGAGTACTACATCTTGACGGGTAAATCCATCGACAAGCTGGACTCTTAGCCGCAGCTTTCAGAGTTCTACGAGCCCTCAAATGGTCAAAAAGAGCGTGAGGTGGCGTTCATTATACTGGGGCTGGTTGCATACAGGCTTGCTAAATAGGTCATTTGGAGACTCGGGCGTTTACTTTGTATAGATCGTCGCATGCAAAAGATCAACTATAGTCCTAAGGGCTACTGGAAAGGCACTGCAGCTATCAAGAAGCTTGCAACGGAATTGAGGGTTTCTGAGGAGGTTGCCAGGGGAAGGCTAACAGCTATATACTTGCAGGTGCCAAAACACATTCCCAGGCCAAAGTTTGATGTCCCTGTCCCTGGAGACGTGCACCAAGCCGATCTCTTATTTCTTCCTCATGATGTTGTGAAGCGCCGGACTTACAATTATGCCCTAACGGTGGTGGATGTGGCCTCACGCTACAAAGCGGCTGAGCCATTGGCTACAAAGGAGGCTAAAGAGGTCGCAGGTGTGCTCAAACGGATATACAAACGAGGGCCGCTGGGGTGGCCTAAACTACTTCAGGTGGACTCCAGATGGGAGTTTATGGGAGCAGTGAATCGGCTGCTAGAAAAACATGGAGTATCATTCAGGCGCGGCTGTGTGAATATCCATGAGACCAGGCTATAGTAGAGTGCTTTAACCGAACACTTGCTGAACGACTCTTTAGACACCAGTATGTTAAGGGATACTGGAAAACGATCAACTGAGTGGGTTTCTCGATTGCAGGCTGTAGTCTCTGCGATAAATAATGAGGTGACCGGCTTGACTGGAAAAAAAACCTAAAGATGTTTTAAAGGCAAAACGAGTTGCACAAAAGCCCTCTTCAGTCATACCAGGAAGCCCGCTGGGGGTCAAAGAGCAAAAGCTTCCCTCTGATGTTGGCGTTCGCTAGCTCTACCAGCCTGGTGAGGTCGAGCAAGACCACCGGCGGCGGGCCACTGACCCTGTGTGGTCACTCAATATTTACCGGATTGGACGCTCTATCACTAAATCTGGTGAGCCTGTACTGTACTATATGTTAGATGGACCCCCCCGTGGCTTTGTAAAGGAGGAGCTGCTTGTGGTGCCGTCCGATACCCAGCTGCCACCAGAGGGTATTAGCAATTAGACAAAAGACAGATAGGTAGTAATGGAAGCAACTGGAAAGTGTCCCTGGATATTACTCGGGAAGAGAGACCCTTGTGACAGGCCCTGTAAGTTTGACTTTTGTGCAATGCACAGGTTTAAGATTAAACAGGGGATCGTAAATCAGCTTTGCACAGAGTGCCAGAAGGGCATAAAAAATAACCTAAAATTATGTATGGATTGTGGATACGAAAAGGGTTAACCGCGCCTTCGTAAGAAGAAGAGGCTTGAAGGCCGTGAACCGGGTCGCAGGAAGGCCCAGGTGGCGACTGTTGTTGAGACTGGTACGACTGAGGAAGGCATGCTAGATAAACCTTCTCGAGCTAGGAAGACCAAGCCCCCACGTCCGCTGGCTGCCCCAGGAGGAGATGGTGGTGCTGCTCCCACACCCAAACCCCCTCAGGCTAGGAAGACCACTCCTCTACGCTCTGTACCCTCTCGGCTCAGGAAGGCCACCCCCAGTCTCACTATAGCCAGCATATGTGAGAAGGTGAATGACCTCTGATCGCGGAGGGGGCAGAGGGTGAGGGAGGGGTGTCCAGCAGTGATGTGGGGTCGGGTGGGGGAGAGGTGTCCAGCAGTGATGCGGGAAGTTCACGATCATGAATCAGTGGCCGGTCGGAGGTGGAAGGTGTGGATACACCCATGGTTGAATACGATACACCCAGTCTGCCGGCGGTCTACGCTGGGTGGTAGGCCTGGGTGCGGCTATGCCTGTAGGCCAGGGTGTGTACACCACCCAGAGCTATCCATCACTTTGTATCAAAGGGGGATAGAGACACCTTATTAACGTGCAGCCCATTTATCTTGTGGCCGACACTTCGGAGTATGTTCATTCCATGGCGGAACCGCTTCTGGTCGAACAGCGATTCAAGGTATTGGGCGTGGCACAGGTGTTTCTTGACCACTACCTTTTTTACGCCCTTTGCTTTCTTGATTTCCTCCCGGGTCGACATCAGGATGGAGTACATCTTTGGGCGCAGGCCTACATACTCCCTGATGGGTACACAGCCGCACTCGTCCTTCATCTTTCCTAGAACCTTCTTGTTCTCGTTGCTGTGGAGTGGGTGGGCTGGGTCGTAGTTGCTGGTGTCGAATAGGTCACTGTCTTTTTTCATGTCGGCATAGATGTCTGGTGTGCGGATCTCCAGGAGGAGGGAGTCGGTGTTGGTGTAGAGTAGGTTGAGGTTGCGGCCGTACTATGGCTTCATGGTGTTGTTGTAGTTGTCGTACATGAGGTGCTTGGACAGGTCAGGGATACACATCCCCACGTAGACTGGGCGGTTGAGGACCAGGTGAGCCTTGTGGATGTGGCCAGGTCGTCGTCGAATATTTTCTGGCGGGCAAAGGCAGGGCTGGCGATGAGCTATCTTATTTTGTTGCCGTCTGCAGCTCGGACCAGCTTCACGTCAACCCGCTTGCGGAGGTTCTCCATGGTCTTGCCGAAGACCGAGTTGTTCATTAGTTTGTATAGGTCCTTCTCAAAGTCGCTGGATGCAGCCTTTCGGAGATCTGTGTTCTTCCGGATGTAGGGTTCCATCCAGGGGCTTCGGGTGAAGGATAGGGCGCGGTGGATCTTGGTCAGCCTCATCCCCTGGGCCAGATACAGTTTGAGGTTCCTGTAGTGGAGTACGTACTTCTCCTTATTCCTCAGGTTCGGGACCAGCTTCTCGACCCCATAGTGGTTTGCTGAAGACGTGGCATTGGATTGCGGTCTTGTGGACTCTCTGGTCGTCTCGGGTCATCCGCATGGAGATAACCAATTTGTTCTTTTTCTCTTCCCGTTGTAAGGCCTTCAGGAACTTCTCAACGCTTCCCCTGTAGACTATGGGGGGCGAGGTCTTCCTGTAACACCAGACCACTATGTAGCCAAACCCGCAGCCTTGGTGTTCTTGGGTCTTATGGGTGTTGCTCTTTTCTGGATTGAGGGCTGGCCCTGGGAGCTTTACTGTGAGCGCCTCGAAGGCTGCATAGATGATGTAGGGGACCGGAAGTTGCTTTTGCCAGTTCTGGAAGGATATGATGTTTTTCCCCTCCTCTGGCATGTCTACCAACACGGCTGTTTGGCCGACCCCTGCGCACTCTGGCTTGTGGGCCTGGAGTAGGGCCGAGGTGGTGTAGCCGTGGAGGCAGCATTCGCAGAAGAATTTGCGGCCCTCGTATTTTGTCTGGTCGTAGAGTAGGCGATTCAGATTTTTGATCCAGGTGTAATGGTACACTCCATCCTTCTCGGATGGGTACGCTACACCTGAGCCCTCTAGCTTATCTATGAGCCTATGGATGTTGTATTTTGATGGCCGCTGGGGGTCCTTGCTGACCGGGTGGATGGCTGCGTCGATGGACCATAACATGCAACGGTCATCCCGGTTCTTTACGTTTATGATGGCCCCTTTGTTTCCTACTGGTGGTGGTAGAGGGAGGTAGGAGCCGCCTTTGAGTGGTTGATACTTGGCGATGTCGATCCAGATGGTTTTTACCACTTCTAACACCCATCCAGAACCTTGATTGGTCCACTTCTAGAGCATCTCCTGGATTTTGGGGGCGGCTTGGTGTAAAGCGGTGTTAATGTCTTCTGGGTCTAGAATCACCTGCTGCTGAATTCGTAGGACTGGCTCGACATACTCCGTGGTACCATCTTTATCGGTCTTGTAGAGGCTTACCTTGATTGCAAACTGGGTCTTGAGGCCGCCTAAGATATTCAGTTCCACGGCTGGAACTCAGCATTTTCGGTCGCACGCCTTTCTTGAAGATCAGGAGGTCTGAGGCAAGGGGATGAGCCTTGGGGACGTTCATGACCCATCCTCGCTGTTGGTTCTTGATGGCCCCCTTGATTCTCATGAAGTTGAGGCGGGGGGTGGGGTCTGGTCTGGTTCGCATGGTGGTTGACCTTGGCCGGGGGATTGGGACCGGTCTGGTGGTTGTCCTTGGACGTGGAATTGGTTTTATGGAGGCTGACCTTGGACGTGGAGCCGGCGCTTTCACCACCTCAGACCAGAGACACGGCCGTGGGTTCGGGGAGGTAGTTGGACTGTTTCGCCGTCTACCTTGGTCCTCATTCTTGCGAAGATCTCCTTGTACTTCCTATCGAATGCGTTTTTCTTTTCGAGTGCTGCGGGGGCAGTTGGTAGGGTGGTGGGGCTTGGCCGTATATCTCAGTATAGTCGGCTTGGGCCTTTCTCGCGCGTGTATTGTGGGACGTCATTACCTATACTGCGCTGTTAGTTTAAAAGGGGGTAAAAATGACAAAAATCAAGTCGTGACAAAATCCCCACCTGCGACTCGTGGCCCCTACCCCTCGCAACTCATGACTGCCCCTCCCCCTACCCCTGCAACTCGTGGTCCCTTCCCTTGCGACTCGTGGGCCTCCCTCTCCGCTGTGACTCATGGCTGCCCCACCCCCTACCCCTTTGACTCATGACTCCCCTACCCCCTGCGACTTATGGCCCCCCTGTGACTCGTGGCCCTCCGATAGGCTCCCCGCTGTTAATCCGCCAGAGAGAGACTCCAGCTCTTGTCAGCTCTTGAGACCTTAGACCCCGAAAAGAATTGTCGAAGTGGGTAAATGATGCTCTGAAGTGGGGGGATTACTTATCGTCGGTGGGTGGGTCTCTATTTGCGCGAGTGCGCTGGAACCGCTATTACCTATACAACTTGTAAGAAACACAACATCACGCCACTAGTAAAGGCATTTGTTGCTGCTATTTACACGACAATTATACGTGCGTGGGCAAAAGGACCCTGGAAAACGTAACGTATAACAGTTTAGATAAATGTGATGCACCAGGTGTCCAATCAACAGCCAAGAACTTATCCATACCAGGGGCGTAGCTGGTACCCAATTTGAAGTACTCCCATTTTTAGCGGGGGGACCTCCTCCTGATTTTTTTTTGTTTACTCGTGCGATTAGGTGGCATTTGACGCATATCTGGTAACTTGAAATGCAAGTTTTAAGTTAAGTTTTTCAAAATCGAAGTACTCCCGGGAGTATGGGAGTATGCCTGGCTACGCGCCTGCATACAATAGCTTATAGTTCTGCTAAGATGGCTCATTCCCATCAAAATTGTGAACACGTTGTTTGCATCCAGTACGCTGCTTGTCATAACGTCTATTTCCGAATCCACGTGGAAATTTTTCACACAGCCATTTTACCTCAAGGGTTGCAATTGACAGTGCTGCGTTTGTCGATGGGTACGTTATGATCATCAGGCCGTCTATAGAAATATCCAATAATGTCACCTTGCCCTCGTGCGTCTTATGTACATAATGATACTCAGGAAGCAGTAATTGGCGTGTTGAATTTGTCATAATGCCTACGGTTGCTGTGTCACGTGATCAATGTTGTTGTAGCAACGGGATCACTGATGATATTTCATCCAGTATGCTACACACCGCCAACGCATAGTAGAAGTGTCCTACTATATGGTATTGTTGGTCGTTGGAGTAGAGGTAATGCGCCTGTTAAGTGTCCGAACGAGTAGCAAGGATTCTATGAACTGACCGATCAATGTTTTTTGCAAGTGAAATCCTATAGATAAGCCAAGCTAGTCCAGCCGACGATAGGCAAGGCAACTCGCCCCTGGTGTTTTGATGATCTGATGACACCTTAGGGGCGAGGGTCCGTATGGCAGAATCTTGAGCGTTATAAGCAAATATGCTCCTTCTCGCAATGCAGACAAGGGACAGTTTAAAAAACATAGATTTTCATATCCATAAATGTTTTACCATCAATCTTGCCTAGAGTGCAACAACAGTCATACTCCTTGATCAACAGAATCAACGAAATCCAACACAATTTTAAAATTGTTGTCCAACATGGCTACCGCGCGAATCGAAAACACGAACGAGAATTAACGCAATTATGTTGCATTGTGGGAGTCGGCCATGTTGAGTTTTTGAACAAAGTTTCATGATGTGCCGTATTTTAGTGCTCAAACAGAACAAGTAGACAAAACTGTAGTAATAGAAACAGTCCTAGTGTCATTTTGTGATATAATCTTCCATTTTGTCACAAATTTTTTTGCTTGGAGGGCTTTGGTAAGTTTTTAGCGAGTTCATCGGTCGTTTTGACTTCGGAAACACCTAAATTTCACTGGTGGCGCTTCGCCTCTACAGCTCGGATATGAGAGATCAAAAGTAGTAAACAGTGCGGAGCTGTCAGAGGCGGAGTTTCTTTGCCTGTGCCGACGACGGCACATGGAAAATTGTCGTCATCATGCAATGTCTTCGGTACAGAAAAGTGCATTTAGGAAAATTGTTTCAGTATTTAAAAAGTCAAGAATAAAGGACAAATTTGTATCATCATTTGAATTGTAGAACCTGAAATACATTTCACAACCTAGTAATCGTCTTTGGCTTATTGTAAAGCAATTGATCGAGTCATTACCTGTACAGGAGAATTTAATGCACCAATCAATCAATTATAGTTGTCTCCTGATTGTGTCCCCATGAAAGGTGTAGTGCGACAAATTACGATTGTTCTGTGTCCGCATAACAAGTGAACGAGAGAAAAAAGTGTCCCATAACAAGTCGAGAGAAAAAACAGAATTTAAACATTTGCTACTCTGTTGACTGAACCATGAAGTATTTTGTATACGTTACTGGCCTTTATAGAGAGCGACTATCATAGACGCGGTAAAACTCACAGATGACACAGGTATCCATCCATGTAGTGAGGTAGTTCTGAAGGACTACTTCACCTTACCGTTATGATTTCAGGTGCTTTGAGGGGTGCCAGGTTTAATTTTGATTTGTTTCCGTGTTTGTGCAGTTATATTCGTATCAAAGTATTGGGAACACCAAATCATTCATATCGATATCGACATCCTCCGAACAGAGTTTACAAAAATATGCAAATGAGTAGCGGCCAGGTCAAGTTAATACGCGTGCGAAATTCTATCATCGTTTGATGATTGCTCAAACTCCTCCCGTTTTCAGCTCTAGTAGCGCCACCCTTGTGGTTTATTTAGGTTACGATTCACGACCTGTCAAAAATAAAACAATTGGACTTAACAACGGCCAGAGAAATAACAGGGGCTAAAGATTTTACACGATTTTTACAGGTATTTGCGAATCAGTCTGTAAAGTTTTCTACACGACAGAATTTTAATGATTGTCGTGAAAATCCTTATCTACGCGATACGCATCTCTTGCTCTTTTCATATCCACTAGAATCGCCCATATTCTATTGGTCGCTTGTTCCTGCATGCGAACAAATAATGAATCGATCCATTCCGTCTATTGATGCGAAAGGGAAGGGAAGCGCTCATCAAAACGTTTTTGTTTCCTGGCTTCTTTATTTCCTATATGGTCGGAATATGAAGGCCCTAGTAACCAGTACTAACCCGGGAAAGGAGAAGTTATCGTGTTATTCCGCCATCAGTCACAGCCACCATGTGACAGCCTTTGTTGTTTTCGAGCAGCTGCCTCGATATGAGAAAATGACGTCATATCATAGTTATAGTCATTGCTTTTTCCATTTCATCCTGATTGCTCGCGTTGTTTCAGTGCAGGATCGTCCTAGTAGATCGGATTAGCATTATTTTAATTATTGGAATGAAAGCATAACCTACGGACATCTAAACGAACCTTGACGCCAATAAAACACTGCTCCGGTAAGGCATCATAGCTGTCGTCGGCGTAATGAATTCCGGATTTTTTTCTGATTCATTTACTTCATTGTCAATGTTAGGAAATTTATATCATATATTTTTAGGCTTCGCATAATTATTGATGTCCGTCGGGATCTTATTGCACTGAATAGCGAAAATCATGCAGAGGACCATACATCACTGGCTAGACGTCAAGATAACTTTTCGTGACATCCGGGTAAAAATAAAAGTCTTTGTATGTGGCAATACGCATTGAGACGGCTCTCTTCATTAATCATGTCGCTTTTTTTCTTAGTCATTCAACGAGGAATGATTGCGAACTTGAATAATCGACCACCATTAACTAACGCTCACAACCTAGACTAGGTATTTTTGAGAGGTTTCTAACTTGTTTTCAAGGCATTTCAATTTTCATCCCTTTTGAAAAAGTCGACCGGAACCGCATCAAAATACCCTCTGCCGATATCTGATGTAAACCACGTGATAAATCTTCGGCGCGCCCTCTGTCACAGCCTCTTGCTTAGCAACACCGTGAAATTTGGCGCAACAGGAAAGGTTGGTGGCCCTGTAGACAACGAACAGAAGCAGTATTTTTACGGTCGCAAATTGTTAGTAACAGCGATTTGTGATTTCTTGTAAAAACAGTTGTCTCTATCGAGGTCAATATTGTTATAATACGATGATTGATGGACATGGCGCTGGCTCCATGCTTCCTGTTGCGGTCCAAAACAGTCTCTGTTTGCCTAGGCAACTGGGTGAGATAGTTACCTCGCAGGATGTGTGATGTACACAGAGGAAGTCGATCACAATACCTTTTGTTCATTCGGATAAAAACCCAAGGTGGTATTTAGATTTTAAGCAATGAGTTGCTAGGGCTGCTTGCACGATGGCAAAAAGTATCGCATGATTTATAAATACATAACTTGCTAACCTTTTGCGGCGCTATAGGAGGATTTTGAAAAGAACCTCTACCCTCTCCCCATTCAGTACAGTATTTAACGACTCGCACCCCCAACCCCCCCCCCCCCCCCCCACACACACACACACATCTACTTCATACATCATTAACCAACACAGTATCATGACTCACTACAGCCATGAGCAGCTCCAACCTCAGAAATCAGTTAGCGTGTAGCGCCTAATAGCTATCGATCTGGAGAGGGGAAGAGCGCATTGCTTGGCTGACAAGAATTACTGTCACAGATGAGGGCTTGTCTTGTATATTAGCCGTCGCACCTGGTTGCTATAGGCAGCATTTCATGTGGCAGCACCATGGAGGAACGATACATGGGACGCTATCCCGCTGCTAGGGGCACAAACAAGGTAGGTCATGCCGTGTAGGTGCAATATATGTAGAAGAAAGTCAAATTTGCCGAAATTGGTGCTTCGTAAAATTTTCTGGTTTTGATCGTCGTTTCAACTAGTAATCATATATCTATTAGTGAAGTGGCCCATTTTTTTCAATATTTAGAATTTTTCTGTCTCAACCATTATAATTGGCACAGCAAAGGTCTGGGGTGCCGATAATTTATTCAATTAAATAAAATACTGCCTATGATCCCAAATCCCCTTTTTTACACAGAATATGATCGATGACTCGTTTTACGGAGGCAATGAGGAGGCTTTTAGCTCATTGATAACGATCGAACCACTAAGCCTACCGTGACCTTTCTATTATGTCCCGATCTGATGATGATTAAAGAATTGGAGATGAAGGGATATTATGTTGTGTTGACGGGATAACGGGGGCAACCGAAGCGGTCCACATTTGTTGACGACAACTACGCCCTCTATTGGACGATAGCACACCTACTTGGTTGTATGACTGATTATGCTCAGGACTTGACGCATATCAATGATTGTTGTATATAGTTCATGAGAATTCTAACACCTGGTAAAAATGTGTAGTATTTGACTTCTTCCCGTACTAACTATGTGGCAGTCTGTATCAAACATACATCTGACCATTTCACAATTGATGCATCGACTCTTGCTAATTATAATTTATACTTTTAAGACAATATTTTGTAGAAACTATGTATTTGAAAATAGATAAATTTCCGTCTTCGAGAAACAGTCGTAGAAACCGATATTTAAGAAAAGAGGTAACTTTGATAATTTCGAAAAGCCGTTCGGTAATTACCTTCGCGTTTTTGTTCCATGTACAATACACATGATACACAGAAGCCTTAAGACGAGGGTTTCCTGGGCTGCGTCTGTGGACACACAAACACACTAATTCACCATGGCGATGCTGTCTCATCCATTATTAATGAGTATTGTCAAACGCACTTCATCTTATTATCCTCGCTTCTCTTTCCCGACAACCCATCTCCTCAAGTACATCCCAAACCCTCGTGCCAAATCACCAAGGGTTACCGTATCGTTTTACACGCCACATGACAATGGTAAAATCGGAGTTGATGCCAAATGGTTTTTCAATATTTATCTGAGTATCTATACATCGTTCACTTGGCCGAGTCGAAAAGTTCCCACTCTTTGTGTTCATCGATGAACAATTGACAAAGAGCAAGTTAATGATGTATGCAATAAATACAAAGAAGACATGATGGCCACGAGGAGGGTTATGCTTGCTGTGGCTGGTATTGTCTTGGTGCACTCGCAGTCCCAGCTAACCCAATCAGGACAGCATTAACCGCGCATCAAAGGCCCCCAAACGGCATTTTTCTGCCACTTCAAGCGTTCTTCCGGTTTGACAGTCAAACAAAATCTCAGGGCACCACTGTTTATATCGATTATTCTCGCGGGATCGGCAACATTGCACACTGCCGCTTGTGAGATATGTTGTTTTGTCAGCGCTCCATAAATTTATGGAATAGAGAGGCGGTATCATTCAAGCAGAAGTGTTTTAACCTCGGTTAAACTGCCAGTGCAAGGCCATAAATTATCGCTTGAGTAGTGGTCCAGAAATGCACGGTTGACATTGATCCAGTCTGGCTGTCACACGATCCATGGACCATTCCCTCTAGCTTTACAATGCCGCTCACCTGTGGGTCAATATCGTTACCCGCGTCTCAACTCAAGATTTCCCATTATATCTCAAAATCGGTTCCTGTACGAATTAGAAAATAGGCGGACATGGTTTGGTTTGGAAGAATATGACCTGCGGTCGGATAAACTTGCGGGTAGGACCGACCGTGTAATATAGTCAATTATTCTACGAGATCGTTGAACTCTTTGAGAGAGGGCAGTCAAGCGCGGTAGGCTATAAAACGTTTTCTAACACGCTGCAGATAACCAATTCTACCTCTGGTTGAGCATGCGGAACTCATGTGAGCGAATCTCACAAAAGCGTTGCTCTCTGTAAGCATTCCTCGCATGTCTGGTGTTATATGGATAAATAGAAAGTTCTTCGGATCTCGGCTGCGTGTACTGACGGAGACTACCTTGTTTTGATCCTCAATTTATTTGGTGGAGATGTTTGGTAGAGCAGCATAACACCGCGCGTGGAGGTAGGTGTTTACGATGATAGTTCATCTAAATGTTCTCGAATCCCGACTTCTAGTTACGGGCGCCGCTAGACTATATACAACATAGATACGGTCGCTTGGATCCTGACACCGGTTCCGAGAGCCTAAGCCAAACTAATGTCTCCTGAATCTAGTGCCGCCTGTTGTTCGATTTCGTAATTGATCGTCCCACGATACCAAAAGAGGTTATTTATCACCTGAATGGCTAAACCACGGATCTTGTTAAACAGGGATTTTTTCCACACGGTTCTCTTCATCTTGCACAGACTGGAACGTTATGGAGAGAGGTTAAAATTCTAGTCGACACTACATACATAGCAATTTTTCCTGGCAACGGCGTCTCCCATACACGGAGCATACCTACCAACTTTAATATATATATATATATATATATATATATATATATATATATATATAGATATATATATATATATATATATATATATATATATATATATATATATATATATATATATATATATATATATATATATATATATATATATATATATATATATATATATATATATATATATATATAATAGAATAGTTTTCTAACGTGTAGAGTGGTAGGCTACTGTTAGGGCTTTCTTTTGCTCCTCTGAATATTAATGAATTTACTGAATACATATTTCGAGGCGTGTGTAAACACAAACCCGTCTCAGCGCAGCCTTGAAGAGCATTGAAAAATAATTGCTCACTACTTAACTTACCTTTGAGATATTCAACATCACAACTTTGTTTGTGTTTGTTGAACTTGGCAGACACTCAAATCACTTAGTTATTCAATTTTCTCGTCCCATTTAACTCGAGGCTCCGATCAATCGATCTAAGAACTGACGACTGCATCTTACGTTGACCAAACGAAGCCAGGGCAACCATCAACTTTCCTTGCATATTTAATATAGGTTGGTGGCCAGTATATATTTGGAGAGGCGTGTACCGACCACTTATCGATATTCACCCTCCTTTGTATTAAGCCAACATTCGGGATGCTACTCCACTTAATCGCGTGATGTCACTGTCGCTGTCGTTCCACAAACACTTACATACTTATAACAAACTGTATTGACGAATAACCCCGAAATCGTAACATCGTCGTACTGTGATATCGCTGGCATCGATAGTGTATAGTCGTAGTGAGAGGATATGACTCTTGGAATAAATTGTGTATTTATATCACGTAAGAGGTTGGTTTTGGTCGAGGTACTCGATGCAAACCCTTCTCTAGGGGAGCCACTGAGGTTGGTAATAGCGGGCATTTATTATTAGTTTACTGGAGCCCTGTTGGTATTTATCAAGTGTACACGTTGATTAAACCCAATCGAAAGTGATAAGCGCTCGGCCCTCACAAATTCTGATAAGACTGTGATATGTTCGATCCACTTGACCTTCGACATTCCCATGGAAACGCACGATACACACAGTATTGACTTCGACGTGGGCCCAGTGCATACATCTGAGGCTCGTCCATTGTCGCTTGCTTCCAGGAAACGTTAAATTTGTATGTACTCTGACAGTGTTCTCATTGGCACAGGTTAGTTTTTGACAAGTGCATTGTTATGCAAGTATGAGACGGGATCGAACACTGAGTCGCCTTTAGTGCTAAATGATGTCAGGTGTGTTATTACTGCCAGGTGGGTCCATTTCAGGTGTGTTATTACTGCCAGGTGGGTACATTTCAGGTGTGTTATTTCTTGGGTCCAGGTCTAATTCCTGGCAGGTATGTGTTCCATATTTTCTGGTGTTTTATTATAACTCTAGCTATTGTGTAATATACCTGCCGAGTGGATAAATTATTTCATTACAGGTAGGCTGTCCTCGCAGGTGTTGTTTCATGGCAGGGAGGCATTCTTCAATTACATGTGTATCATGTTTGCCAGGTGGCCAAATCTTGTCAATACAGGAGTGTTGATTCAATTTTAATCAGATACTCAATTTATGTTTTATGAGCACCCTCACCCCCCCCCCCCCCCCCCCAATAAAAACAACTCGATGTACATATCCCCCAATTCGAACGTTCTGCCAATTGACTGACGTTCTTATTTCTCTCTTACGACATGTTTCAGGATTCAGTCGCATGCAGCGACACCTCAGAGTCCACATCAGATTTAACTCCACGGTGGGGTTCGAAACCACAGTCAGATTGGTCACCTCGAGACGAGAGTCTGTACGGCGAAGTTGACCCGGAGAACCCGGAGAACCTCCCCAATCGTCGCTACTCTCCCGTTCACCTCAACGACGACTCTAGCGATGAGTACTCCGATATGAATCTCGCCAACAGAAAAGCACCGGAACACGAGTTCCTCCATCGCAAGGGACAACTTCTGAAATTCTACCGGAACGGCGACCCTCATTTCAAGGGACTCACCAGCTCCGTGAATCATAAACAATTCCCGACATTTGAAACACTGCTCGTGTGGTTAAATGAGAAAATACCCACCACCGCGGGAGTGAAATATATCTTCCGGATACCGGATGGCAAAGAGGTCAATGATATTGCAGAATTTCAGCAAGGGAGTTCGTACGTTGTATCTAGCGTGCGTAAGATCATCCGCATCGATTACGGCGATTCACGGGAACGCTTCTGGCATAATCGGATGCTATCTGCAACCAAAGTTCGCAAGGATGAAAAAGTTTTGTTCTCGTTTCCCGACAAACCTCATTCCCACCCCGGATCTCGTGCAGGGTCATTTAAATACAGGCCTGGTCAAAGAGGAGCGTTGTCCCCGCCTCAGACGCGGCCTAGGGTCCTTGTGATACGCAGTAATACAAACAGGACGAGTCGACAGAAAGTGATCTTGAATCCGCAGACTTCACAGACATTTGAGGATATGTTAGAGGATATAGCCGCGATGGTAAAGATGGAATACCCACCTGTCACGGCCCTATGGACCGGCCATCCGCCTTATAGAAAGGTAGGGGGAAAAGTAGTTAATCTGGGGGTTTAATGATGATCATTATGATGATCATTAGGATGATCATGATGATGACGATTATGGTGATGTTGATGATGATGATGATGAAGATTATGATGTGTCATCAAAGATAATGGTAATTTATAATGATGATGATGAGAATGATAATGATGGTTGTTATAATGATCATGATTGATGATAATGCTGATGATAACATTATGAACATGATACACACGGTGCTAATGTATGATAATGATTATTATGATGACTACAATGGTGTTAAAATGTGCCTTGAAAATATCATCAATATCATGTCATTACCAACACCATAATCACGTTTATTATTATCATCATTTTCATCATTTTCCCTATCCTCAAATAACCATGGATACTATAACATTACCTCAGGAGCCCTTATTCGTTTCATTCTGCAGACTCACCCCTACATAGTTCCCTGCGCCCGCAGCCTCTGTACGATTCAGCCAATACCACTCCGTCACTATGTTGTAGTCACCTTTCTGTTTATCGCCATGACACATTTGCACCCTGGATTTAATTACCTGAAGTCCGACTGTTACACATTAATTTTGATATCGCCCTCTCCTCTCACAATAGACCTCCGCGCCTATAGGCATGCGTGTGGTAATTGATCTATACGCTCATACACTCTGTTTTATGCTGGATAAATAACTCATGTAGAAATCCCGCGCATAGAAATTGTGCAGAGAAAGCCAATCCAGTGGAAGCGCTGTGGATGTTCATTTGTTACCTGTCAGCACCTCGTCGCCCGTGTACATAATACATGAGGTGAACATAGCCCAGTATAGCCCAATGTTCCCCGCGGCATGGCCCAGCATGGCCCAATGTTCCCCGCGGCATGACCCAGTATAGCCCAATGTTCCCCATGGCATGGCCCAGCATGGCCCAATGTTCCCCCACTGCATGGCATGGCCCAGTATGGCCCAATGTTTCCCATGGCATGGCCCAGTATGGCCCAATGTTCCCCATGGCATGGCCCAATGTTCCCCACGGCATGGCCCAGCATGGCCCAATGTTCCCCGCGGTGTATAACGTCTACATACATATATCCTGCACCAACATAACCTCTTCTTGCTCGTCCCAGGTGCAGAGTTTCTCCCAGATGTTCCGCGGATTGAAGAACTACGCTGACTTCTTGGCGTGTGGCACCGAGGGCATTCCCATGGAGATGATGGACAACAATAACAAGAAGACCACAGGCGCCCCCAAGCAGCTCGCTAGTCCACGAATACCAGTGGCCATACGGGCATTACAACCTGGCAGCCCCACGGGTAGGTTATGATGGCATGAATGTGGAATAAATAGCTTGTAGCTTTGCTGACAGTTTGCTTTACATGTGCAGCAGAACTCCAGTGCTCTTTACATGTTATTGTGTTATTGGTGAATAATTGCCTTCATGCGCTCACTTGCTTGCGCTATAATTTTCGAGCAATTTGGCTTAAATATCGCACTTCCTTGTTGGAACTATTACACCACGTATTGGCTTATTTATGCACTGTATATAGATATATATACCCACATGTCTTGCGCATCTGTATTCATGGCCTGCATGCATTTTATTTTTCCCACTCACCCTCGCTTGAACAGAAGCACGGGACTTAACCAGCTCAGCCCCTGACCGCTGACAAAATCACCAATACCGATCACGATGACGCACCAGCAATGACGTCACGTGACCCCCGGTCTATGTACATGAAGCAGGCGTGGACGACACACCGTCCCCCAAGAGATAACAGACGACTACAATCAGACAACAGTCGACATCAAGTCGCTCACATGAATGGAACACAACTTAAAGCCCTGCAGACAGATGGAACACAACTTAAAGCCCCGCAGACAGACAGAACACAACTTAAAGCCCCGCAGACTGGCAGAACACAACTTAAAGCCCCGCAGACTGGCAGAACACAACTTAAAGCCCCGCTGACAGACAGAACACAACTTAAAGCCTCGCAGACAGACAGAACACAACTTAAAGCCCCGCAGACAGACAGAACACAACTTAAAGCCGCGCAGACAGACAGAACACAACTTAAAGCCGCGCAGACAGACAGAACACAACTTATAGCCTCGCAGACAGACAAAACACAACTTAAAGCCCCGCAGACAGACAGAACTCAACTTAAAGCCCCGCAGACAGACAGAACTCAACTTAAAGCCCCGCAGACAGACAGAACTCAACTTAAAGCCCCGCAGACAGACAGAACTCATCTTAAAGCCCCGCAGACAGACAGAACGCAAACCAAACCGCATCGGACAGATGAAGCATTTACAAAGGTCCCACAGACAGACAGGATATATAAAAAGGCACCACACACACCTAATGCTGACCTTAACGCCCTTAATGCAGACAGAACACGACTAAAACTGGCACAAACCAATGTAGTTATCCATCAAAGTGGCCTACTGAAAGGCAAAAAGTTTCCCACCAAATCTTATTCATCGATCAGATCCTCAACAGAAAATAATCCTTGTTCTAAGATAGCTATCATACAACCAACACCCACCTCTTGTAGCCCTGAACGTCCGCCTGAACCTCCGCCTGACCATCGCGGGTTCCCACTGTACCTGTCTCAACATCCAGTCCCTCAATTAGACTTCGCAACCTCACCAGCCCTCATCATTGTAAACACAGTCCCTTGGATGACCGAGACCAAACAGAAGGGCTCAAGGGAAGGTAGAGCTAACATTTGTCGGACAGCTTTGAAGTTAGGCTCTAAGAGACAATGCTGTCAGGCATTGTGTGCTGTCCCGCATTGCCTTGCTTGGTGCTTATCAGTTCATCTGATGCAGTGTTCTTGTAGCGCACCCATCCCGTCTACTTTCCGGTTGCTATGATTCCCTATATGCGTGGGTTTGTTCATCTAGAATTTTGTTCATCTAGAGTTTTGATCTCCAGCAGTAGAAAAAATTATCTTGTTTTATATACCATCAAAATAAAATCTTTGATTCAAGTCATATTGAGTTTTGTCAACAATGGTTAGCTGTGCAACTTTTGTGAGTGAGCATCGCGCTTGACAGGTCTTCACTCGGTTAGCTTTCGTCCAGCGCTGACGTGTGACGTGCTAAAGCGTGTGACAAGCGCTGACATGTGACAAGCGCTGACATATGTGACAAGCGCTGACATATGTGAAAAGCACTGACATATGTGACACACGCTGACATATGTGACAAGCGCTGACATATGTGACAAGCGCTGACATATGTGACAAGTGCTGACATATGTGAAAAGCACTAACATAAGTGACACACGCTGACATATGTGACACACGCTGACATATGTGACGTTTATAATAGTGATTATTCCTCTCTTTTATGGTGAGCGACTGCACTCCATCCGGGTCACCTTGCTGCTGGTGACGCCATCCGGGTCACCTTGCTGCTGGTGACGCCATCCGGGTCACCTCGCTGCTGGTGACACCATCCGGGTCACCTTGCTGCTGATGATGTTTTTTGTCAATGTGTGAAGTTCCTTCTCATCATCATTTCTATATTAGTTGTTTCCCATTGGTGTTATTCTAGTTTCAAATGTAACATGAAACTGTCGTTTATTCTGCGTGATTCAATGATATTCGTTGTGTTTACTTATACCGTATGTAAGGCACGCATAGCGGTACTTCTCGCTGATATAATGTACAGTTTTTGTTTGATGGAAGTCTCCTTCAATCGATGTTGCAGCCTGTCTTTTGTAAAAGCCATTTGCCGCGGGCCAATAATTCCAAATCGAACCTTTGTTAAATCTGCTTATGTTTTATTTTGCCCTACAACACAGCAAACATCTTTATCCACCTGACATTGATTTTTCAGATTCTCCTCCTATTGTCAATGGTTACCATGACCGACCCCCCATCAAGCCGACCGACCGTCAGAAGGACCCCTCCCTCAACACACTCACCATCGATGACCAGCCTAATAATTACCCGGTCAGCCCTAAAATAAAGCCCGTCTCCTCGAGTCAATCGCTGGACGCGGAGCTCTCACGCCATAAACCCTACCGACGTGCCATGCCACAGTCAGAACCGCTCGTCAAGGCGCATATACACGGCCGTCTGCGAGGTTATTTCTCCTTTATTCACTGACTTGAAAAGATGGAGCCTTGTTGAATTCCCTATGAATGATTTAAAAAGTATCGATCATTAACAACATCTGCGAAATAGTAAAAGGCCTGTTGATATGGCTGGCTGTGCTTAGAACTGATTAGCTCGTGATTATCAGCCTGGCTGTCACGCATGAAGTATGATGGTGAGTATGCCGTGTCTTGTTGCTGTGTAGAGTTCCATGTTCCTCGCTACGGACAGGAAGACACGGACGGAGAACGGCCGAGTCAGCGACTCCTTCTCGACTGGGTGTATCCTTCCAGCAGCTGCTGATCCAGGTCTCTATGTCCGGGATGTTTATGGTGAACAAAAACAAGCATATAAAAGAGAGCTTATACATAATATTATTATATAAACATGCTTCATAGATCTTTTGTTGTTCATGCTATATTTTCTTTTAAACAACCGCTATCCCATCTTCTCATTGCCATTCTAACTGATTACCCTATCTTCTCATTGCCATTCTAACTGATTATCCTATCTTCTCATTGCCATTCTAACTGATTATCCTATCTTCTCATTGCCATTCTAACTGATTATCCTATCTTCTCATTGCCATTCTAATTGATTATCCCATCTTCTCATTGCCATTCTAACTGATTATCCTATCTTCTCATTGCCATTCTAACTGATTATCCAATCTTCTCATTGCCATTCTAACTGATTATCCCTATCTTCTCATTGCCATTCTAACTGATTACCCATATTCTTCCCTCTTCTCATTGCCATTCTAACTGATTATCCTATCTTCTCATTGCCATTCTAACTGATTACCCTATCTTCTCATTGCCATTCTAACTGATTATCCTATCTTCTCATTGCCATTCTAACTGATTATCCTATCTTCTCATTGCCATTCTAACTGATTATCCAATCTTCTCATTGCCATTCTAACTGATTATCCAATCTTCTCATTGCCATTCTAACTGATTATCCAATCTTCTCATTGCCATTCTTACTGATTATCCAATCTTCTCATTGCCATTCTAACTGATTATCCAATCTTCTCATTGCCATTCTTACTGATTATCCAATCTTCTCATTGCCATTCTTACTGATTATCGCTATCCTTTATTAACCTCACCATTCAATCTTAACATCTTTGTGAATTCATGACCCACGTTCGATCGTTAGTTAGTCTTAACCTCGTCATCAGTTACGGTTATCGTGGACGCGACGCGCGAAACAACCTCCACGTGCTGCCCTCTGGCGAGCTGCTTTACTTCACGGCCGCTGTGGCCGTGGTATTGGACCGGCCGAGCATGGAACAGTCACATTACACTGGCCATAACGAGGATATCTCATGGTGAAGTATAGAGTCAATGTCGCACCATTGTAAAGAGCTTGTAAACGGTTGATATTCAAGAGTAATTTATAACTTGGTCTACACAATCTCACAGTTCTGGGTTTGATTTCTTTAGTATTGCCGTACATCCCAACACGGACAACCCACTAGTGGCCACGGGGCAGGTGGCAGCCAAGTCATCAGGAAATGTCGTGAGTCACATCTCACCATCTCACCAGTTTCAATCCTTCCCCAATTTTCTTGGTTTTATTTTCAAAAAGAAGGGAAAACTGAAAATCATTTTATAATATTGCTGAAACGGTTACATAGTTACTGTTCTGATAGAAATTAGATTTCATAGTGAGTTTTTAGAAATGTATAAAATGATAATTTTGTCATTAGATGAACAATATGAAATAGAAAAAAGTGACAACTCATCGTGCGTGCAATCTGGATTTAAATTATATGTTTTCAAACTGCCAGCCGTTATCGCGGTAGGTGAGAGAGACTGGAGTCGTTCTGATTGGTCACCAGCCAATTATCTATTCCTTGTAAAGCACTTTGTATCCTCTAAATGCGTTAACGAGTGTTTCCGTGCGTGGTTCAGAGCATGGTGAGGATATGGAACCCACACAGCCTGGAGACGGTCGCCGTCATCGGGAAGAACGAGTTCCGCGGTGGGGTTAGCTCGGTCGGGTTTTCTGGCGAGGTACGTGGCTGTTGGCTGTAGGGAAGCGATGGGTATAGGGTTTTGGATTGGCAATTACGAGCCGAGACATCGTTCAATGTTTTTGTCAATATTTACCGATTTGGATGATGGCAATTAAAATCATCGTGCCTTCATCGTTGTCGACATCATATTCATATTCACTACCGTCATTATCAACATCACCAACATCCTTATTCGCCTCTGTATGACTTGAATATCATTCAATTGGTGTATGTATGACGTCACAGAGCATTGAATATCCTAGAGGCGCTTTTCTGTTGACCGTGGACGAGGATGAGAAACACACACTCAGCATATGGGACTGGAAACAGGCTAGACTCATCGCCAAAACAACTGTAATTATCCCACTAAATACTTCAGAACAAACAAATCCCCCCCAAACCCCCATCCCCACCTCCCTGACACAACGCCACCATTTATTAACGGACCGGTACTCATATTCTAGAATGGTCAATAATTGAAGAAATAAGTGGTTTCGGGTTGTAGGTGATGTTTTAAATGTTGATTTTGTCATGAAACCCTGATGATGTGGTGTGATGTTTCGTGTGTGCTTACACCCTGTGCTATGGATGTATTTGTCACACGAAGACTACGCTCTACCGGGTACGTTATGATAGCATAGAATACGTTATGCGCTCCACCTGCCAAGCTTTGTACGTTGGTGTTGTGTTTCGTGGATATTTGCACACTCTGCATGGACCTGATTGCAACCGCTTTAAGAAATATACAGAAAGTCTTCCCTTTTTTATATTATTACCTCTTTATTAAGGCTGAGATGAAAAACAGTTTAACATGGATGGAACTAGCTAACATCACCCCTATGTTATATAGCCGTAGCAAAAGTCATTGATAATATCAATCAATAGATTTATTTACAAGGAATGTCTGTCTTAGAGTCTGCCATAGAACTGCCACTTAAAGCGAATATTTCCGCGCCTAATTAACCGTTTTCTGAAATCAGGAATTAAGGATTAGCCATGTTAGCATTATTTGCGTATATGCTGGCTCTGTTAGCTTTGTGATCTTCGTCATATCAAGCAGAATTCAAACAGTGAGCGCTATAGTTAAAAGTTGATCGGAGTAGATTTTCATAGGCCTTTTTTTCCTCAAAAATTGATTTCAACGCCCCTTTAGCTGTATACCCGTGGACAGTAGGTCAGTGATATATCCCTACCAAAGTAGCAATTATCATCCTTGTGTTAGTTGGCAAAATTGCTATTGTCAGCGTGGATTGGCCCCAAACCCATGAACAATGTCATGATTACGTCACCATGTTAATGACGTATCGTATTTGTTCGTCACCAGACCTCGGCCGACACGGTGGTGTGGGCAGCCTTTCACCCACAGGAATATACGACTATTGTGTCATTCGGGATGCAACACATCTACTTCTGGAAGCTCTTCTGGGAACCCAAGACGGAGGGTACTGGACGAATACTGCGCGACAAAAAGAGTGGTGTCTTTGAGGTGAGTTGGCATACACCTTAGTACAATCAATATTGTTGAGTTCCTGACCCTTATATCCTGTGTTTTTTTCTACCAGATGGTCAAAAGTATTCCATCAGTTCTCCCTCCCTCGTTCTTTGCCACATGTTCACACTTGCTGCCTTGATCATTGGATGTCACTCGCTTTCTTGCGAGACAGCTTTCTATAAAAGTGCTCAACAAAGACGATTAGTTCTGTCCAAATTGATGTGGGTCTATTGGTCATCATATTAAGCCAATGAAAGTTTCGAGCATATACGAGCGGCACTTCTCAGAAACACACAAGAATATTCTATTCAAACCCAAAGGTCCATCCACATAAATTTATTTTCTTCAGTGGGGTTTTTAAGGGGATAGAACCCTTTTTGATATTGAAGGATGCTGTTTCAATTAATGTTGTTGTTGTTGTGTTCTTATGATGCATTTTCTGTTGCTGTTGGTAATTTGCTTCCTTTAAATGAGAACGCAGTTCTCTTCCATGATTATTATTTTTCTCCAAGTTGGAGAACCACCGCAGTTCAAGATGACCTCTATATCTGTCAATATGATCATAACGGCTTCCTTCTGAACCAGGTGGATGATCTGCCCAAGTTCGTGACGTCATTGGCGTTCAGTTTGACGGGTGACGTCATATCTGGGGACTCTAATGGTCGCATCACAGTGTGGCGTCGCGACGGTACGGACGCCTACGTCATCAATGAGATCGCGTCGCATCCCATGAAACACGCTCACGCGGTTTGTATTGTCTTCTCTCTCCACATCATGGACGTCATAATCATCATCTCACGCATGAACACTGCAAATATGTACAGTGAATCACATGAAGTAATTTCTGTTTGCTTCAGAAAAGTGTCTTCGCTTTGTCTATGTTGCAAGACGGAACTCTCCTATCTGGAGGTGGTAATGATATCAAGGCCTGGGACACGTTAAATGGTTACCGGGCTGTGAAAGAACGATCGGTAAGTATTGTCCTCGCCAATATATCGTAAGTTATCATAATAAATTCCCAATTGATGGTCCATTTATCTCATTTTTACTCATTAAAGTGTAACATGATGAATATGGGACGTCGTTTCAGTTACCAGAGTCTATGGGGTTCGTCCGTACCTTGGTACCACAGCGACACGAGGTCTCAGACGGTAATCTGTTTGTAGGAACCACCAACAATCTAATCTTGGAAGGCTCAATGCAGGAGAAGTTCAGCGTCGTTATCCAGGTAGGTTTACCCGGGCTATCACTCATTACATTGTCCTTGATAATTAATTATTGAAGGGATAGATGAGTCAAATAATTCAATGGTTCGTTTGGAAAAGCTTAATTGATTATTTAAGAAAATGAAAATATCTATAACAAGTGTCCCAAATCAATCGTCAAATTTACGCAGTCGCGATACAATATTTAAACTTGGTCGTCAAACAGAGTTGACATCATAACGTATTTTTAGCACATTATGACCATATTTTCTTGACCAAGGGCCATCATCAGTCGTTACCCGACATCACCTCTGACGACTGTAGTATGTCATTTGTCACGGTGGGACGCGACTGCAGAGTGATGAAATGGTTATTTGACACCCATGAGCTCGAATGGGACATTAACGTCGAGGTATAATGTAGTAGTTGGTTGATTGAGATGTCTCTCCGAGTGGTTAAGGCTGTCCGTAGATGGATATTCTAACATAATTATCTAATACCCTAATCAATGCTGTATTAGACGAGTTTCCCCTGCTAAACCAATCTAGGGGGATGCTGCGTAAAACCAAAAGCTTTTTAGATTGAGCTATGATGCTAACCTCGCTGTGGTACTGTCCGCGTGATTCACCCAGCCTGCCGCTTTCATAAGGATGCGTTGAGGAATCTTAGGCATATACAAGTAGCGATATGGGGCTTGGTCAAGAAATCAAATTTGGGAAATAGTCCTCCAAATCTCTCTCTCTCTCTCTCTCTCTCTCTCTCTCTCTCTCTCTCTCTCTCTCTCTCTCTCTCTCTCTCTCTCTCTCTCTCTCTCGATCTCTCTCAAGATCTCTCCGTCTCTTCTATCTCAACCTTCTTTATTGTCTCCTTTCATTCTCTGTCTCTCTTTCACTCCCACTCTTTCTCTACCTCCCTCTCTCCTCACTGTTTCTTTCTCTCTCTCACCATTTCTTCTCACCATTTCTTCTCTCTCACTATCTTCTTCTCTCACCCTCTGCCTCTATTTCTCTCCCTCTCACTACCCCCTCCCCAAACCTCCCACTTTCTTTCTCTATAACGAGAAGTACCTACTGTTGAATAGGGCCACAGCGAGGAGTTGTGGGGAGCGGCCGTGCATCCTAGTGAGTTCAGCTTCGTCACGGCCGGGTACGATCAACAGGTGACATTATGGGATATGATGTCACACTCTGTCGTATGGCGAACTAACGCTGAGGTAGGACGAACGCAGTGCATGTCTAATCGCAAGGACAAAGATAACATGTTATCTATTGAATGAGAAACATACATAATATGTTATCTATGCCTTTCAGCGAATTACCATATATATAAATAACGTGGTATTTATGTATCTGGTTATTCAACAATTTATGAGCCTCGTTGTGGTATGCTTAAAGGTAGCTAGAAATGTCCCCGTCTAGAGTTTGTAGATCATTGATCAGTAGCAATCTAATGTTTATAATGTCGGTCATTTTAGCTAAGACGCCGTAGTGTCGCTAAGAGTATCATGAATGTCAACACTCGTGCATTACTGCGTTCTATGTAAGCGAAGAGTCAAACAAATGTCTTATTTCACTCACGAGAATTATGATTAACATTAGTAAATTTTTCGTTAGTTTGATATCAAATATGAAGACAATTTCAATCTATAAAAGCGACAAACAAGCGTTTGGATCCCGATAATGGGTTTCCGAGTGCCTGGCCTCTAGATCCGAGCACCTTTGCTATGGTTGACTGCAAGTTGTACGTCGTATGTTATCCGATATCACACACGATCACTCGTCTATGTCACTTACAGAAGCCATGCTTGTCAGTAGCCGTGGACCCGTCTGGCAGGTACGTGGCAGTAGGGACCACCGTGGGTCGATTCATCATCCTGGACGCCTCGTCTGGACAACATATGGCCTCAATACAAGTCGGCTCGGAATCTCTCGACGCCATCAAGTTCTCTCCTGGTAATTCAACATATATTGTTTCGATTCATGAAGAGCTGCCATGTTCCTGTGAGGATGACCGTCAATATTGGCCTCATTATGATAGCATATTTGAGATGGTTTTGTGGTTATGGTTGAGAAATCATAAGATCACAGCGAGTTACCTTGGTTGGTCACTATGTATGGCGAGAATTCTCGTGTCGCAACAGGCATATACACGTCCACGCTTCGTATGATATGTTACGGCGATATATTCCTGTTTATACAACATCTTCAGTAAATATTGTTATCGGTTCGAGACAACACAGGTAGATGTTTCCTGAACATTTGTATCATGTACAGAAAGTGTTTGTTGCTAATGCAGATGGCCGGCTTCTAGCAATGGGGTCACATGACCACAATATATATATTTACGAAGTGTTGGACCGGGGACAGGTGTACCGGAAATACAAGACCGGTATCTTACAGGTAATTACGTCTCTTCTCAATGTGCTATTCACACCACGCAGGTCTGACATTGACACGCCCGAGATATAACGTTATGATTTCAACTTTATAACGAACACTCCTGTCTTTAATGCGTGTATATGTACATTTTCTACACATTGATGCCATTCTTAGTTATTCCCTAAGAAAAGAGCTTAAAGCTACGCTAAGAGGGATCACTCTTCTTATTGGTCGAGGCAACTGCGCCTTAAAAATTCCACGTGATTTTGAGAGACGCTATGACAACAAAGCGCCGCTGCTCACAGGTGGCGTGTTCACATATTTTGCCGGACGATGACACAAGTGAGCCCTCATAGCATTGCTATAAGCTCTTTGGTCGGAGATCGAAAACGCTACCTATCGAGCGAATATCATGTCATAATTAATTCTGTATATTGGTTGACTGCCTTTTAAGATTTCGCATGGTAAGTAAACTGTTAAAAGCGCACGGATCAGATTCCAAAATATCTCATGAACCGCATTATACGACGTGCATCAACAGCGGTATGAACTCATCGACCAGTACATGTCTCTAAAGTGGTTTGCGTTGAATGTTTGTTTGACCGACGTGGATTTTGCGGTGAAGGGACACCACGAGGCGGTCGTATGTCTGGACTGGTCAGCGGAAAGCACCGCCATCCATTCAGTCTCTGCAGACTACAACTCGTGTTTCTGTTGGTATCTCCTCATTCAGAAACCCAACCCAACAGCCCTGCTTTTAATCCTTCCTTACAATTCATTGTTTCAATGTTTTACCCGACAGACATCAACCTGTTTGTTTTATGTGCCCGTATGCATCACCTGGTACCCCTGCACCCACCCTGCACCTCACCAGGTACCCTGAACCCACCCTGCACCCCACCTGGTACCCTGCACCTCACATGATACCCTGTACCCCTGTTCATTCAGTACCCCTGCACCACCCTCGCCCCACCGTGTCATCCTGCACTTCCCCCTACGCACTGTGTATAGTCAGCTTATGCACCATGCTTTGTTTCCAGGGCCATCACAACTTTCTCACTCACTTGGACTGGTCACGTGACAGCCGCTACATACAGAGCGTATCTGGGGATTACGATCACCTCTTCTGTCAGTACATTATCGCTCATCAGACAGCACCTCTTCTGTCAGTACATTATCACTCATCCGACAGCACCTCTTCTGTCAGTACATTATCGCTCATCAGACAGCACCTCTTCTGTCAGTACATTATCGCTCATCCGACAGCACCTCTTCTGTCAGTACATTATCGCTCATCAGACAGCACCTCTTCTGTCAGTACATTATCATCATCCGACAGCACCTCTTCTGTCAGTACATTATCGCTCATCAGACAGCACCTCTTCTGTCAGTACATTATCGCTCATCCGACAGCACCTCTTCTGTCAGTACATTATCGCTCATCCGACAGCACCTCTTCTGTCAGTACATTATCGCTCATCAGACAGCACCTCTTCTGTCAGTACATTATCGCTCATCCGACAGCACCTCTTCTGTCAGTACATTATCGCTCATCAGACAGCACCTCTTCTGTCAGTACATTATCGCTCATCCGACAGCACCTCTTCTGTCAGTACATTATCGCTCATCAGACAGCACCTCTTCTGTCAGTACATTATCGCTCATCCGACAGCACCTCTTCTGTCAGTACATTATCGCTCATCAGACAGCACCTCTTCTGTCAGTACATTATCGCTCATCCGACAGCACCTCTTCTGTCAGTACATTATCGCTCTCCAGACAGCACCTCTTCTCAGTACATTATCGCTCATCAGCACAGCTTCTGTCTTCTCATCAGTACATTATCGCTCATCCGACAGCACCTCTTCTGTCAGTACATTATCGCTCATCAGACAGCACCTCTTCTGTCAGTACATTATCGCTCATCAGACAGCACCTCTTCTGTCAGTACATTATCGCTCATCCGACAGCACCTCTTCTGTCAGTACATTATCGCTCATCAGACAGCACCTCTTCTGTCATACATTACATTATCGCAGTCATCATCAGACAGCACCTCTTCTGTCAGTACATTATCGTTCATCCAACAGCACCTCTTCTGTCAGTACATTATCGCTCATCAGACAGCACCTCTTCTGTCAGTACATTATCGCTCATCCGACAGCACCTCTTCTGTCAGTACATTATCGCTCATCCGACAGCACCTCTTCTGTCAGTACATTATCGCTCATCCGACAGCACCTCTTCTGTCAGTACATTATCGCTCATCAGACAGCACCTCTTCTGTCAGTACATTATCGCTCATCAGACAGCACCTCTTCTGTCAGTACATTATCGCTCATCCGACAGCACCTCTTCTGTCAGTACATTATCGCTCATCCGACAGCACCTCTTCTGTCAGTACATTATCGCTCATCCGACAGCACCTCTTCTGTCAGTACATTATCGCTCATCAGACAGCACCTCTTCTGTCAGTACATTATCGCTCATCAGACAGCACCTCTTCTGTCAGTACATTATCGCTCATCCGACAGCACCTCTTCTGTCAGTACATTATCGCTCATCAGACAGCACCTCTTCTGTCATTACATTATCGCTCATCAGACAGCACCTCTTCTGTCAGTACATTATCGTTCATCCAACAGCACCTCTTCTGTCAGTACATTATCGCTCATCAGACAGCACCTCTTCTGTCAGTACATTATCGCTCATCCGACAGCACCTCTTCTGTCAGTACATTATCGCTCATCAGACAGCACCTCTTCTGTCAGTACATTATCGTTCATCCAACAGCACTTATACATTACATAAACACTCTTTCTCAAACAGAAATCCTAATTATTTTTCAAGGAAAACGTTCTTTATCCAAGGCAATCCAGTTAATTTGAACACGAACACACTTTCCTCTAACAAATAGCTCATTATCGTTGTCGCATTTCCCTTTCACACTGGGCACTGCTGCTCAACACCGAAACCAAATTTTACATTTGATAACGGGTTTTTTTATCATCAGGGTCACTTTGTAGCCAGACACCGAATACAAATGCATGCTTCTCTATTTATGTACCCACAATCCAATGCGTTCCCTTATGTTCAGTTTCTCACCCTTAGATATTATGTTATATCATTCCCCCCTTTCTATAACGTTTCTGCATATTGTTTAGTTGAATACTTTGTGGTATCGTGTCATCCTCAAAATCATCATTTATAAAATGTCTAGTTCTGAACAAAAATATTGGCAATTCTATTGCAATATGGGAATATGTTATGATCGATATAATAGTTCTGTTCTGTCGCCAACTAGTTTTATTATTGATGACGTCATGTTGTTGCTAGGGGACGTGATGGACATGCGCGAGATGTGGGCCAGTAAGATGCGTGATGTCGAGTGGTCGACTTACACCTGTATTCTGGGCTACAACGCGCTTGGTGAGTGAAGTACGGGGATAGGATCGCCTGGAATGACTAACTAGAGGGTTAACAGATACACCCACTCTTCTGATGGGTTGAGCCATATGCAAATGCTAGAGAAAAAGTTTATCCTCACAAATTGCTGAAACTAAGGCTCATTCATCCTTAATTACATGGAATAAAATATATACGTGCATTGTACGTGCTCTGTTGTTCAGGCGCTTGGTCTAACCTGAGAGAAGGGGAGGACCTGAACACGATGTGTCGCTCTCACAACAATGGCTTGCTGGCCGTGGGCGATAATCAGGGCGCTATCCGTCTCTACAAATACCCCTGCGCAGGGGAGAGGGTAAGTTGCTTGATGATATCTGGGTAAAAATATTGGGATCATATAACAACCTTGACAAAATGGTTGAATCGGTATGTTATTTCCGGTTTTCAATCGGTGCATTTCAGAATATTTGTGTTTACTTACCGGTTTAATTTTGCAGCCGGATTACCAAGTGCAGAAGAAGTACACGGGTCATATAAGCAGTGTCCGTTTCTCACAAGACGACGTATACTTAATTAGCTCCGGCGGCACAGAAGCCGCCATTATGCAATGGCGATTGGTTGATCCCACATCTCAAGACGTACGAGGATCCCGTTACGAATAATGACGTCATAGCCATCCACCAGAAAGCTATGCTTTATACGCTAGCAAGCCATTTATCTGGGAATGGTTGCTTGACATACGTCGATTTACTGATGGAACTGTTCATTTTGTAGTTACCAGAACACACAAAAGCTCATGGCAGTCATGTACAAACTTATATTTATCGATTACTAATTAACAGAACAATTTGTATCATATGATATCAAATCTACAAACTGTTACCTTTTTTTATTATATTCTACATGAAGTGCTGTTATTGTACTGCAGAAGCAGTGCTTTGTGATAAAGTTTGCATGTGCCATGTTTTGGTAAATTCCTGAATACGTTTTTTATTACGTCACATAACATTAAGCTACCCGTCCACTTCAATAGCGTCACAGCAAATTATTTCTTTTTACGTTATATGAACGTTAATAAATAATATTTTTTACAAAATAGTTGGGTTTTTAGATTAATAAATCAGTATTGACTTTTCATTAGCAAGAGCGATAAGTCACATGACATTGTTAACTTTTCACTTGTATCATATTGTGTTAAAGGGGGAAATACTGTTTCATCACCGGGGAGAAATAAGTAGATATACTCAATGCAACTCGCATTGGCTATGTGAACATACGCTCTACCCTTCCATTAAAACATACTGGCCATTGCACTGTAATAGGGCCAAATGGATAGATCAGTGAATGGATGTTTGTTAGGTGTGATGGAGCAGCATTGTTCTGTCATCCAACTGGTCAAGAAGGGTGGGTGACGTGGAGACGATGCATGGAACTGTGTGTGTGGGAGAGGGTGGGGGGTGTAGTGGGGAGTGTTCCAATCGTCACATCAGGGTGAAGTATACTGGTTCGCGACCCTGAACTTCAATAATTTTATGGGTACATATCTCACGGCCCTTTGTAACCAGGTTAGTGTGCTTTGCACACGACACATCTAATAATATATTTTAATCAGAATGCTATGTTAACCCAGGTGTTGGCCTTCCCATACCTTTGATTACGCCTTAGCGAAAACTAATCAAAAGACACACATTGCTCTACAACGGCTCTACACATGTACATTTTGCGACAGGGCAATATGGGCTGGATCACCGGGTGTCTGTTTGTGACAAGTCTGTTGGCTGCGTTATCGTCATGCTTAGCGTCGTACAGTCAACAAGGGTTGGTGCAAGTGGAGACGACGCATGGAACCGTACAGGGACTGATACTTCAAGATGAGGGAGGTCGGTAGAAGGTGCATGCTACTGCCCAACGCTGTAAATGTAAAAAAGGGTGGTGCTATGTGCCTTTAGAAGTCATTTATCAGCAAAAGTAATGCGTATTCAATCAATATGATGATCAATATTCCAACAAATTTAGGCTCATGAAACGAACAGAAAGAGGATACATCGCAATATTATTTCTTCTACAAAAGGCAAAACTCAAGAGCACTTTCTAGGAGTGCCCTTCGCAGAGCCTCCGGTGGGGGACCTCCGCTGGAAGCGACCCCAGCCTCTGCAGCCTTGGGATGGGGTTCTGAACACCACAATATACTCCCAGCACTGTACCCACTTCGTTGCTGCTGCATATCCTCTCATGGGCATGCCACGCTTCAACGGAGAAGATTGTCTCTACCTCAATATCTATGTGCCTGGAAGCACAGAGGGCAACAGGTGGGAAGATATAGATGAGGTTTTAGAGCGATAATTAGCGCTCACGAGTTAATTGAAACCGCGTGGAGCAATGTTACAATGATTTTATTCCTGCGAAATTTTGTCACGAAATGATGGACTTAAGGTTCACAAAGTTTAAATTTTATAATTTGCTTGTAAGCTCATAATGCCTAATTTGGTTGGATCATGAGCGATGACGATAAAAGAACAGTCCCTAATTATAGATTAGTGAACAATATTATTACTGTGAAACTAATTAATCAATATGCAAACTATGACCAAGTTTAACGCTGACTTTACATCGTTAGGTATGTTATGCTCAGAATTTTATTGCATTTAATCATAAAATATATCATCATATATTTGAATAGTTTAATTATTTAATGAAAATATCAATTTGCTTAGACTATCATTATATGCCATCAGAGACAATCCACTTCCGGTGATGGTTTACTATTATGGCGGCGCCTTCATCTTGGGAACAGGACAGATGTACCCAGGTGACTCACTAGCTTTATCTGGTGACGTCATTGTCGTAAACTTCAACTACCGCCTGAGTTCACTAGGATGGCTGGCTTCAGGTGAGAAATAAGAGTACATCACTGATAAATCAGTCAGAGATAGAATGAACAACATATTTCACAACGCCAAAATAGCTTAGAGCAGTTCATACGTATATATAAATATAGAAATGCATAAATATGAGTTATAAAATTATAAATATATGTATATATAAATATGTGTATATATATTTATATATAAATTTATATATATATACATATATACATATAAATATATATCATATATATATATATTGTATATTTATATATTATATATATATATGTGCATATATTTATATATAAAGATATATATATGTTTTATATATATATACACACACATATATATATATATATATGTATATATATATATATATATATATATATATATATATATATATATATATATATATATACATATATATATATATATATATATATATATATATATATATATATAGTGCTTCAGGAGCTGTACCACAAAAGCACATATCATATCCTTTCTTTGAGTGATCAGTTTAAAATAAGTATTATTGAATTATATATAATTCAAGAGTACAAATTTTTGGTGATGTCTGATTAAATTATAACGACGTTCAAAAATTCATCAATTTAAATTGGAACAAAATGATAGATGCATTGCCTGGATGGATTTTTTCTTACAGGTGATGGAGTTCTTGAAGGTAACTACGGACTATGGGATGCACATTCGGCACTTACTTGGGTGAAGGACAATATTGCTAACTTTGGTGGAGACCCTAATAGAGTGACCATCTTTGGTCAGTCTGCAGGAGCATCAATGGTCAGCCATTCCGTGGTTGCTCCACCTTTTGAGGGGCTGTTTCAAAGGGCCATTGCCATCAGTGGAGGAGCTAATTCCTTCTTCTCAGTGAGTTATAAGTCCAGACGCATCATGTTGATGATGTCACAAATCTTTAACTGCAACACGACGGAGAGCGAGGAGATTGTGGCTTGTCTGATGGCCCGAACAGCGGCTGGACTAGATCTGTGGGGAGTAGCTAGTTTCATCACATTTGAGGGACAGCTACCAGAATTTATCCCAGTGATTGATGGTGAAATGGTAGTGCGCCCACCACGTGAGAGCTATGAACAGGGTTATGGTAGCAACATTGATTTTATGACTGGAGCAACCAACCATGATGGTGCTGGCTTTATTCTTCTGAACCCTTTGGGCGCGCCGAATTTAGACAACAATCTAGCTGGAACACAAGACTCGCTTGACTTCTTCATGGAATTCTTCTTCAACACATCGGGAAATCCCACCGAGTTGAGGGACGTCGTTTATGAACTGTACCCAGATATGACGTCTGCTGACAATGTAACTAGAACCATAGCAGCTACCAACTTTGCCACAGAGATGTGGTTTGCAGGTCCGACACATTTTGAGGCTTCTCACCACGCAGTGTGAGTTTTGAAGATGCTTTGACATTTCAACCAAACTTTGGTTTGCCTTGTATGATTCTAATTTGTGAAAAATACACTTTGCAAATTGTCATTTGCAATAATGATAGCCTGTGTGATGAATAATAACTGGTCTAAATTAGTCCGTAATAGGTGCCTCTGACAAATTATCAATTATGTTTTTACACAGCAATTCAGCTGCCCGTGGAGGTGGAAGTACTTACCTCTATGAATATAAGTACCGTAACACCTTCTTGGGCTATCCTGATTGGGTGACGGCCTCACATCTTGATGACCTCTACAGCATCTTTGGTCCTCACTTCATGGACGTTTACCGGAATAGAACACTAGGAATCGAATGGCAGGAAGATGATCTTCGTATCAGCAATGAGTGGATGAGCTATTTAACTAACTTTGCACACACTGGGTGAGTGTTTAAAATTAATTGAAAAATAACTAGTGCGTTTGCCTTTGTCTAAATATTGGAATTATTTTCCCACAATAATCAGACATAAGTGACAATTTTCCCAGAATACATACTCAAATGTATGTGCATATAAAATACACAAAAGGTGTTAAAAATAATTGTGTCTGAATGAGTCTTAAATAACCCTGCCAACAAGACACAATTTCATACTCAGCTTTGGTTCAATTCTGCGTCCGAGTGCACATAAAATGCCTTTCAGTACGAAACCCTGTCAGTGTAGCGTCTCAGTACAAAGTCAAAGCTTCCATGCACAAAAGTTTTGAGATAAAATGACCGCCTCACTCGAGATATCATCACAGTTAATCGCTTCACCTTCTGACCCACGGGTTCCAACTCTAGGTTTGAGAACCTGACTGGTTATTCTTTTGTAAGGATGACCACGTGGTTATGTCAACCTTGCAAACACATCAAATACTCAACGTTGCAAATACTCATCACGAGAACTTCAGAAGGGGGTCATTAAATTATACACTGGGGCGTTTTTATAGATATACAATGTATGCATGATTTCAAAAACACCCGTTACGCAGAATACAGTTTTTTGTAAGTGCTATATAACAATAAGACTAAGGAAAACATGCCTGGAATCGTGCTGGCCTGTGCCATGTAAAAAATTGCAGAGAAAAAGATCGTTCCCATTATTCCTAGTTTGGAGAGATTGATTTGGCATTGAATGAATGAATGTTTTCCCTTGAATTATGAGTTTGATCGGATGATTTATTTTAACCAACTAACCGTGCAAAATGTGTCAGTAACCCTAACCTAGGACCCCATGACGTACCCCAACCATGGGAAGAGTTCGACGCTTCTGCCAATAGGAGGATGGTAGTTAACTCTGAGAACGACATGCAGGATATACCAAACGAGCTGGCAGAGAAGTATCGCTTCTTTGTCGAGGACTTCCCTTATAAGGCAGAACCCAAAGAACCGCGAGAGATCAATTTTGCTGGTGCGTGCATCAATGTACATTTGCCATGGCTCGTTGGCTAAGTATCAACATCACTCTTTCATGCACCAATTATGAATTCAATCTAATATAGCAAACACAGAACTTTGCAAAAACGTAAATTATGAAAACAAACTGCGATGTGTCAGTCAAGTGTGATATTAGCTTTAAGGCCCGTGTAGCGTGATTTTACCCAACCTAAATCTATTATCAGGCCAGCGCAGCTTCATTATTGCCCAAAGAAAATATTGGCCTTGAGGTTGGCACTGCTACTGACCTCTACCAATGATTGATTGCATTATGTGCTGTAGACCTAGTGACCGGTATGGAGCTGCTGCTGTCCCCGTTCCCCGCGACAACGCAGTTATCTATGCTGCTTACCATGCTGGTAGACCAGATCGATGAAGACCTCCGTACATTGGTCATGCAGACTTTCTTTGGAATGCAGTGAGAATATTGCTATTAAAAATAATGAATCTGTATGGTGCTTACTTATGTTTTGAGAGTCGGGATTAGGGCGATGGTTTCAGTGATCAAAGCAAATAGCTGTACTTACTTGGCTGTGACATGGAGAGGGTGGAAGTAGTCGTTGGTTCCGTGGTGCGCTCATGGTTATAGCAAGTGGCTTCTTATAAATCAAGACTCCAATTTACCATCAATTGCTATGAGGTGGTTCACTCTGTGATCATTTATTATCGAATAAGCATTGACAAAAAATCGTCATGAGCTGGTAAATAACTTGTCTACTAAATAAAAGCGCATTTTCGTTGGTTGTATTGTAGAAATTAGATCAATATTAAGAATCCTTAACATTCAATTTTTAAAAACTTTACTGGATAAGAAAAATTTGTATTTACTGTCCCTTTAGTTCGTAAATCGATCATCTATATATGAAGTTATGTGAGTGAAATGATCCGGAACAAAGAAGTATTTGCAAACAAATGCTTGGCAGTTTGACGCGAAATTAAGAATCCCTATAGACTGATATCTGCGACAACTAAAACACTCAGAAGTATGTTTTTCAGCGCAAACAATGAGTAAATGTAATAAGTAACAATACACTTATCGAGCAATTGATTCACCGCAAACACCATTTATGATATTAAATGAGTAACACTTAGTGATAGGGAAAACCTTGTAAGTTTCAGATTGTACCAAACAAATGAAGACAAATCTCTGTTTTAGTCAATCGTATTAAATCGTTATCTCGCGAGATGTTCTCTATAGAATGAGCAGACGGGCAATTTCTGTGAACCAAACGCAAGAACGAGCCCGTGGCCGGAAGTCTATGCTGTCTGTTAAGGATACAGCTAGCCTTGCTTATATTGTTGAATCGAATCTGCGTTTCCAGGTACCGCTTAGTACAAATATTTACCGTGCTTGAAGTCAGTACAAACAGTTTTTAGCAATGTACAAAGGTAGAGTTTAACGTCATTGATGACCTTTTCATTGTGGTAAATATTTATGTATATGAAGATATTATTTCATGTCTGAGATAGTATTTTAGCTATGATATTGCAATGTAAGCAGTATGTTCTTACATAAACAAGAGGCTTACGAAATTTATAGTCTGGAAATTAGGTATTGCATCGAATGATAAGTATAAGCTGAGATAGTTTGTTTACTATTATATCAACACTTGGTTGGTTTTGTTCATGTGCCCCACTGATTAAGTCAAATAAGCTGATGTAGGATTGTTTATTTTATTAGCATGGAATTTATTTAAATATCAAAGTTATTAAAGTGCAAGTAATGGCTAAAATATAAATTTTCAGGATCATATAGAACGCGATTTTCTGATCAATAATGTGCAGTTCTTTTTTCGATCCGATGCGTAGTAAACAAGAAATGCGCAAAAACAAACAACCCATTCCGGAACTTCCCGACAACACGCCGAAGATGAACGAAGGCGTTGTGACGTCATATATCACCAGAAGATGTTACCACGGATGCCATTTCTATTCGCGAACTAGCCGTCGTACTAATTTATCGCTATTTACAGACACTCATCAGCGTTTTTGTAACCATCGTTTCTTGAGAATCTTTTAGTATACTCATCCTTACATTTCCCGTATGAAAGTCGAATTAGAATTCATTAGTTATGTTTCTGTACTGATTTTGAAAACAGAATTTGCACTTGCCCGTTGACAAAATTGACATGGCCGTAGCGATCAGTGTGGGGCGGCTCAAGTTTTATAAGGCTGTTCCACAGATAACATATAGATTTGTCTCGTCAGGATGCCATATGTAGATGTATGCTGGCCTGACAGTAGCTTGCACTTGTCCTAAACAATCATGTTTCTTCTTGTACCTGTAAGCGCTATATGCTATTTCTAGTGTCCAGGGACACAGGCACCCTGAGACTAATCTTGGGTGTGCTGTAATACAGGACACGCCCATAGATTTTACTTTCTCGAGAACTTGTGGAATTTCCTGGCAGCATTTACTCTCTGCTGCTGTAAGCATTGGCCCACATGAGCCACATGAGCACCTAGTACAGGGCATAATTACAATGAATAACTAGTTTTTTAGCAAAACAAATTTGACATATAACATGAATGAGAAGATGACTTGAAGCAAGACTTAAGGACAACTGTAAAATAAAGAGAAAAATATCTGCAAACGGTTGGAGATTGTTTGGACTGACATGCGCCATTACCAAGTGCTGTTACCCAGTCGGCTCAAGTCCTCTTCTATTTGAGGAGAATTTGCAGGCCATGCCTTAGCTGGAGGCTCAAATCAGCATGGCTGTATGCCCCCTTATCGGTTGAATTGTCACAAACATTGGGACAGGACGGATCGAATCTTAAAGTTTTACGCAATAATGTTCCAGCGGAACATTAATGCGTTCTGTACCGTACGATACCGTACGATAATGGTCGTATCGTTATATTATATTCCGCAACAGCAGGAAAAGCCGATGTAAAACTTATTTTGAATCTGATGATCGCTCGTCGCCAACATCATCAAATGGTAAATTGAATTCTTGTTGATTATTTGATAGGGTTCATCCTATTGAGTCTGAATCAAAATTCTCGGTGGAATTTATAGGACCAGTGATGGAGTTCTTGAAGATAACTTTGCAAGTGGGTCATTGTTGTCTGAAATCGTGCTTCATCTTATGTCTCATTGACAATGACATGCTGATGATATCCCAATTCATTCACTGCAACAAACAAGACAAAGAATAAGGAAGTTGTAGAATGTTGGACGGCTCCATCTTTAGCAATTTTTGTCGAGATAGCAAGTTTCAAACAATGAAGGGACATCTATCCCAGTCATTGACACATAAATGGCGATATATGGTTACAAACAGTGTCACAGTACCAATAATGATGGTGATGTTTTCATCCTAACATATCTAATGAGCTCTTGATATTATGCAATCAAAGGTCAATATCACAATTGCGATACATCAATATGGCCGTTACCTTACAATTCTAAACAAAATGTGTCAAACATATTTGATACTCTTGAATCACACATTGACTTGTCATGTCATCAAAGGTCAATGTTAACAATGCGTCTTTACAAAAAGGCCGTTACCTCACAGTGTCTTTACAATATGGTCGTTACCTCACAATGGGTCTTAACAATATGGCCATTACATCACAATGGGTCTTAACAATATGGCCAGTACATCACAATGTGTCTTCACAATATACGCCGTTACCTCACAATATGTCTTCAAAATATACGATGTTACCTCACAATATGTCTTCACAACATGGCCAGTACCTCACAATGTGTCTTTACAATATGGCAGGTACAACACAATCTGTCTTCTCCATATACGCCGTTACCTCAAAATGTGTCTTCACAATATGGCCTTGACCTCACATTGTGTCTTCACAATATGGCCGTTACCTCACAATGTGTCTTCACAATATACGCCGTTACCTCGCAATGTGTCTTCACAATATGGCCAGTACCTCACAATGTGTCTTTACAATATGGCCAGTACATCACAATGTGTCTTTACAATATGGCCAGTACATCACAATGTGTCTTCACAATATACGCCGTTACCTCGCAATGTGTCTTCACAATACGGCCAGTACCTCACAATGTGTCTTTACAATATGGCCGTTACATCACAATGTGTCTTCACAATATGGCCAGTACATCACAATGTGTCTTTACAATATGGCCAGTACATCACAATGTGTCTTAACAATATACACCGTTACCTCACAATGTGTCTTCACAATATGGCCAGTACATCACAATGTGTCTTCCCAGTATGGCCATTACCTCACAATGTGTCTTCACAATGTGGCCGTTACCTCAGAATGTGTCTTCACAATATGGCCGTTACCTCACAATGTGTCTTCACAATATGGCCAGTAGATCACAATGTGTCCTCACAATATGGTTGTTAGCTCACAGTGTGTCTTCACAATATGGCCGTTACATCACAATGTGTCTTCACAATGTGGCTGTTACCTCCCAGTGTGTCTTCACAATATGGCCAGTACATCACAATGTGTCTTCACAATATGGCTGTAACCTCACAGTGTGTCTTCACAATATGGCCAGTACCTCACAATGTGTCTTCACAATGTGGCCGTTACCTCACAATGTGTCTTCACAATATGGCCAGTACATCATAATGTGTCTTAACAATATGGTCATTACATCACAATGGGTCTTAACAATATGGCCAGTACATCACAATGTGTCTTCACAAAATACGCCGTTACCTCACAATGTGTCTTCACAATATACGATGTTACCTCACAATGTGTCTTCACAATATGGCCAGTACCTCACAATGTGTCTTAACAATATGGCCATTACGTCACAATGGGTCTTAACAATATGGCCAGTACATCACAATGTGTCTTCACAATGTTGCTGTTACCTCACAGTGTGTCTTCACAATATGGCCAGTACATCACAATGTGTCTTCACAATATGGCTGTAACCTCACAGTGTGTCTTCACAATATGGCCGTTACATCACAACGTGTCTTCACAATATGGCCAGTACATCACAATGTGTCTTCACAATATGGCCGTTACCTCACAATGTGTCTTCTCAGTATGGCCATTACCTCACAATGTGTCTTCACAATATGGCCGTTACCTCACAATGTGTCTTCCCAATATGGCCGTTACCTCACAATGTGTCTTCACAATTAGGCCAGTACATCACAATGTGTCCTCACAATATGGTTTTTAGCTCACAGTGTGTCTTCACAATATGGCCGTTACATCACAATGTGTCTTTACAATATGGCCGTTACATCACAATGTGTCTTCACAATGTGCGCCGTTACCTCGCAATGTGTCTTCACAATATGGCCAGTACATTACAATGCGTCTTCACAATATGGCTGTTAGCTCAGAGTGTGTCTTCACAATATGGCCGTTACATCAAAATGTGTCTTCACAATATGGCCGTTACCTCACTATGTGTCTTCATAATATGGCCAGTACCTCACAATGTGTCTTAACAATATGGCCATTACGTCACAATGGGTCTTAACAATATGGCCAGTACATCACAATGTGTCTTCACAATGTTGCTGTTACCTCACAGTGTGTCTTCACAATATGGCCAGTACATCACAATGTGTCTTCACAATATGGCTGTAACCTCACAGTGTGTCTTCACAATATGGCCGTTACATCACAACGTGTCTTCACAATATGGCCAGTACATCACAATGTGTCTTCACAATATGGCCGTTACCTCGCAATGTGTCTTCACAATATGGCTGTAACCTCACAGTGTGTCTTCACAATATGGCCGTTACCTCACAATGTGTCTTCACAATATGGCCAGTACATCACAATGTGTCTTCACAATATGGCTGTAACCTCACAGTGTGTCTTCACAATATGGCCAGTACATCACAATGTGTCTTCACAATATACGCCGTTACCTCGCAATGTGTCTTCACAATATGGCCAGTACATCACAATGTGTCTTCACAATATGGCTGTTACCTCACAGTGTGTCTTCACAATATGGCCAGTACATCACAATGTGTCTTTACAATATGGCTGTAACCTCACAGTGTGTCTTCACAATATGGCCAGTACATCACAATGTGTCTTCACAATATGGCTGTTAGCTCACAGTGTGTCTTCATTATATTGCCGTTACCTCACAATGTGTCTTCACAATATGGCTGTTACCTCACAGTGTGTCTTCACAATATGGCCAGTACCTCACAATGTGTCTTAACAATATGGCCATTACGTCACAATGGGTCTTAACAATATGGCCAGTAGATCACAATGTGTCTTCACAATGTTGCTGTTACCTCACAGTGTGTCTTCACAATATGGCCAGTACATCACAATGTGTCTTCACAATATGGCTGTAACCTCACAGTGTGTCTTCACAATATGGCCGTTACATCACAACGTGTCTTCACAATATGGCCAGTACATCACAATGTGTCTTCACAATATGGCCGTTACCTCACAATGTGTCTTCTCAGTATGGCCATTACCTCACAATGTGTCTTCACAATATGGCCGTTACCTCACAATGTGTCTTCACAATATGGCCGTTACCTCACAATGTGTCTTCACAATATGGCCAGTACATCACAACTAAATGATAGGCGAGTTTGTATCGATTGTTTCAACAAAGTAGAGCAATAATTCATAATGAACACCATTACGGCATTGATAATATAAAAGTAGGCAAACATTTTATGGTGACGTAACATCGCAAAGGTGGGATTCAGATTTAACACAACACCAACATCTCAGCATCAGTATATTTTACTGAATCCGTGTCCTTTGCAGGCTCTGTGAATGGAGAACAATGAGAAATGGCATAAGTTCTCCATCGTTTGAGCAGACGAGCGATTTGTGTGAACCTCATGCAACAGGGCGCCTCTGACAGGAAGTAGATGTCTCTGCTGTCTGTCGAGAGTAAGTCGTGCCTGGGTGTCGGCTTTATAATTTTGCTGACTTCGAACCTGTGTTTCCCGGTAAATTTCAGATTTCTGTTTTGCACAGATTTGTTCAACTAATTTATTGTGCTTTGAGACTTCTGGGGCCTTCTTTAGCATCTGATCTAGGTCATGTTTGACTTCGTTAATGACCTCTTCATGGCGGATCAGGGTGCTTTTGCGCACACGCTCGACATGTTCTAGTTGGCGTTGTAGCTCGTCTTGAAGAAGAGTGTTACTGACCTTGACCTGTGATCGGCGTTTCTGGTTCATGTCCGTTGTATCCATGCTGATAATGTGTTTGTGGTATTTTTATAACGAAAAACACAGTACCAAATTGAGTTTATTATATGCTCTTCAATAGTTTCTGTTTTTTGTCTTCCACTCTTCGGTGTTTTATCACCCCTTTATATCACCCTTTTCAAAACAATAGCGCAGCACGATAGAAGTTGGAAACGATGCCGGGGAATATTCACTGCATGCGTAAAATCCAACGATAAGTGTTTCTATGCCGCCGACTGAGCCCTGTCACTCAATAATTAATCTCACCTACGAATGAAAAATAACTAACAGCGTGCGAGCATCCCATCTGAAGTGGACCGCAATCTCTCCAACCTTCCCGGCTTCATCGCGATAGAGACTCGTCTTCCTGGCATGCAAAGCTTTCCTCTATCTCAAATGCTAAATGTTGTTGATAGCCGCATTCTAATTGCTTCGACGGGAATGGCTTTCGATTTTCCCTCCATCACCAGTCATAACCGGAGAATTGATTCAGGAAATTTGATCATTACCTTGACAATAAAGCAGTTGGGAACCGTCGTAGAATGACATGAAATGCATATCGCAGTTAGGAAGTCGCTAGCGGCAGATGGCGCTGTGTTTGTTGACAATAATCACATGCTGGATTTGCACCGCGGTTGTCAGCTCAACATAAAAATGAGTCGGCTATTTTACCTACTAAATGTGATATTCTTCAGGGAAGGTTTTCATTGAATTTCCTTTAGTGATTCGTGTAATATTAAATCAAACAACATGGAAATTGTCTCAAACGTACTATAGCATAGGCTGGCTTGGAATGATTCTCCATAGCTAAAAATATCACGGCTACATCATATCTACGTTAACATATCCTGACCATGATATGGCGAAGCACAGTTAGCCAACAACCAGCATGGCTGAACCAACAACCGACATGGCTGAACCAACAACCAGCATGGCTAAACCAACAACCAGCATGACCGAACAATGACTGAACCAACAACCAGCATTACTGAACCAACAACCAGCATGACTGAACCAACAACCAGCATGGATGAACCAATAACCAGCATGGCCGAACCAACAACCAGCATGGCTGAACCAACAACCAGCATGGCTGAACTAATAACCAGCATGGCTGAACCAACAACCAGCATGGCTGAACCAAATCAAGGATTTGAAAAAGAGAGGAATGCTATACTCTTATGTAAAACACAACAAGCGCTGACTAAATGGTCCAGATATCTACTTTTTATAGATGATCTAATAACATTTATAATATTTGTACTATCTTGCAGAGTTAAACTATATTCTCTAATGGCAGGGTATCTTGATTCTACGGAAGCCCATTGGTGCCACGTGAACATGGTGCGAATTAGTTTAATTATGTGGCGGCCGTTAGATAATCATCGTAGAACCTTCTCTGAGGCTTTTTTGAAGGCTTTTTCTATAACGAGTTAGTTTCATGTGATAATCTTCCACGATCGATCATATAAATTGAGCAGAAGCTGTGGGATAAATGTCTTGCACTTGAATTTTTTCCGTGTCATTCTTACCATGGTGGTTGTCTACAGTTATTGTATAAGATATATGGCACTTTGTAACAGAACCATATCCAAGGGGCATAACATTGAAAAATAAAACGAATATGATTGCCGTACGAATACATATATTTGTGACTATTGCAGAATTACATATTGTATGGTAATGAAGCTTAACGGAATCAGCATATACGTATTGGTCACATTCAAAATGGCCACGTTTATAGCAAATACAAAGGTAGCATGCAAACACCAGCAATTCACTAATTACAACAAGACCCATTTGTTTCTAGATATATCCAATGTATTACACAAACGGCTGTACTCAGAGTGCTGTAACCCACAGTATACAAGGCAACTAATCACAAGACTCGACATTATTCATATGTAAATCAATCTGCGGAGAACAAGTAATCCAAAGCCGAAAATATTAGAAAAACTATGTTCCAAGGACATGCTAGAAAGGAAACCCATAAAGAAAACGTTAAAAGATTACGCCAACATTCAAATTACTATTGTCCAAAATGATGCTCATAAATGCGATCACGGCATGTTCCACGTGCAGTCGTTGTTCCCATCAGACAATGTCCATTTGCCAGTATCTGTTTCAAGTTGGGCAAAGCAGTCAGCCTTCAGTGCGATATAGGAATCTTGCGAATAATTAAGCGGGATTTCCAGAACACATCCACATGTGTGTGCAGTGGGGCAGCCTACTTTCTCTGAGGCGCCAGATGCATTGAACGTCACCTGTATCTGCTTAGCCGTAATCAAATCAGACACCGTGCAGAATCTTAGAAAGAGTGCTTGGTGTTCTGGGTCGTCCTTCTCTCGAACACAAGTCTCTTCACATACGAGCTCAGTAAATTTTCTTGCGTCATTTGTTCGGGTAATGTTAGAGACTTCAGCACTTTCTTTGCGCATTCATGTCTTCCTGGCAGAGACGTTAGCTCTGCAGTACCTTATGAAAGCAATCAACCACAAACATCGGTGTTTGTACTAAGCCGTTGTGCAATTTCACGCACAAGATGGTTGCCCTCTGTATACTGTGAATAATCACTATACCAGAACTCAGTGAGGGCGTCACTCATCACACCTACACTATCTTCTGCTACCTCTGGGATCCCATCTTCCTTCAGCATGTTGATTACAAAATTGGCATAGCAGGTTTGATAATTCTCTTTGTGTGAGAAGAATGTTATCAAGCCGCGACCAACAAGTCCTCGATACACTGTTATTCAACGAAGGAATGGCACTGTGTTATTTAATGCTCCGTCATTATCATCACCATCAACATGTGGCAGCGGACAAAACTGAACGACCCCAAAATCATCACCAGTACCTGCCAATAGTTCATCAGTAACGAGTTTATGTAGCGGCCGCCAGATAGTTAATGTAGCGGCCACCAGATAGTTTATGTAGCGGCCGCCAGATAGTTTATGTAGCGGCCACTAGATAGTTTATGTAGCGGCCACCAGATAGTTTATGTAGCGGCCACCAGATAGTTTATGTAGCGGCCACCAGATAGTTTATGTAGCGGCCACTAGATAGTTTATGTAGCGGCCGCCAGATAGTTTATGTAGCGGCGCCAGATAGTTTATGTAGCGGCCACCAGATAGTTCAGATAGTTTATGTAGCGGCCACCAGATAGTTTATGTAGCGGCCACCAGATAGTTTATGTAGCGGCCGCCAGATAGTTTATGTAGCGGCCACCAGATAGTTTATGTAGCGGCCACCAGAAAGTTTATATAGCGGCCACCAGATAGTTATTTGGCGGCACGTAACTATCACGAGACACCAATGGGATTCCGTATGATTCCATCGATGCTCGCAGAAGCACATTGCGCTCTATGAATACGCTGTCATGCAAATCGACGACAACTCATCTGTAATGGCCATAGCCCCACGTGCTTATTGTGTAGAGGGAAATGAACTGGGCCGCCAGTTATTGATTTTGATGAAGGGTTTCAGAGGTTAGGGGCGAGGGAGGGGGTGGGTGGGGGGCTCTCATTGGGTCGAAAACAGGCGAGTCGTTGACAACATGCCATGTATTATTTAGGACCTGTCTGGCAGCTTTTGTCTGCATATATATTTATTCATTTGCAGGGAACAAGCAATATGCCGAGGCGTATCAAAGGCCGAAATTCTACACTCGATTGTATGATGCTTGCCTTAGCATAACTTTTTATCAATAGACAATATAATCCGATATCAAAAAGTGATTTTGCAAAACTGAAAAGCATAACTTAGCATAACTTAGCATAACTTAGCATAACTAAGCATAACTTTTTATCAATAGACAATATAATCCGATATCAAAAAGTGATTTTGCAAAACTGAAAAGTTACCTTCGCGGTATATTATTCCGTTCGAACCTCAATCAACTTTCATATCCACCTACCTTACAATACTTCACCCCATTAACTATGGCATGCTATCTAATACCACGAAAAATAACTGCCTACATACCTAGCATGAATACTTAATGACCTTCCTATGTACCTATCTATCATGCAACCTACCTACTTACCTCCCTGCCTATAAAAATAACTCATTTATCACTTGCTCATTACCAACTTAATTATATCTTACTTACTGGCGATCTTACAAGAAGGGTATGAAAATATCTCATTTTACTACAATTCTTACCACCTTTCTACCCAGATATATCAAAAATTCCTTTTATATTCTCCGGCCATAATACTCGTTCATTGAAAGTAAATAAATATGTGTTGAGAACAAAGCTAACAACCACGACCTTTATGGTGCATGCTGTTGACTGCAAGAAGATGAATGGCTTGCGGGGGCCGTGTCCCGAACTAAAGGAGCTGCCATCATTATTCCAAGCCCCGTATCCGAATCCCTCAAGCGAAATCAATAGCACTTGCAAGCAGGCCTCCGGTCCATTTCCCGCCTAGGCATCAACCAAATGCTGTAATTGCAAGGAGCTCAGCACAGATGATGGGCCATCCATTGGCGTGACAGCAAAGTCATAAATCGTCATTTGCTGCCGAGAGCATTCATAGAATCTCGATCCTCTGCCTTAAGTGAGTATTGCTTTTCTTTCACAGTAACTCCTCATAATTTGTGTTTTCATTAGCTGTATAACTTATCCAGTTAATTACCCGATTTTTGCTAAACTGTGAACATTCACTCTGTTATGCAATACCGTGATGTGATGTCATGTTACGCAACGCTTGACCATTCTACATCTATCAATGCCCTGGCATAGGCTACACACCATGATAAATAACGCCACTGAATGCCATCTACGTCAATACAAAATGCAGACTTTTAACTTGATCAAAGAGAGAAAGAACATATTTTATACTCGTCTGTACAGACGCTGAAGAATAAATTCAACCCAGCATTCTGTGGTGGCGTATGCTCTCCCTACGAGAAATGCAGGCAAACACAGCTAACTATCAAACTCTCTACCGGTGAATGCCTTCCTGCAATATAAATGACATGTCATTCCACGCCGGTACCCAACTGTTTTATTGTCGCAGTAGTGATCAACATTTCCTGAATCAATTCTGCAGTCATGCCGAAGACCGTTGATAAAGAAAAGATCGAAAGCTTTTCCCAATCGGAATTGGAATATGAGGACATCAAAACCATTTGACGTTTTAGGCAAGAGAAAGTAAATGAAAACATGTCACGTTGGCTTAAATCTCCATTGTGACTAAGCAGGGAAGGTTGAATAAATATCAGTCCACATTCGGGGATCGTACTCACATATGGATTTGTATTTGACTTGAATATCTAACCCAAGTTTGTTGAAAGTGGAAGACCAAAGCTATTGATGTTACCTTGAAATCAGGTTTATTGCTGTCCATCAGATATCGATGATTTGTATAATCATTTCATCAAAGAGCACTGTGGATCTCCATCGTTGCCACTTTGGCTATGAAATTTGACGCAGTTTTGTTCAATCCGTAAATTCCAAAAATGATCGAAAACATGGATACAACGGACATGAACCAAAGACGTCGAGCGCAGGTCAAGGTCAGTAACACTCTTCTTCAAGACGAGCTACAACGCAAACTAGAACACGTCGAGTGCGTGCGCAAAAGCACCATGAACCGCCACGATGAGGTCATAAACGAAGTGCAACGTGACCTTGATCAAATACATAAAACAGTACCTAATGACTCAAAGCACAATAAATTAGTTGAACAAATCTGTGCGAAACAGAAATCGGAGATTTATCGAGAAACACAGATTCGAAGTCATCAACATTATAAAGCCGATGCACAGGCTAGAAGTATCCTTGACAGACAACAGAGACATCTACTTCCGGCAAGGGGCGCCCTGTTGCGTGAGGTACACACAAAACGCTCATCTGCTCAGCCGACAGAGAACCTTTGTCATTTCTCGCTGTTCTCGGTTCAGCGAACGCGTGAAAAACATGGATTTAGCAAAATGAACTAAAGACAAAATAAAGTCCAAGATGTACTTTTCAGCATTTTCATGAAATTCTGATTGTCTATATGACTCGAATGACTATTCTTAGGTACCGGGAATACCAAGCCATAGAACATTCGTCGGAAATGGCTTAATCCTTAAAGAAGAAAACGCAAAACGAGGATCGATTGTGAAAAATAACGCCCCCACCCCCGCAAAAAAAACCAGCCTTTTTAAGAGTTTGGATTGCTTGATGATGGTATTCCGTGCAATATCATTGTATTAAGATGTAACCATATATATATATATATATATATATATATATATATAAACGTATTAGTGTATCATATTAGCCAATGAATGGATGGTTGACTGTCAAATATGAGTGTATGCATATATTATATATGTTAATATATATAAAAATATATATATATATATATATATATATATATGTATATATATATATATATGCATATATGTATTTATATATATTTATATATATATATATATATATATATATATATATATGGGTATATATATGGGTATATATATATATATATATATATATATATATATATATATATATATATATATATATGTATATATGCAAATGCACATTTATGTAGGCATATATATGCATATATACATATATATAGATCTACATATATATATATATATATATATATATATATACATAAAATATTACATTTATATACATATATTCATGTGTAAGTTTATATATTCAAAGTGTTATTTGTTGTATCATGTACATTTTAATACAATGTAGTGCCGTGTACAGTTATGTACTACGCTTAATTAAATGGACGCATCGTTGCGATAAAAACAGGCTCAAAGAAGCTAAGCACTGTTGAAAAACGACACCGTGTCGTAATAAGGCTTTTTGATTCGTGATTCACTAAAAAAAAGCATTACAGTCCTCAGAGAAACTCGATTTACCTCTCAATCAACTATATCATATGCGACAGAATGCTGGCGAATCTACTTCTATATGAGGGTGAAGGATCAAGTCCAGCCAATAAATCTTCAGGGAAAAACAGCACCTCAAATGGACGGATTACTTAACTTCGCACAACGAATAATGGTACTCTCCTCTTACTGCATTGGTTTTACTCATCTTGTCATTGAAAGACTTTAGATGTTCATAAATTGTTGATACGCAATTTGTTAAACATCTGTATATATATATATATATATATATATATATATATATATATATATATATATATATATAGAGATATATATATATATATAGATATATATATATATATATATATATATATATATATATATATATATATATATATATATATATATATATATATATATATATATATATATATATATATATATATATATATACAGATGTTAACATCTGTATATATATATATATATATATATATATATATATATATATATATATACAGATGTTTAACAAATTACGAATATATATATACATATATACAAAATCACCTATATTTATATTTATATATATTACTGTATATATATGTTTTATATATATTACTGTATATATATGTACTTGTATATGTATATATATGTACATATAGTCATATATACACATATATGTATATATATAAAAATATATTTATATGTATTCATAGATGTATATATACATATATATACATATATATATATATATATATATATATGTATAATTATATGTATATATACATATACATATCTAAGTATATATATATATTATGAATATCTATATATATATATATTTATATATATGAATATACATAAATATATATATATATATATATTCTCTATATCTATATATATATATATATATATATATATATATATATATATATATATTAAAAAAAATGGCGTGCATATATATATATGTATATATATATACATATTTATATACATATGCATATATATATATAGGTATATATATATATATATATATATATATATATATATATATATATATATATATATATATATATATATATATATATATATATATATATATATATATATATATATATAAGCATATATATATAAACACATAAGTATAAACATAGATCATTTGAAAACGTGGAGATGATGCCAGTTTCTGTAATGGCGTACCCATGATAAAAGGGATCATAATGTTAAACGATTGCGCGCCCTTGTCCTCGTCGTTCAAGGACCATCACACAGCCATATTAGCATCGATTATTAATCACACAGTCAAGTGGCATTTTGTTTATTTGTTGTAAACTAATGGTACATAGGCGCATATCATACGTAACATTATTTTCAGGGCCCTCAGTTGCTGTGTTTTACGTCATGAGTTGATACTGTTGTGTACCATGTCTTTGCCCTCAATCATTTTTATTGACAAGTGATCTCCTGGATAGAAGCCGAATTATTATATTTTAAATATAATCAGCCGTTTCATAAACAATAAAAGTCGACACAACGTGGCTATATAGAAGGTCTCATTGCCAATACTCTGTTATTTATAACCCTCACACACACAGTGCCACTACGTTCGGTTTTTTATTTCTCGTCATAGCAAAAGCTCGAGCGAACACTGTGTATACAAAAAGGTGTGGGGATTTTTGTTTGACATATGAACTCGCATATTCGGGTCCTTCGATTCAACATTGATCATTACAGTCAAATCTAAGGAATGTCGAATAATTACTGGTTCGTGTCGATGAGTTCCAGATAAGGTCTGGACTTCTTGCTATCTTACATGGCCTCAAATAGTTGGCACCAGAATTTCACTTTTCCCCAGCACGCATCTGGATGGAAAGATCAGAATCGGATCACAGTTACTAGTCAGGGTATCTCTTGATCACCCGAACCGGTGCCGACGTAGCGATTCACTATGGTTACAGGATAAGCATGGAATAAGGTTGACATGGTAACAACGACTTGGATGATGCACCGTACCTGCTTCTTCTGCTGTCAATTCACCGGAATAAAGTCCGTCTTTGATCTCCTGTATTAGATCTATTCTGTGATCCCCAACGTTTATAGCTCGGGCCATCATTGAATCTGTTAAAATGATAAGTTTCCTTCGAGTTGAATTCTGTCACATATATAAATTGCCCGTATACGAGTTTGACATAGGGGTTTATCGATGTGACATGAAATGCATTACAAACCGTTCGCGAGGTCTTCAAACATCTGACATATCGACTTCACCAGCTGCTGTGTGTCATCTGGAACAGTGATGCTAGCATGACTACTTGAATCAAGTACAATTCATAGTAATATAAACTGAGTATACTCAATATAGCATATGTGCTACGCTGTATTTCACATCATCTCCATTGTTCAGAGGCTCCTTCACCTGAGCGGCCGTTGATGATATCCTCCCAATAACTCTCTGTGTTTGGCGAAACCTCTTGTAACTTGTCGTTTTCGCCCATGTTGGAATCGTCACATCGTCATTCCATACAAGCTATAGGCCGATGCACTACTGCAGTTAAGTCTGTTATAAAATGTGCAGTCCATGCTTTGTACACCTGAGTAGAAATTTCGAACACGCCCGCATCACGAGGTGCAGTTGAAATAACGATCACCAGCGTAACTGGGTGTCAAGTGTGAGTCATTTTGCCACCAGCATAATGCTGTGTGCGTTAACCAGGTTATTTTATATTGTACATCATTCCCTTAAGGGTACCTCACCGCCACATAATATATATGGGCCTCGTTGAAATCCATGGCCGCCTGCGATTGGCCAGCCAATTACAGGTAGAGGACATATGCTAAATCCCGGCAAATAATTTATTTGAATTTTAGAGATTTTCTCCACAGTAAAGAACTAATTAAAACAGTAATTATAGATCAGCCCGACCGAGAATTGACATAATCACATAACCCTTATTTCTTATTTCATGTCAACTAGATATTGACAACAAACCTTTCATAAGAACTTGTATTGAAGCTTACGATTCAGTCAAAGATAATACTAAAAAAATGTATACTTCTACCCGTCAATGAATTATGACTGAAATGAGAATATTCCAGCTGTTGAAGCACCCCATCCAACATATGCGTTAGGTTCCGGTGGCAGTTGGTTTGTAATCTGACCGAAACAATGATAGCTGCGCTCATTCGCGCCTGAGATAATAGAGAGGTATCGAAAACACGCGGTCTATCATTACATTAGGCAAGGCAACTCGCCCCTGGTGTTTTGATGATCTGATGACACCTTAGGGGCGAGGGTCCATATGGCAGAATCTTGAGCGATATAAGCAAATTTGCTCCTTCTTGCAATGCAGACAAGGGGCAGTTTAAAAAACATAGATTTTCATATCCATAAATGTCTTTACATCAATATTGCCTAGAGTGCAACAACAGTCATACTCCTTAATCCACAGAATTTTAAATTTTTTGTCCAACATGGCTACCGCGCGAATCGAAAACATGAGCAATATCATAGCGTATTCACGAGAATTAACGCCATAATGTTGCATTGTGGGAGTCGACCATGTTGAGTTTTTGAACAAAGTTTCATGATGTGCCGTATTTTAGTGCTCAAGCAAAACAATTAGACAAAATTGTAGTAATAGAAACAGTCCTCGTGTCATTTTGTGCTATAATCTTGCATTTTGACACAAATGTTTTTTCTTGGAGAGCTTCGGTAAGTTTTTAGCGAGTTCATCGGTCGTTTTGACTTCGGAAACACCTAAATTTCACAGGCGGCGCTTCGCCTCTAGAGCTCGGATGTGAGAAATCGAATGTAGTAAACAGTGCGGAGCTGTCAGAGGCGGAGTTTCTTTGCCTATCATTACATGGCCATATAGAAAAGGGGTTTCCATGAGTAATATTATATATATATATATATATATATATATATATATATATATATATATATATATATATATATATATATATATATATATATATATATATATATATATATATATATATATATATATATATATATATATATTCCATCACTTTGTGCACCATTTTCTAAAGCGCTAAACCATTGTGATGTAGATATAATAATGTTCCTTGCAGGTGATATTCAACAGCAAGAGTTAGATGGACAGCCTCCAATCATTCAGTATGCCTTTCTTATTTTTTTTCAGGTCAAATCCTTGAATCTGGTAATCTGACCTTATTTCAAAGGTCACAGTCATGAATAAGGAGTGTGTGAAGCTGATACACTTTTGATAGCATGTTTTCTTATGAGAATAGCTGGAAACCCCAAATTACATATGGACCCTTGAATGTTGATGGCACCTAAAAAAACTAATAATCAGCCCTGCATAATCTTTACCCCTGAATAATTGTACCATGTCAAACCTCGTGAGGCAAATGTTGTGATGGCACGTATTCTAATAAACCAGTAGCCCAAAATTATGCACGAATCCCTGTTATATTGATTGCTTTTCGTAAAGTGAAAAAAATCAGCACAACATGACGTTTGACCCTTGAGTTAGTAAAATCTTTTGTAACCCTGTGGGGAATTTGAACTGCTGTTTCTTGAGCAGTCAGAAGATATTTTGTAATTTATCCCAAGCCAAAATAAAGGAATTTTAGATTGGAGAGCTCATCCATGACCTTGACATCATTCCCAAGGTCACAAGATGAAATAAGGAATATGCGGTACATTTTGGTGCATATTTTGACAATTTAGTTTGTGGATTGTAATTGATGTGCTTACAAGCACATCATAACAAATGGTTTTCCTTGTGTGATTCAATTACTTGGCCAATATGACATAATTTGATGGCCTCTGTGACCCTTCAAGGTGTCCCATTGAATACAATATAAATCTATGAACATTATGATAACGTCTTGTCATAATGTGTAACTGAAAATCTTGTCGTAGCTGTAGTGTTTCGGTGTCTTATAGGACTCTCGTTAGATTTCAATGTTAACTTTGAACTTAAAGAGGCTTTTCAGCTCCATATTGGGCACCCAGGGATCATTTTGTTGATACATAACTACGTTTAACGCAGACGTAAATAATGCCATCTTTTAATTTGTGCCGCAAAGTTTTCAACATTATTATTTGACTGGAAATAGTTATGATGTACTGTGGAAATCTGTTTCATTTAGTTTTGTCGTTCTATCGATAACGGTACCTCCCTAAAACCATGAACCACACGAATGTTAACAGTAAATCATTACGCGCTCTATATTTACCTCGCTATCGATGTGTATACTTTCGCTTTGGTTACATAATGTAATTTTCATCAAATCTTCACTTATTGAAGTTGTGGGCATCATTGCGCACAAATTAGATCGACAAGCAGGAAGGGTAATTTCCGACAACATAAATGGCCGCAGCGCTGCGTTGCAAGTGAAAGTCTGAAAACTTAAAACTTTTGGTTTCCAAGGTGCGGTTGCCAAGCAGCTTGATAGGCAACCTCGTTACAAATATGGGGCTGAACAGTCTCTTTAAGTCCAAATTAAATTTGTTTCCATGACCATTGAATTTCCATTGAACTATGAAGAAACGGACAAAATTCAATATTACCTCCCTACTTAAAGACGTGAAGTCCCCACTTGGGTTTGAAGTAGCTTGTTCTGAACAAAACAATATTTGATTTATATTTTGTCCATGGCATTGTGTTTGTGATTTCAGCCTCACGCCATGCAGGACCTAAACCACCAGCCCATTCCCCACCATCCGACGACCATCTTCAAGCTTCTCCTCCAGCATTGAGTCCACCCTAAGACCCTATATATGGCATTGCACACTACAACACATTCCCCTCTGCCTCTCCTGGTCAGTAATCCCCTGTCAGGTGGAGGAACCACTTAAAAACATCCGCATTCTTTGGGGTTTCTTATTCTATCCTTACAATCAATTAAATTAAACATACATTTGATGATAAAAGAATGTTTTAACTTTTGAGGCTTATTTGATAGACTTATATGCTTGTATCCTGCCGTTACATTGACCAGATTTTATTTATTGTTTCAGCTGATGGAGTATACATGCATGATACCCCTCCCCCATATCCTGGTATAACCCTTAATGCCCCTAACCAAGCTCCCAACTATCCATCACCCCAGACAAATGGAGCAATGCACTCTGGAGCTGATAAGTACACAAGGGTTCAAGTATACCCTGCTGAGACAAGTCTGTTAACCTGCGTGTCTCCCTGTAGTTTAAATTGACCATGTTCATCTGTTTATACAAGTTGCATTGATTTGAAAATCTGTAATCTTTGGAGGTGATCACTTGCAGTCCTATATATATATATATATATAGATATATATAGATATATAGAGATATATAGAGATATATATATATATATATATATATATATATATATATATATATAGAGATATATAGAGAGAGAGATAGAGATATAGATATATATATATATATATCTCTTATATATAATATATATATATATATATATATATATATATATATAGATATATACTATATATATATGTATATATCTATATATATATATATCATATATATATATATACATATATCTATATATATATATATATATATATCTATATATATATATATATATATATACATATATATATATATATATGTATGCTTCACTAATTAAGCATGTACAGTTTTGTAGATTGTTTCATAGATATTAAACATTATACCACACGGATTCCATTGTTAAGCTGATCTTTTTTCGTACAAATTGTTCTGTAGAATTCTAAATGAATGTATTTCCAAGAGAGCTTAAAAAGATGACATGTGAAAACCATGCTTCCTCTGGTTTGTCACTGCAATCAGCCGTACATGGCCTATATAGCCTACACTGCTTAGCAATTTGGAACACCATCACCACCAATGCAATCACTACCTGCCGTCTCACCTTTTATAAATCGAATGTGAGTTTATTTGCTCGCTGGCCGGCTACGGTGGGAGGGTGGTTGTTTTTGTTCTATCCTAATTATTGTCGTTTAGGCTAGCATAACATATGAACTTGGCATGGAACAATTAAGCTATTACAACAAGATATATTATAACGATTAAGACCTACGCTTGGATCCGACCAACAGCCGGTTCAATTGTCAGTACACCACCATTTTGTCAGTCGATTGACAAACATGCTTTCAGAACACACCATTTATACGTTGAAAATATTGGCTCCCGAACATGGTTCAAAGGAGCTATCGCATACACCTGTCCACAGTGTTCTATGATAAGATGTGTCACTTCCTTTGATACGGTATGGCAGAACTTCAAACTCTATCCTAGTCATTGTGTATTTGTGACAGGCAAAAGGTGGTCGTCGTCAAATACAGGCAAGTTACCTCACCAATAATGGATGACGATCTGGAATCACCATGACGTCTACAGCGCGAACATGAGATTTCGAAAGTAGTCAACAGAGCGGATGCTGTTAGAGGCGTAATTTCTTTGCCTACGTCAACCAGGGGCAGTACACGCATTGATTTGCTGATGTGTTCACTGTCGACTGTCGAGTTTCTTACAGGATGAATTCATTAGTTCATTATAAAACGAGTACCTGCATCATCATAATGGCGCTGTTAAAGCGTAAGCATTCGAGCCAGACGTTCCATAATAGAAAGCTATGCCTTTAATATATATATGTATACTTCAATAATGTAAGCACAAATATGTCAAATAACGTACCATTCTCCCCAATCTTTATGCTACATAAAACAAATGAACTCTTATAGGCTATAATTCTCGCCCTATTCTTAACCAATTAACGGATGTCGTATAAGCAATCTTAGGGGATACGAGGTTACCCCTCACTCGCCGAAACTCACGCACCTGAATTTGGGAATCCCAACTGAATAGCTCTTTCGATTCGATAAACAGCAAGACGTGCGAGTATCCAATGCTTTGTTGTGAGTTTTTCTGTTTGATCTGATGAGACTGTTATCATAATAACCTACTAACCTGTATGCGACCGCATATATGCTCAAATCGAAGGTCGAGTAACCTGGTTTTGATTGTCAACAGGATGGACATAAGCCACCTTCCTTTGCGCTGCATCATTTCAATTTACTTGCTACTTTTTACTTAACCCAATGGCCGACAGAGGCGGTGTTAACCATGTTGTGGGTGCAATTTGGTTCGAGACTAATTAAATTTCAGCTAACCGATTAATCGAAAGTGGCCGGTGTGTTGTCATTAGAATGAGCCGTGACCATGGTACAATAATTGAAAACCTCGAAGTCTAGCTGACACCTGCCCTCAACATCTCATCATGACGATTCTCAGGACTTTGTTTATCATCCTGTTGATGGTCTTGGCGGTTTCGCCATTCAGCTTCCCCAACATTGGTGAATTCTTTACAAACCTTGGCAAGAAACTGAATGTTGAGGAGCCAGTAGAGTCCCGCGATAAACGACAAACGAGTATTGGTGACGAATTGGCAGGTGACCCATGCAAGGCCAAGAGCTCGGGGTGAGAGAAAACATTGCTGTTCACGTCACTACTTGGCAAATTAGAAATACTTCTTTCATTTGAATTGGTTGATATATTAAATTACCTTACACAATTCATTGTCCGTAATATGCTTATTACTTGACCGTTCAGTGTTCCATATTTACTGCTTCAAAATGTTTTTCTGATCATGTAATACATTTCTGTGTTTGTGTAGTATCCCAATGAAGAATGGCAAAGTTAACAAGCGCTACATGCCGACTCTGGGCACATAGGACTGACTGTTTTTGATGATAGCTTGTATCTAGAGGGACTATACGCTGGAAGTGGAGGTAAGGTGACTTCTGCATGTGTAATGTATCATCAATACCTGCCAATCTATGTTTTGTATGGATGGACATTGTTATATGCTCTTCTTATTGGTTTGCATTGGGGAATCATGTGTTTCACATGTAACTCACAAATCGTCGTTGATTAAACAACTACAGCTGTATTGGTAAGATGAAGTTATCTTGAATCTTGAAGTTCGGTAATTTAAGAATGTCCAGTCTAGCTGACTATAACACATCAGATTTGATCGTATGCATTGTTATGTTATGTTCACCAGTATGCCTTGCTACTGTAGGATGGTGATGGTTTTAGACTGCTTTATTAATATAAATACAATATCCTCCTCTGTACTGTTGCCTACAGAAAAATGGGGACAACAAATGTGTGTCAGTATCCCATTACAGTTAGGGTTCGGCTGAGCTTTTGGACTGATACATAGGATGCTTAAACAACACCCCACCAATCAACACTCACATACCCTTCCAACCTGTTTTTGCATACTTGAACGTCAACATCATTCAATGCCACTATGCCAGTCATCTGTAACTAAAACTTTTAATCACCAGGGAGGTCAGTTAGGTGATCAGTGTTAGTTATGTGAAGTCATACTGGCTCTATTTTGTAAAGCAAGAAATAAATAAATAGTAGATTGACACTGCTAAATAAACCTAAAAAAAACACTTTACTTTGATCAGCAGATGCTGTAGTCAGACTGTAACAGCCATATATTTTCCCACCAGAAGCTGACATTCGCATTGGATGCTTGTCTGTAAAAGACATTTAGCCTGACACTTTGTTGGTTCTAGCTGCTACACACAGGGCAAAGATACCAGCTCTTTTTATGACTAGAGCACACCTCTCCGATCCAGAGCTGGAAGGAAGAAATACTCGCAAATACCAGTTTGATGATAAATATGGTAAGAAAGTATTCATGCTCCACTTTAAAATATATTAATCAAAATCAAATTCACTTTTATATTAAAGAGAAGGCTTTGTAAGATCGTAACATATACCTTTCATTAGGTATTTTCCAAGAAACAGTCATCACGGACTTTGCTGAGGTTGAGCATAGAATTTATGTGCATCAGAAATTCATGAGAGTTTTTGTTGTGGATGTTCAGACCGAGAAGCGAGCCACCACAATTGGAGGTGGTGTGGTTAACTTTAAATACCCTGGTGTGAACAGCATCAGCGACATTGTGTTCGATACCCCACGGAGATATAATGCAAACTGGTGAGTTCGCTTTGAAGAGCACATCTATGTGAATATGCCTCAATATTATGTGAGTTTGTGCATTAGCACTGTTGTTCGGAGACGGGATACATATGATATAGCGTATGGGATTGACTATGGACCTGTATGCGTTATTCAAAATTGATTGAACCTCATGTTGCAACATTGTATCTATAATAATATTTCTTTTTCCTTATGGTTTGCTCTTCCCAGGCAAGTCAGTGGTACAGTCACCATTGAAGGCGTTGAGAAGAGAGTGCATATATTCTGGATGGAAGTGATTTCTAAGATGGCTATAAAAGGGGTAGGAAGAGTTCCGCCTATGACACTCATCATGGCAGTCGATTGGAACGAGGGAGATGCTCGGTCTGAATTTCAGCAAGCAGTTGAGATTTTCAACACCCGCGTAACAGATTTCCTTTTACAAGAACACAAAGCCACGTGGAATAGGGTGTGGAATGAGGGAACAGTAGAAGTAGTTGGCAATCAATATGTTGCCAAAATTGCAAACTTTGCTCAGTACTATCTCTTGAGTTCAATGCCAGCCCTGTTCCCAGCCCAGGGTTTACAACATGACCAGATTTACCATGGTGTTGGTAGGTCCAGTCTTGGAAAAGGAGACCTGGGCCAAGATTGTCAAGGTCATATCATGTGGGATATTGAAATGTACATATTGCCTGCTATACTGTTGTTCCACCCGTTGACTGTAAGAAGAGTACTTGCTTATAGGACTGGCACAGCAGCCAAGGCAGAAGAAAATGCTAAGAAATATCAGGGTGTTGGTTATCACTATACTTTTCAAAGTGCCTTCACTGGTGATAAGACCTCCCCAGATGTCGAGAGCTGCCCTGAATGTGCCTGGAGAAAGTTTCATCTATTCTTATCATCTTGTGAAAACAATTGATTGTCAACTTGCTTCCTTAATTTTTCTTGTCAACTTAATCCAACATCATCATTATCATGATCCTAATTGGTCCAAGCCTTCGGATGTTGAAGTGATATTGAACCCCGACCACGCGGCAAAACAATAAAAAATGGATCATTATTTGTGGTGAATAGCGATTTTAAAATTTGGCTGCAGATGCTCGAGTTCCATGACCCCGAGCCTCCTCCTGGATCCAGTGAGTTGAGATTGTATGGACTGAAATACCTCAATTCTTCCATGGATATCATCATACGTCAGAGTGGAGATATAAGCATCACTGTCGTACATGAAAACACAGCGTTCCCATTGGTCCTTCAATTAAATGATACACAGAGAACAGAGATAAGCCTCAGATTCGGTAGGTACTACTGCTTCTGCATCATTATGATCTACATTATGATAATACTCACACACATATCTATAAGTACATGTATGTATACTCATAAAATGTATGCATATATATATATATATATATATATATATATATATATATATATATATATATATTTAAATATATGCACATATATATATATATATATATATATATATATATACGTATATATATGTATATATATAAATATATATATATACATATATATATGTATATATATATATATATATATATATATATATATTTATATAAATATATATATATACATATGTATATATATGTATATATATATATATAATATATATTTATATATTTAGATATATATCTGCATCTTTTTGTGTACATATATATCCGGTGGTCATGTGTGTTTGCGCATAGTTTGTATATACTTAATCACCTGATATCCAGTCTGTGTAATTAGTTTGTGCATACTTCTGAATTTAATCGTAATTTGTATTTTTATACTTAGGTTCCTCTCAAACATTTATGAATTCTGGGAATGGCCTTTAACATTTACACCAATGCCATTGTGTGTGTGTGTGTGTTTATATATATATATACTTATATATATATACTTATATATATATATATATATATATATATATATATATATATAGAGATATACATATATATATATATCTATATATATATATATAGATATATATATATATATATATATATAGATATATATATATATATATGGTTATTAATATACATATATAAAGATATATATCTTTATATTGATATACATGTATATAAATATATATATATATATTTATAATATATATATATATATATATACATATGTATATATTTATATGTATATATATATGCATATCTATATATATATATATATATCTATATATATATATATATATATATATATATATATATATATATATATATATATATATATATATATATATATATATATATATATTCCATGAATCGTTTTATGATCACTTTTACATCTAAACATTGGTGAAGTTAGATGTTTTTCATAGTATGTCAATGTCAATTTGATTTGTAATTCATTTAATGGCATAATTTTCTTAAACAAATCACCCTGCTTATATTTGACAAAATATGCTTTCTTGCATTATTAATTACGGTGCACTATATCATCTGTTTTAATAATTATTGTATGTCTTTCCAATGTGCCAATGATTTGCAATTAAACAATGGCCACCATATACCACTCATGTTGAAGTGCCATACAAAATATTTTCACAATATGGCTGCTCAACATCGCACTTAAAATACCACAGTCGTTGGAAAGCAGGTCAGTTGTTTCAAACAATACAGAGTAGATTTCGGAATTGAAGTAACCAACTGGCCATGTGAAGGCTGAAATAAACTATAACATTGACACGCGAATTTGACCCATTTTCCGACTGTCCAGACAACCTAACTCTCCTGCATAGCCCATCATCGCCTGGGCTGGGTGAGCATCTTCGGAGGTCAAGTGATGTTTAAAATCTGCTGACTGACGTGTGCATCTCATTTAATGTGCCAGTTGGTTCAAAAGGTTGATCATCACCACATCATGTTATTGTAATTGCTGTGGTTGTATTCTTGTCCTTTGCTTTATTAATTGTCCAATTAGAATGTCCTGGACAGTTAAGCAATAATCCAATACAAGCAAATCCTACGCATTTGGCAGAAATGATAATTGCCTTTTGTTACCAATCATATTATATACATAATTGTCAATGTGATTTATTTTGGGAGTAAATTCAAGATCACAGTGCCTGCTAAAATCAAGCCAAAGTTTCTTTTTGAAGAATGGATTTGACATAATAAATTTTTATTCTAAAACTGATTAATGCATCCGTAACAATGTGTCAATTAGATTTGTACGAGTTACTCATTTCTATGAAGTCTGCAGAATCTGTTTGGTCATGATTTCTGAGACATTTGATTCTAAAAGGAACACCACGGATAATGATAAAGGGTTTTTGACTTTTCCAGAAACTTGATCCATGAAGCCAGCGAGTCCTTGCTACTGGTACCTGTGATGCATGTGGCTAATATTGTCCCATCCTCCTGCTCATGAACTGTTGGCATGTTGCTTCTCTTCTTGTATGAAAGTCCAATGGCAGTTTCTAAAAAAGGAACAGATACCAAGAGAGAAATTAATCGGATATTTTTCAATAAATTACTATCTCATAAACTTAACAATAGCAAGGTCAGGAAGTGGAGGCAGATCAATTTGACACTTGTAAGATAGTGATAGCTTTTAGTAAATTTACATATAATAGTAGATTATGATTACAAGGGACATCAAAAATGTAAGATATGAAAAGCATAATCCTCTTAAAACAGGGCTCCCTTAAGGAATAAAAACATTTTTTGAACTTTATGTGCCAAATATAATCTGATGCAATCCAATACTTTCCCATTTGATTAGGAATTCTTATCAGTGAGGTTCATATTTGTTAATATTTACTAAGGGTTTGTTTTCCCAACACACTGATACTATCATACATATAAATGATGCAGTATATGTCAGATATGTTGAAAACTTTCCACTTACTACCTAGCAACTGGTATCTGTTCTCAACATCAACATATTGTAGGAATCTAAGGGGCACCGCCTCCTTAGATTCAGTGGGTTTCCCCACCCCGATCTTGTGTAGGTATCGTATGTACAGACCGAAACTACACAGGCCAGAAAGCCATGTTATCTCCCTCTTGAAGGGAAAAAAGACATTCCGACCCTCCCCGCGCCTTAGTAGGCACAGTCAATGGACTCGCCCATCTGGGCCAGGGTTTCAGGGCAGGGATGCTTTGATGCCGGATTTGTTAAGTGTAAGTAGAGTAATGTAGAAATTAGAGCACACCTTCTGAGGAGTTAATGTATTCGCCCTGAGGCAGGCAGCCTCCGGGCCAGAGATTTCAGTATAAATAGGGATGCAGGACCCAAAATTGTCAGATAAACGGGAAGGTGACCTGCCTTCCTTAGTCTCCTCTTGAAGACCAATTGGGCGCCGATTCCACCACCCGAAAGTCAGCAGCACGTCTCCTTCACGGGGGTGACACCACCACCCACAAGTCTCCTACACGAGAGCGAAGACCGAGCGTCTGTCGATATCACCACCACCAGCTAGTCTCCTGTATGGGAGTGAAGAGTACAGCAAGAAGAGGAGGGGGGCCAGTTCATGGCTTCTCACACAGTCAAATAGAGGGGCCAGCTACCGGGTAGGCATGTTACCTGCCAATCTCCAATAGTCAGTTCCACGAAGGGGTGCTCCTATATAGTGTTCGGCGTAATGTACCAACTCTGCATCAAATAAATATCGCTTGTTATACCAACCAGGTGTCTTCTTTGGAGGCAAACCTAGAGTCGTTTACAATATATTCCCTTCAAGACCATTTTAGTCAGCTCGATGTAATTTTTCAGCAGTCTTGATGCACGTAAGATGGGTTAAACTGAAGTACATCAGGCTTTGGTATCGATCAAACACATAGGAATCCTCACCAATTATCATGATTAACTTGTAGCCATCATCTGGTATAACACCTTAAAGTACATGCTAAGAGAACAAATGTAAATACACTGATAGTGTGAAGCAGATCAATGAACATTACAAGATTCCGAGAATAAATGGAGGTGACAATACCATTTTCTTCCATGTGCTTGAGAATATTGCCATGCAGTTCGGGACACAAGTATCTTTGGAAAGGAGCTTCCAAATTCAAGCAAATTGGATAATACACAATTAAATGAAACAGTAAAAAAGGGTAACTGCATTTTAAATCCCATTGATTCCACTATTCCTGGGTATTAGGTAGCATTCGGACTGCATGACAGCCGCATATGCAGGCCGGAGCCTCTGGGCTTGCCGAGGAATAACCCCCGGGTCGGGGGGGGGGGGGGGTGGTGGTGGTGGTGCTGGGAGCACTTAAGTGTATGGAGGTAGTATATATGTGCCGCGTGACGAGGTATGTTTTTCTGCCTCGTTCTCGTACAACGGGATATGTAATTAGCTGCAATTAATTTGTGGGGATCACGCTTATATTTTTCTTTTGGTTTGTAGTTTTTTTCAACCATGATTTTCTACTCACCCTGTGTATGTTTTCACAGAATATTACCTGCATAATCTGAACGTTTCTCTATATTTATGCATTTTTTTTATTCATATCCAATGTCATATTTCATGGTTTTTGTCGATTCAATGAAGCGCTGTTTTTATCATTTTGAGCTGGCTTCTTTTGTAGTATTATTATGCTGTTATGTTTTGTTTTGTGTACGTTGATCTCATTGAATACGTAGAATAAGGATCTGTTCTAGAATTCATCTCTTCATCTTTTGAAGCAACATTATTCTCTGTAGGATGCAAATGTATATAAATTTGTAATATTGTTCACGATGTGTCATTTAGTTCCTATTTTTTTGTGATGTAACTTAAGCCAGCTGCTTTACTGTCAGTAAGTCCTAATGTTGGGTCACATACTGCAATGATTAAAGAAAGTGTAACTTACATGTGATGCTGGCGGATATTCATTTGAGGCTTGCTTTGGGACTAATAATAAACCTGAGTTATGTAGTATGAGCTGGTGTTTTTATGTTTCACTTAAGAAAAGTGATGTTACCTGAAAATAGGAACATGAATAGCAAAGCGAATGAAGAACACTAATAAATAACAGTTGCACATAAATATCATCAATACATTCATGATAAAGTCTCGTGATAGGTTTGGAGTAAGTTCAAGTTGGTACAGCTATCGATGAACCGTATTTGATGTTTTTGGACAGCTTATGTATTTAACCACAATAGATCAGGATCCTTATAAGTAATTAATGGTACCTCTGTTAAGATATTAGAAGCACTGAATTTGACCATATATTTTTTCTCCATTATACTTTCATTTGAATTTAAGTCAAGTTAACTATTCTTATCTTTCCTATCACAGACACCTAGGTCAAGTTTCACGTCTTTTTGTCTACGAGATTCTGGTGCAGGACGCCAAGAAGACCTCCAAATTACTATGTACATTACTGTGTGGTAGTCATGTGCACTATCCGATTTTATACGATCGGGCTTATTCGTTAAAGTTACAACTGTCACTGGGTGTATTATTCTCCCATACCTCGCACAACGGATTATACATTAGCTCGTACCAATGGGTATACTTTTCTACCTAGTCCCATCTGGTTCGACTCTTACTTTCGTAACAGTTTCACTCCATTCCATAATAGGCATCAGCCACAATGGCGAAACTGGATCTTTATTTAATAGAGGGTTAGAAAATGTCGTTTAACAACATCTTATACAAAGAATCTCAGTGGAGTTGGCGCACGAGAAACATTTGCGAACTGATTAAACATTAACAGATTTATATTTAATGTCACCTTCTTCTTCTGAATGTAAATAAAAAAAATAAGTGATATGATCTCTTTACATTAACCGGTTAACGGCTTTCCAGTAGATTAATAGCAATTAACACGTTATGACCGAATGAAAACAGATATTCACGAAGTTGTTCAAGTTTAGTACTGAAAAGGACACAATTAACGCTTGATAGTAGATTTAGATGAATAAAACAAATATCATTTTTCAACATTTGATCGATTTATTTGTATTACGATGTCCTAATTGTTTAAATTTAAACAAAAAATGCGAATCGAAAACTTACTGACGGTATAGAGCTGATTGGTGACGTTATTTTTATCGTCTGGTAAATGATAACATTGACGTGTGTCAATGTGAAATGTTGCCCAAAAAAATTCTCGCCGCCCGAAATTCGCGCGCTATGACGTGCTCGTTGGTCATAGCGCTATCTAGCTCGTATTAGGCAAGGCACTCGCCCCTGTTGTTTTGATGATCTGATGCCACCTTAGTGGCGAGGGTCCGTATGGCAGAATCTTGAGGGATATAAGCAAATTTGCTCCTTCTCGCAATGCAGACAAGGGACAGTTTAAAAAACATAGATTTTCATATCCATAAATGTCTTACCATCAATTGTTTTGGCGGCAACTACTGCAGCCCCCTCTGGTGTGTTATGTTATCATATCTAACCACTGCTCCATCTAGTGGGGACTCTCTGCAATTGTCATACTAGCCATGTCTTAGCTAATTGAATACTTTGCATCTAAATCTCCTTGTTTATCTCTTCATTGACTCTCTGAACCTAACATATCAACATGGTGACACAGTGGGATTCTCAAGAGGAAGTGAAGACTGAAAATCTGGTAAGAAAAGGAGGAATCTGCTAGAGTCTTCCAACTCTTCTGGGAAGCTGCTCTCAAATCCCCTATTATGAATCACTCAACCTCATGGCAGGATGTCAACTCAGTATCAACTCTCACAGCTAAGTGCAAAAACTAGTATCTACTGACTCTCTCACTCTCTAACAGGTTTGAATGTGCATTTTAGTGAATTGTGACATATCTACTGATGCCAATGTACTACTGTTGGTAACTCAATGACTCAAAAAAAAAAGAAGTGAACTTATAGTGCTATCCGTGTGTGATAAAAGGAGTCTACAGTGTCATCTATCTATAACTCAAAACTACTACTGAAACTGAATTATGGCTGCTGCTTGTGTATTTCCCCCACCTGGTCATTTAAACATTACTTCTGGAAATGTAGCTGAGAATTTTAAAACATGGAAGAGACAGTTTGAAATTTATCTCAAGGCTAGCAAATATGACACTGAGCTAGTGGATGGGGAAACCAAGGTTGCCATTCTATTGGCTTGTGCTGGACCAGACGTGATTAAAGTGTTCGATCAGCTGGAGTTCACTCAACCGGCACACATAAATGATGTCAAGAAAGTTCTCGGGTATCTAGAAAAGCACTGTGCGCCTATGAAAAATGAGGTAGTATCTTCTCACTAGTTCTGGTCTCTGGAATACTATGGGCCATTTGACAAGTTTCTCACTGACTTAAGACTACTCGCTGCCGAGTGCAACTTCGGAACTTTCACGAACCGACTCATTCGTGACAAGATAGTTTTTGTGACTACTGGCCGTCTGCAAGCCAGGTTACTGAGGGAAGCCGATCTAAACCTGGAGAAAGCTGTAAATATCTGTCGCGCTGACGAGATGCCGGAGCAGCACGGTAAAGAGTTCGAAAAACAGCGAAATATTGACAGGGTCAAAGCCAAACCTGCCAAGTATTCTACTTCTAAAACTTCTAAGCCGTCTTCTAAGAAGCAGGCTACTTCTACTACTTCTACCACTTCTGCCCCGATGCTGAAGTACAACTGCAAGTTCTGTGGCAGAAAGCACCTGGCGACCAAGGAGAGCTGTCCTGCTTATGGAAGTGAATGCCATAAGTGTGGAGAGGAAAACCACTACTCCAAGTTCTGCCCTAAAAAGAAGAAGGTACAATGTCTCAACCATCAGGAATCTGACTCTGATGAATCTGACTCTGATGAATCTGACGATGATGGCCAGCAAGCATGGCTAGGAGCTGTGCAGAGCTCAGGACGATCTACTATCCGGGCCAAAATGGTTGTCAACGACTGCGACGTCAACTTCGAAATTGATAGTAGTGCTGAAGTCAACATTATTAATCAGAAGTACGTTCTCAAAAGCCAAGTGAGACCCGCTAAACTAAGTCTGACTATGTGGAACCACTCATCTGACAAACCGCTCGGAGAAGCTCATCTCGATGTGATTAACCCAAAGACTGGGAAAACTACTAAGACTAATTTCGTCATTGTGTCTAACAAGTTCAACAATCTTCTCGGCGTTGCCTCTGTGCAAAAGATGAACTTGATTACGGTCAACAAGGAAAACTTTAACGTGGGACAAATCTCAGCATCTGATCTCGGGGATCTGGGTGAAGTCCATCTCTATACGGACAGTGATGTCCAGCCTCGCGCTCTACCATGTAGGACCATACCTATCGCTCTGCGGGATCGGGTGAAACAGGAACTCGACCGCATGACATCTATCGGTGTTATAGAACCTGTCGACAAACCTACCGAATGGGTCAGCCAGATGGCTGTCGTCGAGAAAGCGAATGGATCTCTGAGGATCTGCGTTGATCCGCAACCCCTCAATCTCGCTCTTAAGAGGGAACACATCAAACTGCCTACCTTTGATGAGATCATTCCGCGACTCACTCATGCCAGTCGTCTGGACGTGGAGAGCGCATTCTGGCATGTCAAACTCGATGAACACTCTAGTAATCTAACGACCATGACTACACCATTTGGACGCTATCGTTGGAGGAGACTACCCTTCGGCCTTAAGGTCTCAAGTGAGATCTTTCAGAAGCGTCTTCTACAGGCTCTGGATGGTCTCAGTGGTGTGTTGTGCGTGGCCGACGATATTGTGGTTATCGGTCAAGGGGACGACCTGGAAGCTGCCAAGCGTGACCACAAGATCAATCTCAAGAGTCTACAGGAACGGTGCAAAGAAAAAAATATCAAGCTGAACGACAAGAAGTCAGACATTGAGAAGTCAAGCATCAGTTTCATGGGACACACTATCTCTAACAAAGGAATCAGTCCGGATCCAAAGAAGGTGAAAGCAGTTCAAGACATGCCGAAACCTACTGACGCTAACGGAGTGCGTCGTCTCTGCGGCTTCGTCCAGTATCTCTCTCGCTTTATGCCTAATCTCGCTGACGATCTCAAGCCACTCAGAAGGCTTACCTATGACGATGAACCGCGGAACTGGACCAAGGACTGTGATGAAGCTCTCGCTAAGGTGAAGGAGAAAATCACCAAAACTCCAGTGCTCACTTTCTATGATTCCTCTAAGGAACTCATGATCCAAGTGGATAGTTCTAAGGACGGAATCGGTGCAGCTCTTCTCCAAGACGGAAAACCCATCGAGTATGCTTCTCGAACGATGACAAGCACCGAAGGCCGCTACGCCCAAATAGAAAAGGAGTGCCTTGCTGTGGTATTTGGACTTGAGCGCTTCGACCAATACACCTACGGACGCGAAGTCTTAGTCCAGAACGACCACAAACCTCTTGCAGCTATATAGTAAAAGCCTCTCAGTCAGTCGCCCAAACGACTACAGTCCATGATCCTCAGGATCAGGCGATACGACATCAAGTTTCAGTACCTGGAAGGTAAGAAACTGGTTCTTGCAGACACCCTTAGTCGCGCTGCTCTGACAACTACATCAACTGCGACCCAAGTTCATTCTCTGGGTGTGCTAAAACATGTGCCTATCTCCGATAAACGCCTCCAAGAACTACAAAGTGCTACCGAAAAAGACGACGTGATGCAGACTCTGGCCGCAACCATCCAAAACGGTTGGCCGGAAAAGGTTGAGGACGTAGATAGTAAGATCAGGGTGTACTTTGACGTGCGTGACACACTGACAACATGTGACGGACTTATCCTGAAAGGAGAGAGGTTAGTGATACCTCAGTCTATGCGACGTCTAGTGAAGGAAAGATTACATTCTGCTCACCTAGGTTATGACAGCATGATGCGCAGAGGTCGTGATCTAGTATTTTGGCCAGGAATGACCAAAGAGATAAGACAGCTGGCAGACAGTTGTGACATCTGCCAGGAGGCTAAACCAAGGAACCAAAAGGAAATGCTGATCCAACACGCACCTAGCACCGAACCATGGGAGAAGCTGGGCATGGATCTGTTCACGATTGACAACAAGAACTATCTGGTGACCGTGGACTATTATAGTAATTTTTGGGAGGTGGACCTCTTGACAACTACCACGAGCAGAGTCGTCATCAAGAAGCTTAAAGGACATTTAAGCAGGTACGGAGTCCCAAAGGAAATTGTGTCGGACAACGGGCCCCAATTCTCCTCAAGTGAGTTCAAGGACTTTGTGGACGAGTACGGTATCAACCACAAAACATCATCTCCAGGACATCCCAAATCTAACGGGAAAGCTGAGTCCTCTGTGAAGGCTGCTAAAACCTTGATGAAAAAGGCAGTCAAAGACAATAGCGATCCACACATTGCTCTACTGGAGCTAAGGAACACTCCTCTACAGAGCACAGGAAAAAGCCCTGCACAGCTACTGTTCAACCGGCGTACGCGCACACTTCTCCCTTCTAAACGAGCTGTACTAAAGCCGACGCGCCCGCACAACATAGCCAAGAGAAAGGCTAAGAGGAACAAGACTGTGGAGAAACACTACAACAAAACTGCTAAAACCATGACACCAATGAGTAAGGGAGATGAGGTGTGGATGTATCCTATAGACGGCGGACGTTCATGGAGAAAGGGAACTGTCTCTAATCGTGTCGACGATCGTTCCTATGAGGTACAGGAGCAGAATGGCAACCTATACAGACGCAACCGCGTTCACTTGAGACCAGCTGTTGACCACGAGGGTGCTCAGGAGGACCCAGCACCACCGGACACTGTACCGGAGCCAACACAGCAGGCACCACTGCCTGCCCAGGAACGACGCAGTGGTCGAGAGACACAACCACCTGCCTGGATGAAGGACTTTGTTGCAAAATGACTTTTCATGTGTCACTAAACATTGTTTCCTTTTCAGCAAAACCAAAGACTCAAAAGACTGATATCTCATAACATATAGTCTATATCTAACTTAACTGTAACATAAGAGTCAAACTCAGTATTATGGTTAATACCTAACTGACAGTTATCTCAGTAGTCTTATATATACTCAAGACATATATATCTTTACCCTCTATTCTAAAAAAAGGGGGATGTTTTGGCGGCAACTACTGCAGCCCCCTCTGGTGTGTTATGTTATCATATCTAACCACTGCTCCATCTAGTGGGGACTCTCTGCAATTGTCGTACTAGCCATGTCTTAGCTAATTGAATACTTTGCATCTAAATCTCCTTGTTTATCTCTTCGTTGACTCTCTGAACCTAACATATCAACATCAATCTTGCCTAGACTGCAACAACAGTCATACTCCTTAATCAACAGAATCAACGAAATCCAACACAATTTTAAAATTGTTGTCCAACATGGCTACCGCGCGAATCGAAAACGTGAGCGATAACACAGCGAATTAACTCAATTATGTTGCATTGTGGCAGTCGGCCATGTTGAGTTTTTGAACAAAGTTTCATGATGCTTTATCGTACATCTAATACGTTCGTTTGCCTACTCAGAGGGTGTTTGTTTCATTTTGTCAACAAGTCCGTATATTTTGAAGAGAATGTAAGCACAACTGACCGAGATAAAGATCACTGTTTTATAGAACTATTATAGTCTTGGCTCATTGGGCATTTCAATTTAATTTTTATCCTGACCCAGATCAATGGTTGCGTGGTTTACCTGAGATCTATATCTTTTGGCGAATGAATTTACATGAGAGGAGGGTTTTGTTATAGAAAAAAACAACTTAATCACTACAATATTTCAAAACTTGTTCTACTAATCTTTGCAAAAGATATTATTGACATCGGTCAAAAACATGAGTTACTGCAATTAACGAAATCATCTAGCTCTCTATTAACATATTGTCAGAGGTGGAATCTTAACTTCAGATGCAGACATGGGTTTGGCATTTTCGCCCGAAATGTGGCGCGCTCTCTCGCACTCACCTTTCGCATAACTCGTTCTAAGAATCATGGGATTGAACCGAAAGTAGTTCCAGCAAGGTGGCTGCGTCTGTCAATGTTTGCGGTGTTACTGGTCGGGAAAATATCAAGCCTGCCGTTGGTAAGCAATTGTCAACCTTAATGTATCACACTAATTTTCAGCAATTGTATTTATGTATTCAATAAATTAGATTTGATTATGCAGGCTTTGTGACATATTGTCGCATATTGTCGAATCGGTTAAGTTGGGAAGAATGAGCGTTGAAATAGAAGTACGCCGCATAGGTGCTTGCATGCCGGTGTGGTTGACGCGGGGTCAGAGGGGGTAGGGAGGGAAAAATGGTAGTGTTGCATTTTTTCGGTGATTTCTACCGGCATTTACATACGCTGTATACACACTAGAGTTCACATGGTCATTCATGTTTACTGTCCTGTCACCTGGGGTCCACTGGTCTGGTTCTGGGTCTCTGACATGCCCTCTCATAAATTAAAGCCTACTTGTTGAAAGTGTTGGTCACAAAAACTGCTAGAACAAAACTGGCAATTCAAAATTTAAAATGACTGTACAATTTTATTCTATAAAAATAGTATTCATTTGTTTGTGTCCATGCTTTAAAATTTCAGGCTCCAAAGAAGATAACCTTGTCCAGGTTAAGACCCTATGATCTGTGCTTTTCGTGTGGGGTGGACAGGAAGCCTTCTGAATAATGTGACTCTGCAGAGAACCTACATCAATTTGTTTCCCGGCTGCAGTCGCTACAATGCCAAAAGCGCCCTATCACTGTACTAGAAACTGCATCCCCCAGTAACAAAATGGTTAAAGAAATGTGTCCTGACGATCACTACTATGAACGATCTAGTGTAAAAACAATGACTGAAGAGTGCAGGAAGAGCATTCAAGACTCAACTTCTGCCATCAACCAGTGTGGGACAATTGAACAGCTTGTTTTGAAAGTTGTTTCATAATCATATGAACCTTGTCGTCAGCTCCTTGAGGACTACATAGTTTCCAATATGAATGGACAGCTTCAAACACTGTACCATGGGAAGTTATGTCAGTATTCTTTCTATGAAACTCAATGGTCCAAATTCCTCTCTTGCTGAAGATGCCACTGACGAGTTGAGGAAATGAGTGCCTTTCTTGATGAAAGTCCTTGTGATGGCTACATCATCAGTTATCAGCAAAGAAAGCCATTCCTTGTTTGCTGCTTACAGTATCATAATGTACAGCCGCAGTCACACTAATTGGTAAATTAGAATAGCATGATATATATATATATATGTGTGCATGATTGCTCATTAAATTGTAAAGAAATACAGATTCAATATACTCATTATTAAATTGTTTTTATGGAGGTGTTCATGTGTTGACATTCGTCTTTTAGTATAGTTGGGAGACATAGTGATTGTCAATGTCGTAATGTTTGGCTTTCTCTCACTCTATACTTGTATGATGCTCATGTGATCTGTTGGCCACAGCATGCCACCCCGCGTGGAGGTCACATGACTTTTAACTATTTCCTTTGCCGATAGGGATGATTATCACTTCCTTTTGTGACTCTGTTCCTTGCAAACTTGCATTTTTTTAAAATCTACAACCTTTTCATGTTGTGGTGGTTGTTTTCTCCCCCACCTTTGCTGTGAGCAATGTATTTTGTTTATACCATTTCTTATATGCACCTGGCTTAAATAAACAAGCCCATTTACAAACTCTAACCATGTTTTATCTTTCACATCATACTAGTTGCAAGGTCATAACTCCTAAAATTTTAGCCCACTTGAGTTTATTATGTGACCACCAACCATAAAACATATTATGTCCATGATAATTAGATTTTTCCATGTGTCAATATTTCCCAGAACTTTATTTATAAAGATGGCTATGTGTTGCACAACAGTGAACTTTGGTAATATATTCACACCATAAGTTTTCCCTTCGTTTAAAAAAACCCCATTACTTAACAACCTCATTATTTATTATTGCAGAGGAATTATATTGGGAGAGCATTTCCTCGCTTAAATTACCCCTCAGTCCTTACATTCACCCGATTTACCAATGGCAATACCGGTTGCTTCTTAAAATAAGAAATATGAATATCAACATCTTTCGATCCTAATTCATGTTCAGAGATGCAAGGGACAGGATGAGACCCATTTTCGAATGCCTCATCCCACCCCTTCCTAGGCAAGGCACTCGCCCCTGGTGTCTTTATGATCTGATGCCACCTTAGTCTACAGCGCGGATGTGAGAGATCGAAAGTAGAAAATAGCGCGGAGCTGTCAGAGGCGGAGTTTCTTTGCCCTACCCCCTTTCGTGCCCACCGCGTTTGTGTACACATGATTTCTTTCATTTCTTTTCCTCCAATTTCTTCAACCCAACAAATAAATATGAATGCTAAGAACTCGGAATTTTTTTTAATTTAAGCATCGGTAATTACAAAGTATTAGAGGCATATATAGTTGATGAAGCAAAACTGTTTTCACGGACCTTGCAGTGAACTGATTGCGGTGTAAAACCACGTGCAGAAATTGACTCGAATGTTTACTTGTATTGAGTAGTAATTTTTAGAACTATGTGTCTGGCGTAAGGAGACTCCTGAGAATCTCGGGACTGGTGAATCAGTTATGAGAAAGGGGTATGCTGTAAGGGACATGAAGCGGCCCGTTGCGGGAGAAAATAATGGGTTTGGCTTATGCATGTGTGACGCACACGGTTTTTGTCATATTTGGGTTGCCGTTCTGCGGCTGTACATGCATTTGAAGGCTTTTGTATTTTGAATGGCAAATGTACATTGGCGGTTTTCTTTATGCATTTCACTATTCAATGTGTTTTGTTAACTTATTCTATTGTTTCGATTGAAATAATTTTTATATTTGTGGTTCGTTATAGTGTCGCCACGATTTAGGCTTTTGTTTTATTCCGATAAGTCGGGAAAACTTTGCAAATGGTAAATACCCTTTGTGGTACTTAATTTGTGGGTGTCGTTACTCGTAATATTTACATTTTGCCCTATTTGTTCGTATTTGTTTAGTGATCGGTTGTGGCGCCCAAATCTAGAGGGCGTCGTTCACTTGGTCGCTGGTGTGGAATCTGTTTGAATCTGTCGTTATTTTACTTGTGTAGTATTAGCAGTTAATAAAACTGGCTTTTCATTAAATGTCACGGTTCTTTCACTGAGTTGGACTATTTCCAATCTTTCACTTGTTTAAAGCTAAGTTAAGTGGCAAAGTATAAACAAGATCATAGTGATCAAAGGAAAATACTTGGCGCTGCGATCCGCCAGAAATCTGCTAGGGTTAATGCAATGCAAGAAGACCGTTATCGCAATGGGTGAAAATAGGTCACTTGCAGAAGAACAATTTTCTAGCAAGTGTATGCGTTGAATGAATTTTAGAATCTACATGAAATTATAACTTATGATATAAAAAATGTTCAAAGAATGCATAGGAGTTTTCCTTTCTTTGATACTCCGCACAGTCTTTGAGATATTACTGATCAAAGTTGAACAACGGGACGGTAATGTTGCCTCTGTAGTAATGGCCGCGGTACGAAAATCACATGGACTTTCCCCGGGATTACGCAAAGGTTAATGCTTTCACTGCGTCATGAAACATGGCAGCCAATCAGAGGACGTATTACAGAACACGATAGTGAAAGCGGCATTGCTGTATGATAGGGGGAATTCCAGTTACAAACGGAATAATTGTTTCATAATCCCAGCGCAACCACCAGAGAAATGTTTCGTAAGTCAACCTCTCAGGCCTAAACTATAACATCTTATCTTTCTAATTACGTCGATGACATCAAACAGAAACGTCAATTAACACCGCGGAATTGACGGTTAAAGTTGTTAAAGAGATAGTTCAGCCCCATACTTGTAACGAGGTTGCCTAGCAAGCTGCTTGGCAACCGCACCTTGGAAACCAAAAGTTTTAAGTTTTCAGACTTTCAGTCGCTACGCGGCGCTGCGGTCTCAGAAAATAGATCCTTTCTTCGGCTGTCCCCATTTATGTTGTAGTAAATTACCCTTCCTGCTTGTCGGTCTAATTTGTGCGCAATGATGTCCACAACTTTAATGAGTGAAGACTTGAAAAAATCTACATTTTGTTACCAATGCGGAAGTATACACATCGATAGCGAGGTAAATATAGAGCGCGTAATTATTTACGGCTAACATTCATGTGGTTCATGGTTTTAGGGAGGCACCGTCATCTATGGAACGACACAACTAAATAAACAGATTTCCATAGTACATCATGAGTATTTCCAGTCAAATAATAAAGTTGAAAACTTATTAACATGATTTTTGATCAAGTAAGCTTTGCAACACAAATCAAAAGATGGCAATATTTACGTCTGTGTTAAACTTAGTTATGTGTTAACAAAATGATCCCTGGGTGCCAAATATGGGGCTGAACAGCCTCTTTAATATAATCGGTCGTTAGGTATAAGTTTGGGGTCTCATTCATACGACGGGCGAATCCATTTCATTGCTTGTGCTTGCTCCCCATCACGTGACACAAACAGCGAAACATGATAGGGTGGACTATTCCATTCTGATATAAAGGGGGGTTTCTTTTTGGGGCGTTTTTAGTTTGATTTGCAATCATATGGCATGGAGCCTATATCCTTTTTCATTGTGAATTGACCCTGCGAAAACGCCCTAACGATTATTATAGCTGCAGTTTGTTGAAATGAGCATTGGTGAAGACTACTACCTTGGGAAGTTTGCTATAAAAGCTCTTGTCAACAATAATTACAACCAGGTTGACCAGGATAAGTTTACAAACGGACTTATTCTTGAACTGAGACGCTACGCATTGTGTCATCGTCTCTCCTGGGCACAACTTCAGTCATGGATAATTGGTTTAATACCCACTGAACTGTATGACCTGCATCAGGATTACTTTAACTCTAAAGCATTTGGGGAAAAATTTAACAACAAGGTGACCAGGATTAGAAAATTTAGGGATAAATTAAGGGCCAGCAAAAAAACATCAGAGATTGAAGCTCCTGAGAGCTCTTTATTTGAAGTGCCATTCCCTGCACCTATAGGGCTCTTCGTATCACACAAGAAGTATACGAACCTTTTATGTCTACTAGGCCTGCTGAGGCCGCGATACATACAACACAACAAGAGTATTGCCGTCAACTGGCACACTCATGTGTCGCAAAACAATTGACGTCACACATATGAATACATAACATCCCTCCCCTTTTAGTTGAGAGGTATCACTAAAATGACATGTTGTGAACACAAAATTCTGCTTGAAATTTTGTTTAAAACATCAGCAATACTCTGAACTGTTATAATCCAACATATATATTCAAACTCACATATTATGGAATTTATGCTATAAACTCCCTCCTTCTATAAATGAAGCATATATGGAAATTGGCCTACATTAATTTAGCAAGAAAAATTTAAATGCAAAATAGGCATCACCACTACCTGTGGCAAATAAGTCATAGCAAGGCATGACGAAAAGCAAGTATAGTTATACTGCTCTTTTTGTAACAACAAAATCTTTAAATCTGGCGGGTAATTTTGAAACTCTCGCAGGGTTGTGTCTAGGACTTTGAGAAACTTGTGCTTAGTAGCAGTTGTGCATTTAAGCGGTGATTTAGATTGTGATTGCATGGCAGTCGGATTTGCTGCGGGCAAATCTTTTGGGGTCGGCGCGACTTCAGTTGAACTCAATGGAATTTCGACATCAATCGGCTCTGATTCTGGTACGGCAGGCACCAAATCTTGCTCAGCAGCCATACGCGCTCGCACTTGATCTAAGTGACGCCTCACCCTCCGGCCATCTTGGAGGAGCACCTCCACAATCGACGGACACACCACTTTTGCAACCTGACCGGCTAGCCATGTCGGCCCTGTGGAAAAGTTTTTTACTCTCACCAGGTCACCCTCTTTAAGCAACCGCTCTTTACCCCCTTTGTAGGCGGCCATAGCCGTCTGGTTGTCTCTGACCTTGGTAGTCAGGTTTGGTCGCAGCAAATCCCAACGCGTGCGCATGCGACTTTTAATAAGCAGCTCAGAGGGGCTCACACCAGTTGTTCCTTGGGGTGTTACTCGGAAGCAGAGCAGAAACTTCTGCAGGTGCTCTTTGAGGCTACCTTAGTGCAGTTTTCTTAAACTAGCTTTCACGGACTGAACGGCCCGTGCTTTGGCAGTGTTTGTACATTCTTCACAAGAAAATCAAAAAATTCCTCTGAAACGAAGTGAGGTCCATTGTCTGTCACAATGGTCAAGGGTATTCCATGACGCGACATATACTCTCTGACTGCGCAAATGGTCGCGGCAGCGGTTGTTGACTTCATCGGGATTGCTTCAATCCATTTGCTGTGTGCATCCACGGCTATGAGGATGTCACGACCCTCAAACATCGCGTATTCAAGATGAACGCGTTCCCAGGGGTTGGCGGGAAACTCCCAAGGATGGATCACGATGGATGATGGGTTTCTCTGATTCTCTTGGCAATCAGAGCACTTGCGCACAGTGGTTTCGAGATCTGCGTCGATCTTTGGCCACCAAAGGTAGGACCGAGACAAACTTTTATTTTTACTATGCCCGGATGAGTGGCATGTAACTCATCAAGGAGTCTAACTCGTAAGGTGCTGTCATTAGGGATGACGACTCGTGTTCCCCATAAAATGAGGCCATCCTCCACGCTCCACTTATCTTTCTTTGCATAGAACGTGAGGAGATTGCTGTCTAGCGCATGCTTTGGGGGCCACCCTTCCTGCATGTATCGACGAACTTTCACAAGCAGACTGTCCTTTGTGAACTTCGCTTTAAGTTCTTCTGCTTTTATTGGACTGTCATCAATGGCACTTACCAAGTTTATTTGCGCTGGCATTTCGCCATCTTCGACCGGCAGCGGGAGTCGCGATAATCCATCGGCGTTGCTATGCCGTTTTCCGGCTTTATGCACGAGCTCATAAGAGTAACTGCTTAGCAGCATTTGCCATCTGGCCATTCGCGAATTTTAAGAGGCCATGGGACTCAACGGCTTGTCCCCAAGACTTGTCACCAAAGGCAGGTGATCCGTTACGATCGTGAATTTACGACCCAAAAGATACTGGTGAAATTTCTTCACCCCAAAGATAATGGAAAGGGCCTCTTTCTCGTACTGGGCATAATTCTTCTCACTTGGTGCGAGAGAGCGAGACGCAAACGCGATCGGTCGCTCAGAACCATTTGGCATAATATGGCTGATCACTGCGCCTAGACCGTATGGGCTGGCATCGCTCTGCAGTAGCAGCGGTTTCGTTGCATCATAATGCACAAGAAGCGAATCGTTCGCTATAAGAGCCTTAGACTCTTGGAATGTTTGGCTGTGAATAGGCTCCCAGCTGAAAGGCCTATCGACCTTTAACAGCTCGTTTAGTGGCGCGACGCACTTCGACAAGTTGGCTATGTACTTGCGATAATATCCTAGCAGCCCAAGGTATGCTTGGAGCTGCTGCCTGTTTTGTGGTTCAGGCGCTTCCCTAATAGCTTGGAGCTTGTCCGGCATAGGGCGGATACCTTCTACACTGATCTGATGACCCAGATACGTGATAGAGTCCTTGAGGAACTCGCATTTTCATTCCGTGCTTTCGTAGGCAGGAGAGCACTTCATTCACATTCACAAGATGTTTTTCATCTGTGCGGCCGGTGATGATCAAATCGTCTAAATACGCTTTCACCATAGGAATATCTCCAACAACCGACTCTATAGTCCGTTGAAAAATAGCGGGGCCTGAGGCTAGACTGAACGGCAAACGTGTATACTGGAACAAGCCTCGGTGCGTGTTCACTGTAGTGAACTTTCGTGCATCTTCCTCCATCTCTAGCTGGTGATACGCGTGTGAGAGATCTAGTTTGGAGAAGCGTTTCCCCCCTTGCAGCGATTGCACTAGATCCTCGAAAGTTGGAATCGGGTATTGTTCGAGTTGCATCCGGCTTGTTAACTACTACAAGTGGACAACCGTAATCTGCGAACTGGACCGGCTCGATGATACCATTTTCAAGCAATTCGTCAAGTGATCTGTCCACTTCAGTTTGAGTCGCGTACGGTAGTGGGAAAGCTTTGTAGAATTTCGGCGTGGCATTCTCGATGGGGTAAACTTTGGCTTGAAAACCACTGAGTTTCCCTGGCTTGGAGGTGTCGAACACTTCCTCTTCCGCGAGAAGAATGTCCTTCAGCATTGACTCAGCACTGATATTCAGGGAAAAGACATTTTCTCGGTGTTCCGCTAGTCAAGGTCCCCTAGCCCCTTGGTTGCGGGCCCTGTTTACATGTTAATGATATTCAATAGTCTCGCCAATAGTCTAGGCTAGGATGCGGTCTTGAACTGATGCGGCATCCCAGATTTGGGATGCTCCAATCAGAAGCCGTGTCTCTCGGTCACTCTCGGGTTCTTTTGAGTCATTGTCTCTCATTGGTCAGTTCACATTTTCGGCGCCATATTTGTTTTGGTACGCTCCGTTTTACACCTCTTTTCACCAGAACTGAAGTATATTCTCTTGTTTAACATGGAAATGACTCCAGCGGAAGCCCTCGATTACGCGCAACAGTCGCATGGCGTGGTACTGAAAGACTTGTTCGCCCGGCTGCTTGATGGGTAGTGACTGTTTTGTGAATGTGCCTGCTGGGGCGGGGAAGCATTTTGCTATGTGTTGTTAGCTACTGCTCTCGATGCAATGCTTGGAATTGGTCAGGGTTCGACACAAATGGTTGTCCGCTTGCCGGGACAAGTGATTTGTCATGTCGGACAAGTGGCTTGCAAAGTAAACTTGTCCGATAGGATGGGTGATTTTTATGAGCTGGGCACACATTCTACAACACCCCGATTTGTTGTTTTTGAGCGCACCGTTAATCACACAGTCGGCGAGAGAAGCAGACACTGGTCTCTTTAACTGACTGTATTACGTAAACATACTATCATGTAGCTAAGCAATTAAAGCGCTTGTTGTGGCGCCAATTTGAACTTTTGAGACGCCCCATAATTCCAGAAGACATTCAGTGTGTTCTCATTGGAAGCAGACCACAGCAATGTACATGACGTCACATGAAACCGAGGGTGCGTATCACAAGCCAGTTTCATGAGCCAGACGCGTGCAACTAAGGTCAATCCGGGTCACAATCTTTGCGCTGATTGGTCACGAAGATTAACGAACGTGTCTAATGAATATTCGGACGCGCCAGTTTTAGACCTTGTCTTGTCGTAGACTCTAGGGCGAGAAGCGTAGCGGAACCCCTGGCTCGTGGCTGTGAGTCGTGTGACAACTTCGCTTGAACCGAGAATATCAACGGGGCTTCTGTTATACGAGCTAAGCGCACCTTTGCGTGGCTTCAAGGGTGGCCAATCTAAGGTTGCATATGCCTCTTTAGATACATGTGACCAGGGGCTGCCTGTGTCCACTTCAAAATCTAATGGTTGGTCATTTAAAAGCAATGTCAGCTCATATGGCTTACAGTGGAGCAAGTTGACTTTCGCCGGCTTCATGTGCATTAATAACCCTTCATCGTCAATACTTTCCTGCTCGAGGTAGTTAGATGAAGCTTTTGCTTTGCCGCTTTTGGCTTTGTTCCTAAAGTACTCTTTAACGCGCTCACATTGGGATTTGGTATGACCCGTTTTGTCGCATTTGTTGAATTTTTCGTCTTTGAAACGACAACTGGTGGGTGGGTGGTCTTGTCCTCCACACCTCCAACACTTGCTTGCAGCTGCCTGGCTGCTGTAACCACTCGACTTAGCCTGTGGTTTCTGCTTACCCGCACTTCTTTGTGCACTTGGCCGGCTCTTGGCCAGACTTTTTTCTGCTGTGTGAGATGTGCCATTACCTTTTTGAAGGTCTAATACGTTTTTGTTGGCCATCTCCATTGCAGACGCGATTGAAAACGCTTTCTCGAAAGTCAAAGCCTTTTCGCTTAGCAGTTTCTTCTGTGCTGCAGATCAATTTCTGACACTTTCGGCTGGTAGTGTGTCTGGAGCTTCTCCACACACTCCTTGTATGATGTCTCAGACGGCTTAAACGGTTTTAAAATGGAGCGAAGCACGTGATACGTTTTCGCGCCCATACTGGTGAGCAAGACAGTGCGTTGCTTTGCCTGCTCCTAGATATCATTGGTGATAAACCAAGTTTCAAGTATCTCAATCCATTCATCAAATTTAATTTGGCTCGGGTCAAACGGCGGAACGCTACCGATAACCATGGCAGCCATTTTGGATTTGTATGCAAAAATTTAGCGCAACAATCAGTACAATGTGAAATAGAAAATGACAGCAAAGAGATGAACACCTTACAACACTGACATACAGTGCCAAAAAAAATATACAAACGCGAAGCACCTGCATATGACACTGAATTGCACTAAAATGTACACGGCTATTTACCCTAACTGTGACATTACTCAAAAGACATAGACAAACGCTCTCAGAAAATCTCCAGATCTAATTCACAATTTCTGGTCGCTTCAAATGCACGCCATCTGAAAGTCCTTCACTGTTCTTGGCGTAGAACAATCCTTCTTGTATGTAGAATAATTGGTAGAAGTAATTAGCCTGTTGTTGGCGTTACAACTCTGCTTAACTCACTTCAAAGTCTGTATTCAAAGAATCAGACATCGGGAGACCGCATTGCATTGCGGGCAATAATAGTAGAAGCAAACTGCAGGAGGTAAATATTCCCTCTGTAGCTTCCTGTACGGCTTCGTGGCGGAAAATTGCAGATGGCTACACCTTCTTTGGCAACTGAAGGATGTTGCCTAGCATCCTCGTCGCCATTTTTATGTCTTTTAGGCCTGCTGACGCCGCGATACATAAAACACAACACAAAGGTGGTTACTTGCTAACTACCATTCGTTTTAGTTGTGTCAAAACAGCTTTTTGATCCTCTTGCTGGGCTCTAGATTCCTATCTTCAAATACGTCTAATTTGGTTTGACGAAAAATTTCATTTTGCATTGCATCGAATCCTATCCACTTTACAGGAATACCTCGATTGTCATAACGCGTCTGACGAGGGGATATTTTGTTTGGATAACCAATTGCTTGGATGATTGATTTGATCATAGGCAAAGAAAGACTTTAACATTTGATCAAGCCTTTTGTAGTTTAAAATCCAGAGAAGGGCAGAAAACCGCTGCAACAATCCATTAGTAGGCATGTGTCGTAATAATACCCTTTCCAGTAAAAGCCTGTCAGGTTGTATTGAGAGGGGTGTAAGGATATTAATCTGAACGCCTCGGCAATATCGATTTTAGCTAGGTAAGGTTTTGGGCCAGAAAAACCATCTATGATAAAATCTTGCTTGTGGTACCCCTGCAGCCAAGCGTTGAGTTAAGGAACGTTTACTGGGGTTACTATATTGCCCTGGTGCTTGTCGGAAGTGGAAGGAGCTTTTTGGTCGTGTACCATTGGACTTAAAAGGGGTGATGGCACAGCAGTAAAAGACGGGATGGAGCTTGCTGCATTTGGGGCAACTGTGTTTGTATGAGCAATTTGCTGCATTGCACCTGTTACCGGAGGCATGGTAGCGGAAGCAGAAGCCTTTTGGGACCTGTTGGTTATAGTGTTGAGGACGAAAAGAATTATTAGGTGGTTGGTGGTTGTTGTCAACTGTTGGTGTTTGCAACGTCAACCTTTGCAGGTCAAGCCTGCAAGAGTAGGTCATCATTGTTTTGACCGATTTGCCAAAGGTCAGCCAATTGCTGGGGTTAGACTTCAGTGTGTACGGAAAGTAAATAATCCCATGCTAATCCCCATTCTGTTTCAGTGAGGGGTCTGTGTTTTTTAGGAGCAAAGCTGAGGAGTGGAACATCGGAGGGTCCTGCCAAACTCATAGTATACCCCTGGTCCGAGTCTGGATAAGCGATCTCGTGGAAATCCACGTATTTGTTGGTGACGATTGTGAGCCTGATCTTTTGAGGCAAATGTTATCCAGCTCTGATCCCGCTAGAGAGGAGAACCGGGCGTTGAACAATACTAGTAATAGGTTCATGAGGCTCTTCCGTTGGGAGTCCTGTTGCGGGTGGCTCGTGGGGAACATCCAGAGGTGGAAGTGTGGAAGGCCATTTCAACAGATCTTGAACCACATTCGTTAAGGACAGGCCGAAGCCTGCAGCATGTCCACGCGGAACATAATTTGGCCTGGGGTGGGATCTGTTGCTGGAGTGGAGGGTTGTGGATGGCTCGGTGGGGTGGGTGAAGTGACCTCCAAAACAGTTGGGGTTGGGTCGTTCCTGCCCAGTTGGCTGGGCGGGCGCTTTTTGCGAGTGGAAGCGGCACGGGTCCCTTTGCCAGACATGTTCACTGTTATCAAACCCACGAAGAATCGGAAAGACATTGAAATAGATGTGTAATGTTGGTAAAATTCCATGATAATGAAAGCCACCCCTATGTGTAATCGAAAGAGTAATAGACTTAAGGTTTTGGTGAAGTTAGAAATTAGTCTGGCAATATGTAAGTCCAATGAAGACAACCAGAAGGGTACAACACCAGCCAGTATTTGTTTTTAATTACAAGTTAGTCGTTTCCAAGTGAGCTATATCAACGATGTTTGTGGCGAGGTTCAAAGTTCAACACCTTTCACAAGGTCATTGGTGCCTATATCTAGACTCATGAAGGTGGGTTTTATTCATGGGAGGAGGCGAAAAGGAAGGGAATCATCTAAGGTACCTCCCTGTCGCCTAGAGAGATAAACCTCGCTGACATGATGATGTACGTTTAGAGCAGCGGTAACTTGCTGCGGAGACAAAGGAAACCTGCCATTGCTATTGGCCAATGAATGTTTGAGACCACAGGCACGCGAGTTCGGACAGCATGTTCGGACATCATGATTTCCCTGCACTAGCATTATGATATATAATAGAAGGTAGGCAACACCCGCCGATGAAAACGCAAGGGTTGCTCAGAAACCCGCTTCCCAGCACGCTATTCGTACTAAAATGCCCCACTACTCATCACCTCATAGCTCACAAAAAGATTCATTGTCATTTATGTGCCGCTTACAGCCTCCGTACATGTCTTAAAACGTGTTACTCGATGATTTTTCAACGCCCGTTCGGAGCATTCCACCGAAAACCGAAAGAAAGTAATGACGTCACTTCGACTACGGAAATTTGCTCGTGTATTTACATAGCTCTTTCGAACTAAGTACGGGGTGATGCATGCACTCTCGACAAGGTGATAAATAGAACCTGACGTTGGTCTTTTGGCCTATATTTACATGTGAATCTCACTGCATCGGATGTGTTCATTGGCCAAAGCTAGCGCATACCTCTTAGCCTTTGACTATTGTGACACTTACCCATTGTTATGGCTGGTCGTTTTCACAAACAACTGCGCCCCTCCACCATTCTATTTTTAAACATTGACCTTACAGCTGCTCACCAAGACTTTGGTCTGTGGGGATACGTTCACTGTAGTGATGTCGCAGCCGCTCATCGTCGGCCACCATCAGTGTGAAATAGTCAATAGTTGTATTCATTACCTATCCACGAGAGAAAGCCATCGTGCTTGCGGGTCAGTAAATATTTCTGTAGCCTTTATATTCTGTTTACATGATGCTACGCAGTCTGAATTAACAAGTGAAACAATTTCTTTGAAGACCATTGTTTACTTTGACTGTTGTCGTTTTATGAACGGGGTTAAATCTCAGTCTGGCCAATATCAGCTCGATGTATTCTACAGGCTGTTGGGGTGGACAGGTAAAGTGTGCCCTCCTGCTACGCTTATCTCAAAAGGTTTGGGGGTAAGATGAACCCAATGTTAAAACCTCCAACAACACTGCATGACCGCTGCATGAATGGAACGAAGCAACTCACGGGAAACACACAAATGGTAATGTACATAGTGTTAGTCAGGGGGAGTGTTAGCCGTGCACGACGTTTATATATTTATATTACCGTCGTGCGCAGCTAGGGGAGTGTCAAAACTAAATGACAACGACCATCATAGGTGTTGAGCCGAAACTTTAATACGTCGAACGTCCGGAAACCTGGCCCTCCCCTGCAGTTAATAATGGACGATTAAAGCGTCATTAGGGATCACGAAATGGGGTTGACCTAGTTGCTGGGAGTTGAGGTATGTTTGGATATGACTTTATAGGACTAAACAGGAATGGACAATAGTCTTAGTTGTTACAAGATTTGACCTACAGACCAAATAGACCATAGGTACGCTAAGAGGGTGCACTCTTATTGACCTATGTGGTGAGCATTTCTAGCTCGCCCACGCTACCTGCACATCGGACTGTTGTTTATGTTGAAGGATTCGAGTGAGCTTATTCGTCAAGGCGACCGCCCTAGAAATTTCCTTGTGGTTTAAGGTTAGACATTATGACATATTACGCATTGGCATACAGGTGGCGGATTCGCTCATTTTGTCGGGACCGAGCCCTCTTAGCGAAACTACAAGCTCTTTGTACAAACTCCGTGTTGACTGCGTTAGGGTATACGCCGACAGATTGAAAACGTTACCAAATAGTTTATAGCTACGCTAAGCGGGATCGCTCAGATTAGCTATACAGTGAGTATGCAAATGAATGATGCGCCTCCCCGTTTTAAGAAAATCAACCATAGCACAATGGACTGTTGATTCACGTTCCCGTTAATCGGCCGATATATAGTCTTCTGGTTGGTCGACCGCACCCCCGAATTGATCAGCAAATTCCATGTGATGTTAAGAGATGCTATGACAAAGCAGTGAGCTGCTCACAGATAGCGTGTTCACGTATTTTGTCGGGAGGAGGTGCGAGTGAACCCTCTCAGCGTAGTTATAAGCCCTTTCATGTAGCTTCCAGTCACCGGGTTCTTTTGCAATGAACGCGTGTGATTCTCTGATGTAAGTTGCTTATTTTCATAAAGGAAATGTGTTTTCGCTATTAGTTTCAGGGGTCTGTTCGGCACGGATTCCAATATATTGGACCTCCAACAATTAACTTCATTAGTCTACACCAATATCACAATTCATGATGAAGCAAGTTTTAGCGCGCGTCAATCCACTGGTGACAACTAAGTGGTTAGCATCCCGCGTCCTGAGAAAGGTACAGGGTGGACCACGGTGTAATATTAGGGTATTGGACGGGTCTCTCCTCCCAGGGGTCCATCAAGGCGCACGGGATGCATTTGATAAACGCCACATTCCTGAAGCTCAGTTCTTTGACGTCAACGAGTGTTGTGACAAGAGCAGCCATTTAATGACAACGATTCCTAAACCTCGAGTGTTCGAAGACTATGTGGGTAACCTGGGTATTAGCAATAAGACCCATGTTATCATCTACGATAACACTCCTGGTTGTGCTGGTGTTTTTTCGGCTCCACGTGTGTGGTGGATGTTTAAATATTACGGACACAGTGCCGCTTCCGTGCTCAATGGGGGTCTGCCTAAGTGGTTGAAGGAAGGACTGCCGACCACGAGCGACCACCAGCCAGCTGCTCCAGAAATATTCAAAGCTAAGATCGTTCCTAAGTTTCTAACCGAATTCGAAGATATGGAAAAACTGGTTAAAGAAAACAACAAGTGTCCTCCCATTGTAGACGTCAGACCAGCGCCAGAGTTCGCCAGTGAGTACCCGCTACAGCAGCGATGGTATTTAAGTATATGTATTGTGAGACCTGCCGTTAACGACCGTCCACGATGCTAATGGAAGGTGTCCGCAACCGGCATGTGCTGTTCGTGTTTTATGTTTGCAAATATATGCACAGTTGTGACTTAACAAAGATGTCTTTTAAATCGAGGTCACCATTATATCCGGGTGTTCACTGGTTGTCATAGATTTTGGTTCCAACTGTGCAAATTTACATATTTGAAACAATGACTTGCTGTAGACCACATCAAGGGCTCTGTCAACATACCACTCCCGTTATTACCGGACCCAGCAACTGGAGAGGTTCGCTCGCCTGACGAGCTTAAACAGATCTTCTCGAATAATGGTGTCGATATTCGGAAACCTTTTGTTGCCACCTGTGAAGAAGGTAAGAAAGACACAACATGTTCAAGCAGTAATTTGATTCGTGTTGAGTCTCGCATTTAATTTATACCCTGAATTTACTCAAAGACAATCTTTCAAACATTTATTCAATTGACATGTTTTGTTTTTAATGCATGACATGCTAGAAGTGCCATCATGAATAACACCCCCTCACACACAAGCCCACCCACACCTCCTTTGAACTGCGCATCAAAAGTGTCTTAGGAACTTGTTTATTTACGACTATCATGACATTTAAAAAGTTACATGTTCGTAGAAATAGGGTGAAAGTATATCTGGTGATGTTCCTCTGCTGACAGGTGTAACAGCGTGTGCGGCTGTTCTGTTGGCACGGCTCTTTGACAACAATGGCGTGACCGTGTACGATGGCTCCTGGCAAGAATGGGATGCAAAAGCTTCCTCAGAGCTATCGACGCGTGCCAGCTAAGATTCATGCTTCAGATATCTGGTACTTGGTGATTATTCAAACCTCGTCAATGGATAACAATCAGACACGGAACTATGTACAACGATATATGATATCTGAAGTTTGATCATCTTTGCATAACTAATATACACAACTGCTTAAAGATGCATTTTTCGGCGATTTCGTCGAGTTCTGATTCTGTTTTCCTTTTTCTCCAGCTGCTTGACTGTAGTCATTGTTTGGTATTGAGAACACGGAATATTGATATTGTACCGGCTCAGTTTTGGAACTTGTTTACAAACAAATGCAAACGATAAGAGAAGGGGTTCAATAACTCCCATGACCTTCTGTGGTTGCCTTAAGTGTTCGCTGAACTTTTACCAGGCCATCAGATAAGTTATCTGTCGGGTTAAGAACGGAGCTGATCACTTGACCGTTCCCGTTGCGATGAGTTTGTGTTTCTTTTCGCTAGAAATGAGAACTTGATACTTGACACAGACAGCAAGGCTATTGGCCTAAGGTGAAGAATATCAAGGCCTTAATGTGGTTTGGAAACTTATAATGGCCGCGTCCCTTTTGCTGACAGTGCGAACGACACTTATTCAAGGAAGTGGTTAATATATGTTGTACATTTCGCACATGAGTATTGAGAAAACTTGCTAGGAAACTTGATGATTCCCCGTCTGTAGTGTCCTGTACAGGAGCATCATTCCAGGCAGACCCACTCCCTTCAACATCTTCACATTCTACTGACTGTCATAAGATTCGGATTTAGCCTCATGACATGACCCTATAAATCTGGCCCTTGTCTTGTGAGGAATCATGTGTACAAAGGCAGTCACCTAGGTCCATTCAGCAGCCCTGACAAAAATGATATTTTTGCTCAGGTGATAAATCTGGCATACTAGTCAATAATGATCTTTGCAGCACTCATTTGAACCGTTTCCAGTATGTCGCTTTGACCAATGCTCGAATCGCAAATTTTAGATGGGGCTTTACAAGTGACTTGTGTAGTTCAATATATGGAATACCATACAGACATCAATACAATCTCAAACAAACTTGAAAACATTTACTAGGCTTTACAAAAAACAAAACAGTTACTCACAGCCATGCAAGAAGGGGGTGGGGTTACAACTTGCCATTTTTATTATTTCTTTCTTTATCTTACACAATGGTTCTGTTCATAAGTTCTTACACTTCAGCGTTGTGCTATTTGAACTGTTTCTGTGTTTTGTATTTTCTGGTATGTGACTTCTCTCTCAGTAACATTCTTTCAGACTAATGCTACAACCTCCGGATCCATGTATCATAACATGATTTGGAAAATAAATATGATCTGAAATAAACTCTTTCGGAGCGGCTTTTGGTCGTTCGTGTACGATCTGCATTGTTTATTTGATGGGTCTACGTCATTATGACACCAAGATCCCCAGACGCTTCCTCTAAAGTAGTATTTGGTATTCACGCCGTCATTTTCCTGTCTGCTGATATGTAGTACTTCACATTCCCCAAGGGTGAATAGCAGTTGCCAGTATTTATGAACCGAGGAGGTCGAGATATATATTGTTGGTCAGAAATTAACGCTTTTACAAGCAGATTAGCCTTCACCACAAACACACACACGCGCACACACATACACACACACTCGTACCAAATGTTTGTATTCACCCCACCCCCCTCCGCACCCTCATATTTGCTTCAGTAGTTGCAGCAGATGCACTTCGTACTGACAGATTTGGTCTTGGTAAGTTTTTTAGGCGTGTTGGTCAAAGCACCATATAACTTCTCGGTTCCGCGCTTAGATCATGCCTGCATTGTGTTAGCATTTGACAGGGGAATTCCGAGATTTGCGATCGGTATGCTGTTAAATAAACAAGAGGCTTATACGCCTTGAAGCTCTGTCGCTTTTGCCATGATTTTCAATTTATATGCTTTTTAGTTTGCATTGTATTCACTGACACAGTTTAGATGGTCACAGAGCTATAAAATTATGTCAAATATATTGAAGGAATTACATCCCTCGAGAGAGGTACACTAATGTGTGTTGGTAAGTGCATCTACACCATTCGACAAGTTATGTTGACAAAACGTGCCATCTCAATGTCTCAATTCTCAAATATTCCTTATTTGAGGTTGTCATATGAGGAGTAAGGTCGAGCTTTAATAATAATCTAAGATCCCACTAGAATGTATTTTTGGCCTGGGAAATTTGCAACAGGTCTCCTGATTTCTTAGAAAAAGCAGTTTCACTTCCTCATATTAAAAGAGGTGGGGGTTATGCCTAATTCGTGGCTTGCTTCCTTCCAAATGTTCAATGAAAAGTTTAAAGACGAACTGATGGACGGACTGCTCTAATTATGGAATCAGGTGAGTGGCGGGCTGAAACGTGTTTGCAAGTGCAATTAAATCAGTGCACAAGCTATGGTGATAACACGTGTCACGTAAATGTGACCTTAGGTATAATGTCAAGTTTCATTGATAATCTCTCTAATTCAAGGTCTCACCAGATTTAATGATGGCCAAAAAGAAATACTATAGGTCTTCTTATTGCTTAGAATCACTTCCACATTCGGTTAATATAATACAACAGAATATTATCGGTTTTCAACTCCGGGGTCAAAAGTCAGACATTTTTTTCGTTTATCAAAGAGACGTAAACATTCGTGCGTAATTTATTTGGGGCGGCTAGCTCGCATTATGAGAATTTTTTTTAGATGCAGTGATATCCCGGGCGTCTTAATTTTTAATCAAAATCACGGAGCATTTGCCCTACATGATGATAAATTGAACGCTTCATACGATAATGATGATGTTGATCATCATCATCGTGATTATGGAGAGCAGGGCGGTTAAATGCTTGTGAAAATCAGTTTCTGAAAAATTTAACAATTCATATGATGATGATAATGTTCATGGTGATGAAAAGATTGTGATAATGATAAAAAAATTCGAATGGTTCATATGATGATAACGATCAAGATGATCATGATGAGGATGATGGTATGATTATCGAGAAGGTCATGGTGTAGAAAATTGAATACTAAATCTTTAATGTGATGACGACGACGATGATGATGGTCATGATGATGATGATGACAAAATAAAATAAAAAGGTTTCCATTTCAACAGAGTGGCTTCTCATATCGTTTTGCTCGCCTGTATATTTGCCGCTATGATCCTGACAGGCGCCCTCTTGCGAGTGATGAATACTGACGTCATCATCATAACAAGAGACCACCATGTCGGTGAACACAGCTCACGCTAACGGAGGAGTTCTAATTTACAGCGGAGAAAGGTGGTGACATTTATTTAGTTGAACAAATCGAAATTGTAGAAATATTCTTAATGCGGTTTATAGAATCTTAATACCCATAGTGATGGCCCGTACACGTAAAAAATGTCGGGAAAACCGGGGTGTGCAGGTTACAATCTCAATTTCTAGTATCACAACATTTCAACTCGTGCGTCGCTGTCAGTTGACTGCGAATTTCTTTTTCGTCTTTTAGGAATTCTTTACCACGTCATGACATGGAATTTTTAAAGTGGATTAAACTTTGGATTTTCAGACAGTGACATAGACAGATAGCTACGCAATGGACTCTGTAGTATTATTTTTTTGAACTTTTACGCACATCCCTTTCCTTGTACTAGTTGTAGACAAGGCAACTCGCCCCTGGTGTTTTGATGATCTGATGCCACCTTAGGGGCGAGGGTCCGTATGGCAGAATCTTGAGCGTTATAAGCAAATATGCTCCTTCTCGCAATGCAGACAAGGGACAGTTTAAAAAACACAGATTTTCATATCCATAAATGTCTTACCATCAATCTTGCCTAGACTGCAACAGCAGTCATACTCCTTAATCAACAGAATCAACGAAATCCAACACAATTTTAAAATTGTTGTCTCAACATTTATTAAGGATGACAAATGAGATCAGGTTATTCATTTATTCTCTGTCAATAGTCAATCTATGATATTATTGCATTTTGAGAGAATGCTTACAAATCTATAATAGCCTAGTCTGCGTCCCAGACTCCAGGGGTTCCGCTACGCTTCTCGCCCTAGAGTCTACGATAAGATAAGGTCTTCAACTGGCGCGTCCGAATATTCATCATTAGACTTGTTCGTTAATCTTCGTGACCAATCAACGCAAAGGTTGTTACCTGGATTGACCTTAATTGCGCATGTCTGGCTCATGAAACTGGCTTGTGATACGCACCCTCGGTTTTATGTGACGCCATGTACATTGTTGTGGTCTGCGTCCAATGAGAACACATTGAATGACTTCTGGAATCATGGGACGTCTCAAAAGTTCAAATTGGCACCACAACAAGCGCTTTAATGGTAAGCTGTACGATAGTATGTTTACGTAATAGTCAGTTAAGGAACCAGTTGCGTGTCTGCTTCTCTCGCCGACTGTGTGATTAACGGTGCCACTCTCAGCATGAAACAACAATTCGGAGTGTTGTAAAATGTGTGCCGCGCTCATAAAAATCACTCGTCCGATTGGACAAGTTCTTCGGAACTTGTAGAACTGATCAATGCGAGACAATGACTCAAAAGTACCCGAGAGTGACCGAGAGACACAGCTTGTGATTGGAGAATCCCAAATCTGGGATGCCTGTCCAGTTCAATACGCTATCCTCCCCTAGACTTGTAGGCGAGACTATGGAATATCAGTAACATGTTAACAGCGCCCGCAGCCATCAGGTTAGGGGACCTTGACTAATAATAGCCGTTATCATGAAAGGCAATCCCATATTATATGATTTATTTGATGCAAGTGAAATGATCATCCTGGTTCAAAATGTTGAGCTTTTTGTTGGCCTCCATTTGTGTTTATATATAAAAGATCACATGTGGGTGGGTCCAGATTTAATAACAAACGTATGTTGAATAATTCTTCAATATTCTGATAATTGGTCAGATCCTGTAAGGTAATGTATAGTGTTTAACGGCACACCAACATTAATGTGTTTTATGGCGCCTGCAAAGGTTACTAGATAAGTTTGACCTGATTAAGCAGCCACCTTCTAGGATAAATGGTAAAAAAGACGGAAAACACATGGATGACGATGAAAATTCAATAACTAATAAAATTATAACTGCTTACTCGATTTTCAATATTCAAATAGCTTTTTGATCCTCTTGCTGGGCTCTAGATTCCTATCTTAAAATACGTCTAATTTGGTTTGACGATAAATTTCATATTGCATTGCATTGAATCCTATCCACTTTACAGGAATACCTCGATTGTCATAACGCGTCTGACGAGGGGATATTTTGTTTGGATAACTAATTGCTTGGATGATTGATTTGATCATAGGCAAAGAAAGACTTTAACATTTGATCAAGCCTTTTTGTAGTTTAAAATCCAGAGAAGGGCAGAAAACCGCTGCAACAATCCATTAGTAGGCATGTGTCGTAATAATACCCTTTCCAGTAAAAGCCTGTGAGGTTGTATTGAGAGGGGTGTAAGGATATTAATCTGAACGCCTCGGCAATATCGATTTTAGCTAGGTAAGGTTTTGGGCCAGAAAAACCATCTATGATAAAATCTTGCTTGTGGTACCCCTGCAGCAAAGCGTTGAGTTAAGGAACGTTTACTGGGGTTACTATATTGCCCTGGTGCTTGTCGGAAGTGGAAGGAGCTATTTGGTCGTGTACCATTGGGCTTAAAAGGGGTGATGGCACAGCAGTAAAAGACGGGATGGAGCTTGCTGCATTTGGGGCAACTGTGTTTGTATGAGCAATTTGCTGCATTGCACCTGTTACCGGAGGCATGGTAGCGGAAGCAGAAGCCTTTTGGGACCTGTTGGTTATAGTGTTGAGGACGAAAAGAATTATTAGGTGGTTGGTGGTTGTTGTCAACTGTTGGTGTTTGCAACGTCAACCTTTGCAGGTCAAGCCTGCAAGAGTAGGTCAGCCAATTGCTGGGGTTAGACTTCAGTGTGTACGGAAAGTAAATAATCCCATGCTAGTCCCCATTCTGTTTCAGTGAGGGGTCTGCGTTTTTTAGGAGCAAAGCTGAGGAGTGGAACATCGGAGGGTCCTGCCAAACTCATAGTATACCCCTGGTCCGAGTCTGGGAAAGCGATCTCGTGGAAATCCACGAATTTGTTGGTGACAATTGTGAGCCTGATCTTTTGAGGCAAATGTTATCCAGCTCTGACCCCGCTAGAGAGGAGAAACGGGCGTTGAACAATACTAGCAATAGGTTCATGAGGCTCTTCCGTTGGGAGTCCTGTTGCGGGTGGCTCGTGGGGAACATCCAGAGGTGGAAGTGTGGAAGGCCATTTCAACAGATCTTGAACCACATTCGTTAAGGACAGGCCGAAGCCTGCAGCATGTCCACGCGGAACATAATTTGGCCTGGGGTGGGATCTGTTGCTGGAGTGGAGGGTTGTGGATGGCTCGGTGGGGTGGGTGAAGTGACCTCCAAAACAGTTGGGGTTGGGTCGTTCCTGGCCAGTTGGCTGGGCGGGCGCTTTTTGCGAGTGGAAGCGGCACGGGTCCCTTTGCCAGACATGTTCACTGTTATCAAACCCACGAAGAATCAGAAAGACATTGAAATAGATGTGTAATGTTGGTAAAATTCAATGATAATGAAAGCCACCCCTATGTGTAATCGAAAGAGTAATAGACTTTAGGTTTTGGTGAAGTTAGAAATTAGTCTGGCAATATGTAAGTCCAATGAAGACAACCAGAAGGGTACAACACCAGCCAGTATTTGTTTTTAATTACAAGTTAGTCGTTTCCAAGTGAGCTATACCAACGATGTTTGTGGCGAGGTTCAAAGTTCAACACCTTTCACAAGGTCATTGGTGCCTATATCTAGACTCATGAAGGTGGGTTTTATTCATGGGAGGAGGCGAAAAGGAAGGGAATCATCTAAGGTACCTCCCTGTCGCCTAGAGAGATAAACCTCGCTGACATGATGATGTACGTTTAGAGCAGCGCTAACTTGCTGCGGAGACAAAGGAAACCGCCATTGCTATTGGCCAATGAATGTTTGAGACCACAGGCACGCGAGTTCGGACAGCATGTTCGGACATCATGATTTCCCTACACTAGCATTATGATATATAATAGAAGGTAGGCAACACCCGCCGATGAAAACGCAAGGGTTGCTCAGAAACCCGTTTCCCAGCACGCTATTCGTACTAAAATGCCCCTCTACTCATCACCTCATAGCTCACAAAAAGATTCATTGTCATTTATGTGCCGCTTACAGCCTCCGTGCATGTCTTAACGTGTTACTCGATGATTTTTCAACGCCCGTTCGGAGCATTCTACCGAAAACCCAAAGAAAGTAATGACGTCACTTCGACTACGGAAATTTGCTCGTGTATTTACATAGCTCTTTCGAACTAAGTACGGGGTGATGCATGCACTCTCGACAAGGTGATAAATAGAACCTGATGTTGGTCTTTTGGCCTATATTTACATGTGAATCCTACTGCATCGGATGTGTTCATTGGCCAAAGCTAGCACATACCTCTTAGCCTTTGACTATTGTGACACTTACCCATTGTTATGGCTGGTCGTTTTCACAAACAACTGCGCCCCTCCACCATTCTATTTTTAAACATTGACCTTACAGCTGCTCACCAAGACTTTGGTCTCTGGGGATACGTTCACTGTAGTGATGTCGCAGCCGCTCATCGTCGGCCACCATCAGTGTGAAATAGTCAATAGTTGTATTCATTACCTATCCACGAGAGAAAGCCATCGTGTTTGCGGGTCAGTTAATATTTCTGTAGCCTTTATATTCTGTTTACATGATGCCTAGCAGTCTGAATTAACAAGTGAAACAATTTCTTTGAAGACCATTGTTTACTTTGACTGTTGTCGTTTTATGAACGGGGTTAAATCTCAGTCTGGCCAATACCAGCTCGATGTATTCTACAGGCTGTTGGGGTGGACAGGTAAAGTGTGCCCTCCTGCTACGCTTATCTCAAAAGGTTTGGGGGGTAAGATGAACCCAATGTTAAAACCTCCAACAACACTGCATGACCGCTGCATGAATGGAACGAAGCAACTCACGGGGAAACACACAAATGGTAATGTACATAGTGTTAGTCAGGGGGAGTGTTAGCCGTGCACGACGTTTATATATTTATATTACCGTCGTGCGCAGCTAGGGGAGTGTCAAAACTAAATGACAACGACCATCATAGGTGTTGAGCCGAAACTTTAATACGTCGAACGTCCGGAAACCTGGCCCTCCTCTGCAGTTAATAATGGACGATTAAAGCGTCATTAGGGATCACGAAATGGGGTTGACCTAGTTGCTGGGAGTTGAGGTATGTTTGGATATGACTTTATAGGACTAAACAGGAATGAACACAGTCTTAGTTGTTACAAGATTTGACCTACAGACCAAATAGACCATAGGTACGCTAAGAGAGTGCACTCTTATTGACCTATGTGGTGAGCGTTTCTAGCTCGCCCACGCTACCAGCACATCGGACTGTTGTTTATGTTGAAGGATTCGAGTGAGCTTATTCGTCAAGGCGACCGCCCTAGAAATTTCCTTGTGGTTTAAGGTTAGACATTATGACATATTACGCATCGGCATACAGGTGGCGGATTCGCTCATTTTGTCGGGACCGAGCCCTCTTAGCGAAACTACAAGCTCTTTGTACAAACTCCGTGTTGACTGCGTTAGGGTACACGCCGACAGATTGAAAACGTTACCAAATAGTTTATAGCTACGTTAAGCGGGCTCGCTCAGATAAGCTATACAGTGAGTATGCAAATGAATGATGCGCCTCCCCGTTTTAAGAAAATCAACCATAGCACAATGGACTGTTGATTCACGTTCCCGGTAATCGGCCGATATATAGTCTTCTGATTGGTCGACCGCACCCCCGAATTGATCAGCAAATTCCATGTGATGTTAAGAGATGCTATGACAAAGCAGTGAGCTGCTCACAGATAGCGTGTTCACGTATTTTGTCGGGAGGAGGTGCGAGTGAACCCTCTCAGCGTAGTTATAAGCCCTTTCATGTAGCTTCCAGTCACCGGGTTCTTTTGCAATGAACGCGTGTGATCCTCTGGTGTAAGTTGCTTATTTTCATAAAGGAAATGTGTTTTCGCTATTAGTTTCAGGGGTCTGTTCGGCACGGATTCTGATATATTGGACCTCCAACAATTAACTTCATTAGTCTACACCAATATCACAATTCATGATGAAGCAAGTTTTAGCTCGCGTCAATCCACTTGTGACAACTAAGTGGTTAGCATCCCGCGTCCTGAGAAAGGTACAGGGTGGACCACGGTGTAATATTAGGGTATTGGACGGGTCTCTCCTCCCAGGGGTCCATCAAGGCGCACGGGATGCATTGATAAACGCCACATTCCTGAAGCTCAGTTCTTTGACGTCAACGAGTGTTGTGACAAGAGCAGCCATTTAATGACAACGATTCCTAAACCTCGAGTGTTCGAAGACTATGTGGGTAACCTGGGTATTAGCAATAAGACCCATGTTATCATCTACGATAACACTCCTGGTTGTGCTGGTGTTTTTTCGGCTCCACGTGTGTGGTGGATGTTTAAATATTACGGACACAGTGCCGCTTCCGTGCTCAATGGGGGTCTGCCTAAGTGGTTGAAGGAAGGACTGCCGACCACGAGCGACCACCAGCCAGCTGCTCCAGAAATATTCAAAGCTAAGATCGTTCCTAAGTTTCTAACCGAATTCGAAGATATGGAAAAACTGGTTAAAGAAAACAACAAGTGTCCTCCCATTGTAGACGTCAGACCAGCGCCAGAGTTCGCCAGTGAGTACCCGCTACAGCAGCGATGGTATTTAAGTATATGTATTGTGAGACCTGCCGTTAACGACCGTCCACGATGCTAATGGAAGGTGTCCGCAACCGGCATGTGCTGTTCGTGTTTTATGTTTGCAAATATATGCACAGTTGTGACTTAACAAAGATGTCTTTTAAATCGAGGTCACCATTATATCCGGGTGTTCACTGGTTGTCATAGATTTTGGTTCCAACTGTGCAAATTTACATATTTGAAACAATGACTTATTTGAAACAATGACTTGCTGTAGACCACATCAAGGGCTCTGTCAACATACCACTCCCGTTATTACCGGACCCAGCAACTGGAGAGGTTCGCTCGCCTGACGAGCTTAAACAGATCTTCTCGAATAATGGTGTCGATATTCGGAAACCTTTTGTTGCCACCTGTGAAGAAGGTAAGAAAGACACAACATGTTCAAGCAGTAATTTGATTCGTGTTGAGTCTCGCATTTAATTTATACCCTGAATTTACTCAAAGACAATCTTTCAGACATTTATTCAATTGACATGTTTTGTTTTTAATGCATGACATGCTAGAAGTGCCATCATGAATAACACCCCCTCACACACAAGCCCACCCACACCTCCTTTGAACTGCGCATCAAAAGTGTCTTAGGAACTTGTTTATTTACGACTATCATGACATTTAAAAAGTTACATGTTCGTAGAAATAGGGTGAAAGTATATCTGGTGATGTTCCTCTGCTGACAGGTGTAACAGCGTGTGCGGCTGTTCTGTTGGCACGGCTCTTTGACAACAATGGCGTGACCGTGTACGATGGCTCCTGGCAAGAATGGGATGCAAAAGCTTCCTCAGAGCTATCGACGCGTGCCAGCTAAGATTCATGCTTCAGATATCTGGTACTTGGTGATTATTCAAACCTCGTCAATGGATAACAATCAGACACGGAACTATGTACAACGATATATGATATCTGAAGTTTGATCATCTTTGCATAACTAATGTACACAACTGCTTAAAGATGCATTTTTCGGCGATTTCGTCGAGTTCTGATTCTGTTTTCCTTTTTCTCCAGCTGCTTGACTGTAGTCATTGTTTGGTATTGAGAACACGGAATATTGATATTGTACCGGCTCAGTTTTGGAACTTGTTTACAAACAAATGCAAACGATAAGAGAAGGGGTTCAATAACTCCCATGACCTTCTGTGGTTGCCTTAAGTGTTCGCTGAACTTTTACCAGGCCATCAGATAAGTTATCTGTCGGGTTAAGAACGGAGCTGATCACTTGACCGTTCCCGTTGCGATGAGTTTGTGTTTCTTTTCGCTAGAAATGAGAACTTGATACTTGACACAGACAGCAAGGCTATTGGCCTAAGGTGAAGAATATCAAGGCCTTAATGTGGTTTGGAAACTTATAATGGCCGCGTCCCTTTTGCTGACAGTGCGAACGACACTTAATCAAGGAAGTGGTTAATATATGTTGCACATTTCGCACATGAGTACTGAGAAAACTTGCTAGGAAACTTGATGATTCCCCGTCTGTAGTGTCCTGTACAGGAGCATCATTCCGGGCAGACCCACTCCCTTCAACATCTTCACATTCTACTGACTGTTATAAGATTCGGATTTAGCCTCATGACATGACCCTATAAATCTGGCCCTTGTCTTGTGAGGAATCATGTGTACAAAGGCAGTCACCTAGGTCCATTCAGCAGCCCTGACAAATGATATTTTTGCTCAGGAGATAAATCTGGCATACTAGTCAATAATGATCTTTGCAGCACTCATTTGAACCGTTTCCAGTATGTCGCTTTGACCAATGCTCGAATCGCAAATTTTAGATGGGGCTTTACAAGTGACTTGTGTAGTTCAATATATGGAATACCATACAGACATCAATACAATCTCAAACAAACTTGAAAACATTTACTAGGCTTTACAAAAAACAAAACAGTTACTCACAGCCATGCAAGAAGGGGGTGGGGTTACAACTTGCCATTTTTATTATTTCTTTCTTTATCTTACACAATGGTTCTGTTCATAAGTTCTTACACTTCAGCGTTGTGCTATTTGAACTGTTTCTGTGTTTTGTATTTTCTGGTATGTGACTTCTCTCTCAGTAACATTCTTTCAGACTAATGCTACAACCTCCGGATCCATGTATCATAACATGATTTGGAAAATAAATATGATCTTAAATAAACTCTTTCGGAGCGGCTTTTGGTCGTTCGTGTACGATCTGCATTGTTTATTTGATGGGTCTACGTCATTATGACACCAAGATCCCCAGACGCTTCCTCTAAAGTAGTATTTGGTATTCACGCCGTCATTTTCCTGTCTGCTGATATGTAGTACTTCACATTCCCCAAGGGTGAATAGCAGTTGCCAGTATTTATGAACCGAGGAGGTCGAGATAATATTGTTGGTCAGAAATTAACGCTTTTACAAGCAGATTAGCCTTCACCACAAACACACATACGCACACACATACACACACACTCGTACCAAATGTTTGTATTCACCCCACCCCCCTCCGCACCCTCATATTTGCTTCAGTAGTTGCAGCAGATGCACTTCGTACTGACAGATTTGGTCTTGGTAAGTTTTTTAGGCGTGTTGGTCAAAGCACCATATAACTTCTCGGTTCCGCGCTTAGATCATGCCTGCATTGTGTTAGCATTTGACAGGGGAATTCCGAGATTTGCGATCGGTATGCTGTTAAATAAACAAGAGGCTTATACGCCTTGAAGCTCTGTCGCTTTTGACATGATTTTCAATTTATATGCTTTTTAGTTTGCATTGTATTCACTGACACAGTTTAGATGGTCACAGAGCTATAAAATTATGTCAAATATATTGAAGGAATTACATCCCTCGAGAGAGGTACACTAATGTGTGTTGGTAAGTGCATCTACACCATTCGACAAGTTATGTTGACAAAACGTGCCATCTCAATGTCTCAATTCTCAAATATTCCTTATTTGAGGTTGTCATATGAGGAGTAAGGTCGAGCTTTAATAATAATCTAAGATCCCACTAGAATGTATTTTTGGCCTGGGAAATTTGCAACAGGTCTCCTGATTTCTTAGAAAAAGCAGTTTCACTTCCTCATATTAAAAGAGGTGGGGGTTATGCCTAATTCGTGGCTTGCTTCCTTCCAAATGTTCAATGAAAAGTTTAAAGACGAACTGATGGACGGACTGCTCTAATTATGGAATCAGGTGAGTGGCGGGCTGAAACGTGTTTGCAAGTGCAATTAAATCAGTGCACAAGCTATGGTGATAACACGTGTCACGTAAATGTGACCTTAGGTATAATGTCAAGTTTCATTGATAATCTCTCTAATTCAAGGTCTCACCAGATTTAATGATGGCCAGAAAGAAATACTATAGGTCTTCTTATTGCTTAGAATCACTTCCACATTCGGTTAATATAATACAACAGAATATTATCGGTTTTCAACTCCGGGGTCAAAAGTCAGACATTTTTTTCGTTTATCAAAGAGACGTAAACATTCGTGTGTAATTTATTTGGGGCGGCTAGCTCGCATTATGAGAATTTTTTTTAGATGCAGTGATATCCCGGGCGTCTTAATTTTTAATCAAAATCACGGAGCATTTGCCCTACATGATGATAAATTGAACGCCTCATACGATAATGATGATGTTGATCATCATCATCGTGATTATGGAGAGCAGGGCGGTTAAATGCTTGTGAAAATCAGTTTCTGAAAAATTTAACAATTCATATGATGATGATAATGTTCATGGTGATGAAAAGATTGTGATAATGATAAAAAAATTCGAATGGTTCATATGATGATAACGATCAAGATGATCATTATGAGGATAATGGGTATGATTATCGAGAAGGTCATGGTGTAGAAAATTGAATACTTAATCTTTAATGTGACGACGACGACGATGATGATGGTCATGATGATGATGATGATGATGACAAAATAAAAAAAGGTTTCCATTTCAACGGAGTGGCTTCTCATATCGTTTTGCTCGCCTGTATATTTGCCGCTATGATCCTGACAGGCGCCCTCTTGCGAGTGATGAATACTGACGTCATCATCATAACAAGAAACCACCATGTCGGTGAACACAGCTCACGCTAACGGAGGAGTCTAATTTACAGCGGAGAAAGGTGGTGACATTTGTTTAGTTGAACAAATCGAAATTGTAGAAATGTTCTTAATGTGGTTTATAGAATCTTAATACCCATAGTGATGGCCCGTACACGTCAATAAGTTGGGAAAACCGGGGTGTGCGGGTTACAATCTCAATTTCTAGTATCACAACATTTCAACTCATGCGTCGCTGTCAGTTGACTGCGAATTTCTTTTTCGTCTTTTAGGAAGTCGTTACCACGTCATGACATGGAATTTTTAAAGTGGATTAAATTTGGATTTTCAGACAGTGACATAGACAGATAGCTACGCAATGGACTCTGTAGTATTATTTTTTTGAACTTTTACGCACATCCCTTTCCTTGTACTGCTTGTACTAGTTGTAGACAAGGCAACTCGCACCTGGTGTTTTGATGATCTGATGCCACCTTAGGGGCGAGGGTCCGTATGGCAGAATCTTGAGCGTTATAAGCAAATTGACTCCTCGCAATGCAGACAAGGGACAGTTTAAAAAACATACATTTTCATATCCATAAATGTCTTGCCATCAATCTTGCCTAGAGTCTAGCTCCGGTGTAACGGTAACATGAATTTATACCGTTACGAAGAGTTCGTCAAACACAGTCGGCAAGTTCTCGTTTGGGTTGAAGAACTACTCTGCGTACCTAGAAAATAGCATATATCAAGAGCCTTTACAAAAAATAGACTTTGCGCGCCAAAAAACTTACCACCACTCGACGCTATTCTTCAATAAATGGCATCCTAACAAATCGCGATACGATGTCTGCCATTTTGGAAACTATTAATTCTCGCAATTTCCCGCATTGCCTTAGCATCCCAAGTGGGGGGCACTTACCCTAACTCGGATAGGGGTGTGCCGCGGGACCTCGAAAACCCGTACCCATTGTACTCGTTGAGAATGAGAAAAAGTATACTCCATCGTACAAGGCATTATGCGAATGTCTAACCCGTCGTATAAGTCGAGATGTTGAAAAAACCACCCCTTCGTGCGGCACATGTAAACTATATCTTTACACTTAAGTGCCCCCCCCCCCTGCGCAATGCATGTGGTCTTGAACTTGTAAACAAACATGTTGCTGTGTTTCGGACTTTTTACCGCTTCCCAAATTGATCGAACTATAAATAATTACCACGGATGAAATCACCAGCCGAAAAGGGATGAAATTGTCCGTAAAACATCATTGCATTCTATAACTCCATCACTTGTGTATGTTTGGTGTTTGGTAGTTGTCTGAATCGATCTAAAAATAATTGCGTTGCGTTGTTTCGAGAAACGGTAAGACGTCTACACAGACGTCTTGTAGGGCTAGCCTAGAGTCGTACTCCTTAATCAACAGAATCAACGAAATCCAACACAATTTTAAAATTGTTGTCTCAACATTTATTAAGCATGACAAATGAGATCAGGTTATTCATTTATTCTCTGTCAATAATCAATCTATGATATTATTGCATTTTGAGAGAATGCTTACAAATCTATAATAGCCTAGTCTGCGTCCCAGACTTCAGGGGTTCCGCTATGCTTCTCGCCCTAGAGTCTACGATAAGATAAGGTCTTCAACTGGCGCGTCCGAATATTCATTAGACTTGTTCGTTAATCTTCGTGACCAATCAACGCAAAGGTTGTGACCCGAATTGACCTTAATTGCGCGTGTCTGGCTCATGAAACTGGCTTGTGATACGCACCCTCGGTTTTATGTGACGCCATTTACATTGTTGTCGTCTGTGTCCAATGAGAACACATTGAATGACGTCTCAAAAGTTCAAATTGGCACCACAACAAGCGCTTTAAAGGCAAGCTGTACGATAGTATGTTTACGTAATAGTCAGTTAAGGAACCAGTTGCGTGTCTGCTTCTCTCGCCGACTGTGTGATTAACGGTGCCACTCTCAGCGTGAAACTACAATTCGGAGTGTTGTAAAATGTGTGCCCAGCTCATAAAAAGTTCTTCGGAACTTGTAGAACTGATCAATGCGAGACAATGACTCAAAAGTACCCGAGAGTGACCGAGAGACACAGCTTGTGATTGGAGCATCCCAAATCTGGGAAGCCTGTCCAGTTCAATACGCTATCCTCCCCTAGACCTGAAGGCGAGACTATGGAATATCAGTAACATGTTAACAACGCCCGCAGCCATCAGGCTAGGGGACCTTAACTAATAATAGCTGCTATCATGAAAGACAATCCCATATTATATGATTTATTTGATGCAAGTGAAATGATCATCCTGGTTCAAAATGTTGAGCTTTTTGTTGGCCTCCATTTGTGTTTATATATAAAACATCACATATGGGTGGGTCCAGATTTAATAACAAATGTATGTTGAATAATTCTTCAATATTCTGATAATTGGTCAGAGTCTGTAAGGTAATGTATAGTGTTTAACGGCACACCAACATTAATGTGTTATATGGCGCCTGCAAAGGTTAATAGATAAGTTTGACCTGATTAAGCAGCCACCTTCTAGGATAAATGGTAAAAAAGACGGAAAACACATGGATGACGATGAAAAAGATAAAAATGTAAATGAGTATCCTAGGGCATTTCACCACCAGCCGATTGACTCGACCAGGCCATCTCAGCCTCTTGTCTAGGTGAAATCCGGGCCAAGTGGTGTTTTGCATGTATGGCCCTCGCAGTAACCACTCCACTCAACCACTAGCATCCCTTTACCCACCGACATGAGTCGCAACCCACGGCCATCAGGTTGCCCCTATTAGTCGCCTCTTATGACATGCAGGTGGATACAGTGGGCCTATTCTACCCACAGGGGGACAGATCCTGTAATATGAAGCATGCATATACAGCCAAGCACAGAATAAAGCCTGTCCATATATGTCCTTTATTTGGTCTCTCATTCTACCGTGTGTGTTGTCTGAAAAATTGTATGTCCTGGAAGAATATATACAGTTGATGTTTGTTTCACTTATCCATACATACTGTACACCAAATTATTTTGGGGCAATTGTAGTCTGTGTTTGTGTGCAAATTGAATCTAAATAATCAGTATCTGTCGCAATTTCTATATTTATTTTGACAAATTTACAACATTTATCCAAATTATATATGTTGGTTATGTGATCCAGGATTCTGATATTCTATGATGGAGTGGAGATGGCATTTGACATGGAACACTCCATGCCGCAGTTCAAGGGCTCCAAGAAAGGTCGTGTGTACCTGACCACTCACAGGGTGAAGAGATTCTCTGCTAAGGCTGAGATGATGGAGTTTATTTTAAGCGAAAATTATTCCTGCCATTTTATGGCACTCTAGTATATTTCTTAGCCATTGATATAAAGGAAATACATTACTTATCTATTTAGTGTAGCTTCTATTTTTGTTTTTGTTCATTATCCTGGCAGAAAATGTAAATGATTAATGATATAATTAAGTGTGTTCTATGGTTATAAGGATTGATGAAATTCCTGCAAAGAAATCCCTGTCATTTTGTACACCATTTTTAAAACATATTTTCATAATGAAGAAATTAAAACAGTTAACCATTGTGTATGTAAATATCTTAATGTTCTTTGCAGGTGATATTCAACAGCAAGAGTTTGAAGGACAGCCTCCAGTCATTCAGTATGCCTTTCTTCTGTATGCGAGAAGTGGAGCTTGAGCAGCCTGTTTTTGGTGCAAATTACATTAAAGGCAAAGTGAATGCTGAGAGTTCAGGTAGGTTGTATATAGTTTGAAGAAATTGTTTGTTGATGTGGGCTATAATCCACACATTCTCTCTTTCATCATCAGCTGTAAAATGGCGTGATAGAAATTGACTAGACCTTCAGATATTTTCAAACTCATATTTTAAATTGGGCGGAAACCAATGAAAGACTAAAACCCTGGTAGCCTGTGTTAGTATCAATGTCTGGAAATAACTTCATTGTTTATATATTGTAAGATGTTATTATCCGAGTTTACGGTTTCGGTACATTTTGCTTCATAATAAGTAGCTTTCAATATTTGCATCATCTTGAATCCTTCCTTCTCTGTGTGTAGGTAATTGGGAAGGCTCTGGAAAATTCAAAATATGGTTTAACAATGGAGGCGCCATTGACTTTGGACGTGCTATGCTTCAGGCTGGTCGATTGGGTAAATATGTGTAAATTTCCATTCTGTTCTCTACGAAAGACAAAATGACTTACAGCTGTTCTTAGTTGTATTATGAGTTTATGGAAGAAATTACGAGCTCTGATTGGACAATCTAAATAAGAGCTCCAATCTTTTCCCCCGATGACAGGCAGAAGATCAATGAACGTCCGGAAACAGTAAACAGCCTAAACGGCTAAAATAGCGTTTGATCTAAAAAGGTGGCAAATGTCGGGGCGGATGGTTTTGTTAGATAGAATCACTCAATGGCTATGGGGCGCGTCAGGCTCGATTTTTGGTGAGCTGGTGGCGAAATTGTTGTCCCCTTGGGTTTATGTATACATAGAAGATAGCTGCTGGCAGGCCAATGCAAATCCCTGTGATAAATGCACTTACCTGCACAGCTTAGCATGTGCTTCTTTTGTAATGGTTCAATTACTAGGCCTATGTGAAATAATTTGAGGTTTATGTGACCTTTAAATTGTGACATTGAATACAATGTTAAATGTTATGATAATATCTTGTCATAACCTTTAATTGAAAATTTGTCGGTGTTTAGACCTCATGTTAGATTTAGATGTTAACTTTTCTACTTTGGACTAAATAATATTTTTCATGGCCATTGGCTATATAATAATTGACAAAATTGTACATTACCCCCATACAAAAAGATGGAAGTCTCCGTTTGGGTTTCAAGCAACTTGTTTTTCATACAAAGATGTTTAACTGATATTTTACCCACATGTTTGTGTTTTCAGCCTCACGCCAAGCAGGACCTAGACCACCAGTCTATTCCCCACCAACCGCCAACTATTACCAAGCTCCACCTCCAGCCTACAGTCCACCCCAAGATCCTATATATGGCTTTGTACCATACAACACATTCCCCTCCGCCCCTCCTGGTCAGTCAGATGGCGGGGCCACTCTAAATAAATTTACATTTTGTTGTTACTCAATCTATCCTAAAAATCAATTAAATCATACATATCTTTGATGATAAAAGAATATACTAACTTCTTTGATAGAACTATATACTGTATGTATCCTTCAAATTGCAAAGAAACTATATACTGTATGTATCCTATCGTATATATTGACCAGATTTTATTTATTGTTTCAGCTGATGGAGTATACATGTATGATGCCCCTCCCCCATATCCTGGTATAGCCCCTAGTGCCCCTAACCAAGCTCCCAACTACCCATCGCCCCAGACCAATGGAGCAATGCATTCTGGAGCTGGTAAGTACATCAGGGTTTACGTATACCCTGCTCAGATGCGTCTGTAAGTCTGAGTTTCTCCTTGTAGATTTAAAATGACTGAGTTCAGCTGTTAATATAAGCTGTTTTGATTTGAAAACATGTTATCTTTGTGGGAGATCACTTGCCCCCCGATCTTACCTGTTTTGCATGCCACTGTGTTCATGATGTTAACTAATGAAGCTTCCTTTTCATTCGAACTCATTTCACATGAAATAAACTCAATTGGTATTCAGTAAGTGCAGTAAATATCTCCTTTCATTGTTTCATCACAGATGCTAAAGCTGCCGAGGCTGCAGCCAGTGCCTACTATGCACCTCCAGACCCTCACAATGTCTATATGCCTCAACCAGGGCCTCCCCAACAGGCACCCCCACCCTACTCGGAGGCAAGCAAGAAGACGCAATAAAGTGCCCCAATAATTTGTGAAATTGGTAAAGATGGGGAACGTATGTGATTATTAGATATCGATGATAAGCTGTTATTTATTCAGTCTTTATCATTGAGTATGATATTCAAGTTTTCGTACTGGTATGTGTATTTATTTGAACATCATCCCTATTACTGTATTCAGCCAAATAAGTACACATACATGTAAATATAATTTGGGTACAAGTATACTGGTGACTGAATCACTGTTATTATGAGAAAGTAATGGTTTGCCATTCCATCCATGATTTGATGATAGGGTTGAGGGTGCCAAGAAGAAAAGGTGAAGACTATTATATATAGTTGGTTAACTATCTCACACCTGCATCTTATTGTGACAACGGTATTATCTTGACTTGGAAGAGAGCTTGGCTGATGTAATAGGGCGCATTAAGTACAACCATAGGAATGGCTGGAATGCTTAATAATGGGTTTACATTGTTTGGCACATTAATATAGAAATATAAATATCCCAAGTAAGGTGATTATTTAAGCAGTTTGTTAAAGGCGTGATGGTTTAAATGTTGGTTGTAACTGGTTTTTAGCTGTTTCTAACTTGGATACTTTAGACTATGTATGCTTCACTAGTCAAAGCTTGTTCTGTTTTTTTATTGATGGGTGTCATAAGTTGACCTTGATTTTGAAGAAGATGTTTATTTGGTTTTGTGCCAAGTAATTGAGATTGTCAATTATATCATTATATACGTTGAATGTTGAACTTGTATTTGTACAACATCGATAAATATTGGGGCTCAAAATTGGATTCCATTGTTTAGCTGATTACTGAATGCACTTGAGCTAAAATGAATGATACAATATCTCATTCATTATCCCATCAAGCAATCGATTAAATTTTCCTGAATCTTTAATCACCATTGAGAACAATTATACTGCAGACTTGGGTAGCTATTATTTAACCATTGACTGACTAGTGAAGTGAATGTGAATGAAAATGAAACATTTCAGTTTATCAAACTTAAGAACAATAGTATGATTGAGTTGTTTTCACACAAATTGTACTGAGTAATGGTAAATAAATGCATTTACACAGCGCTAAAAATGATCAACTATTTGTTTCTCTACGATGATTGATAAAAAAATAATATATATTTCCGTCAACCAGAGACATACGCATCGATTTGTTCAATGTCGACTTAGTTGCTCATTGAATGAATTCGTGGTATCGGGTCAGTGCGCCCCCGGGAATTCGTTATCTCACCTTAAAACGAGTTCCTCCACGATCATAACAGCGCAGTTCAAAGCGTAAACATTCGAGAACAGCGTTAAATTTTGAATCAACAACAACAACAACATACATTCGAGCCGGACTACCCTAATTCAAAAGCGATGCGGTAAGAAGAGGTGGGGGTACTTCAGTAATGTTAACACGAATATGTAAAACAAAATGCCTTTCTCCGCAATTTTTATGCTGTATGAATGGAAAGCAAATTAATTATTTTAGCTTATATTTCTCGCTCTGTTCTCAACACTGTTTTTCACTCGTTTACTTTAATCGGATGTCGTATATACAATGTGAGGGGATACGAGGTTACCCCTTACTCGCTGAATCTCACGCACCTGAAAATTGGGACTCAAATGGGACATACTGACAAATGAGTTCTTCTGTTTTATCTTATGAGGCTGTTATCATAATAATCAACTATCTGGCGTGTGACCCCATAGATACTCATTTCAAAGTTGTGATCGATTTACCTGGTTTCGATTTTTAACAGGTGAGACATGCGCTGCGTCATTTCAATTTACCTAGTCCAACGACCGACATGGCGGTGTTTACCTAGTGTTTACCATGTTGTGGGTGCAATTTGGTTCGGTAGAGACTAACTAAATTTGCAGCTAACCGATGAATCGTAACTGGTCAGTGTGTTGTCATTAGAATGGGCAGTGACCATGGTACAGTAATTGAAAACCTCGAAGTCTAGCTGACACCTGCCCGAACATCTCATCATGACGATTCTCAGAACTTCGTTTATCATCCTGTTGATGGTCTCGTCGATTTCGCCATTCGGCTTCCCCAACATTGGTGATTTCTTTACTAACCTTGGCAAGAAACTGAATGTTGAGGAGCCAGTAGAGTCCCGCGATAAACGACAAACGAGTATTGGTGACGAATTGGCAGGTGATCCATGGAAGGTCAAGAGCTCGGGGTGAGAGAAAACATTGGTGTTCACGTCACTTTTTGTCAAATTAGAAAGATTTTTTCCTTGAATTGGAAAAATTTATGTTATATTACAAAATTCATCGTCCATAATATGCTTATTACTTGACCGTTTAGCGTTTTTTGCATATTTACTGTTTTTTATTGTTTTTCTGATAATGTAATACATTTCTGTGTTCGTGTAGTATCCCAATGAAGAATGGCAAAGTTAACAAGCGCCACATGCCGACTCTTGGTAATGGGCACATCGGACTGACTGTTTTTGATGATAGCTTGTATCTAGAGGGACTATACACTGGAAGTGGAGGTGAGGTGACTTATGTATGTGTAATGTGTCATCAACACCTGTAGGCTCACACCTGTCAATCTATGTTGCTATGTATGAATGTTGTGATATGTTTATCTTATTTGATTGCATTGGGGAATCATGTGTTTCACATGTAACTCACAAATAATAATTGTTTAAATAACTAGAGCTGTATTGGTTAGATGTTGTTAATTTGCCTTTTCGGTAATTTAAGGATGACTATTACACAACAGATTTGATAGTATGTAGTGTTATGTTAACCAGTATGCCTTGCTACTGTAGGATGGTGAGGATCTTTATTCATACAAATACAATATACTGCTCTACTGTTGCCTACATTAAGATGGGGACAGCAAATGTGTGTCAGTATTCCATTATAGTTAGGGATCGGCTGAGCTTTTGGACTAAGAAATAGGGTGATTAAAACCCACTGCACCCATCCACACTAGTACACCACTCCAACCTGTTTTTACATACAATGAATCCAATGCCACAATGCCAGTCATCTGTAACTAAAGCTTTCAATCACCAGGGAGGCCAGTTAGATGACCAGTGTTGATTGGGTGAAATCATACTGGCTCTATTTTGTAAAGCAAGAAAGCAAGAAATAGTAGATTGACATTGCTAAATAAACCTGGAAATAAAGTTAGATAGGATATGCCAATCAGTAGTCCTGTTGTCCATTTTAGTTTTATACTGTAGTTGGACTGTAACAGCCATATATTTTCCAACCAAAAGCTGACCCTTGCATTTGTGAATGCTTGTCTGTAAAAGACATTTAGTATGTTCCACGAGTGTTATTTTGAACCAAGGTTTTACTGAATATGTTTGAGAACAAGTCACTTTGTTGGTTCTAGCTGCTACACACAGGGCAAAGATACCAGCTCTCATTATGACTAGAGCGTACCTCTCCGATCCAGAGCTGGAAGGAAGAAATACTCGCAAATACCAGTTTGATGCAAAATATGGTAAGAAAGTATTCATGCTCCACTTTAAAATATATTAATCAACATCAATTTCATTTTATATTAAAGAGAATCATGACATATTCCCTTCTTTCATTAGGTATTTTCCAAGAAACAGTCATCACCGACTTTGCTGAGGTTGAGCATAGAATGTATGTGCATCAGAAATTCATGAGAGTTTTTGTTGTGGATGTCAAGGCCCAGAAGCGAGCCACCTCTCAGTCAACCGGAGGTGGTGTGATTAACTTTAAATACCCTGGTCTGAACAGCACCAGTGACATTGTGTTCGATACCCCACGGAGATATAATGCAAACTGGTGAGTTTGAGTTGAAGAACACATCAATGAAATTACGTCTCAATATTGTGCGGGTTTATGGTTGTGCACTGTTATGCAGTGACAGGATACATGTGAAATAGCTAATGGAATTGACTTCTGTGGCTATGGACCTGTATGGGCTATTTTAAATTGATTGCACCTCGTGTTGCAACATTGTATCTATAATAATATATCTTTCCCTTATGGTGTGCTCTTCCCAGGCAAGTCAGTGGTACAGTTACCAGTGAAGGCATTCAGAAGAGAGTGCATATATTCTGGATGGAAGTGATCTCTCAGATGGCTATAAGAGGGGTAGGAAGTGTTCCGCCTATGACACTCATCATGGCAGTCGATTGGAACGAGGGAGATGCTCGGTCTGAATTTCAGCAAGCAGTTGAGATAGTCAACACCCGCGGAACAGATTTACTTTTACAGGAACACAAAGCAACATGGAATAGGGTGTGGAATGAGGGAAGAGTAGAAGTAGTTGGAAATCAATATGTTGCCAAAATAGCAAACTTTGCTCAGTACTACCTCTTGAGTTCAATGCCAGCCCTGTTCCCAGCCCAGGGTTTACAACATGACCAGATTTACCATGGTGTTGGTAGGTCCAGTCTTGGAAAAGGAGCCCTGGGCCAAGATTATCAAGGACATATCATGTGGGATAATGAAATGTACATTTTGCCTGCGATGCTGTTGTTCCACCCTTTGACTGTAAGAAGAGTACTTGCTTATAGGACTGGCACAGCAGCCAAGGCAGAAGAAAATGCTAAGAAATATCAGGGTGTTGGTTATCACTATCCTTTTCAAAGTGCCTTCACTGGTGATGAGACCTCCCCAGATGTCGAGAGCTGCCCTGAATGTGCCTGGAGAAAGCTTCACACAACTGGGGCTGTGGCCTGGGCCTTCAGGCAGTACTACTCCGCTACACGAGATGTTGATTTCCGGAACAACCCTCTCTACAGTGGTTGTGATGTCACAAGAGAAATTGCTCGTTTTTTTGCTAATAGAGCTGTGTATAATCCTGAGCATGGTCGCTATGATTTGAAAGGTGATAATCCACTGTATCATTAAGCAATCATGTCTTATTATACCCATTTTATGCGAAATAGGTTGTGCAAAAAACAACAACATGGAATCAAAAACCAACAGTAAACAGTGCAATATACACTGACTTCTGTTGTTATGTACCAGGGGTGACGGGACCTGACGAAACCTATACTAATGTCAACAACAATGCCTACACAGTGGTTTTAGCCAGTCTTGCTATCCACTGGGCTCGTTATTTTGCCTGCTTATGTCAGCGTAATGAACGAGAGGAAGTACCAGACGACTGGATTCACCGGGCCACTCTTCTCAACCTGCCGTTTGATAATGTTAAACGCACACATGCATCACATGAAGGATATGACCTCGAAGGTGAATATCCATATCAAAAGCAACTGTTAAGTCCAAATTCCTAATAGTGGATATGAATGTCATGTGAACCTTCTATTTTTTAACCCTGTTTACAGCTGACAATGGCCAGTCTTCTCAAGCAGATACAATTCTTCTGACATTTCCTCTACACTGGAATATGAGCGAGGACATCATGAAAAATGACCTTGATTATTATGAGACTTTGACCTCTAAAGATACACCTGCCATGACTCACAGTTTTTTCACTGTTGGCTGGAAAATGGTGAAGGAGGATCTAAAGATGCAGGCTTTCTTCCAGCAAAGCTACCAAGATTATGTTGTTGAGCCATTTAAAGTACGTACCCTCCATTAATGGCAAGATGAATTTTAGAATTATAATTGAGATTTTTACTTCACAATGACTGCTCTGTTTGTATCATAGATATGGACGGAGTATAAGGAAGGCTATGGAACATTGAGGCCAGACAGTGAGTCGGCGGTCAACTTCCTGCCAGGAATGGGTGGATTCTTGCAGTCATTGGTGTATGGATTCGGTGGTGTCCGCATACGACCACAGGTAATTAAGATGTGTGAGTGTTGTATACAGAGTAGCCACCATGGAATCAATAGCTAATAGTCTCAGCTCAGCAAAAGGATCATGGATTCACGAACTTTTATAAAACAATGAATTTACCTTGAATAAACGGCTTATTCTTTACCATCATTTGCCCTTCACTGTCAACTGCATAAATAAAAGAGACAAGAATCTCTATTCTTATCATCTTGTAAAAACAACTTGCTGCTTTAATTTTTCTTGTGACATTAATTCAACATCATCATTATCATGATCCTAATTTGTCCAAGCCTTCGGATGTTGAAGTGATAATGAACCCTGATGACATGGCAAAACAATAAAGAAATGGATCATTACTCGTGGTGAATAGCAATTTAGAATTTGGCTGCAGATGCTGGAGTTCCATGACCCCCAGCCACCTCCTGGATCCAGTGAGCTGAGATTGTATGGACTGAAATACCTCAATTCTTCCATGAATATCATCATACGTCAGAGTGGAGATATAAGCATCACTGTCGTACATGAAAACACAGCGTTCCCACTGGTCCTTCAATTAAATGATACACAGAGAACAGAGATAAGCCTCAGATTCGGTAGGTACTTCTGCCTCTTTATTGATTTGATCTACATTCTCAAGATACACGTACACCACATATATGTATATATACATTTGTTTGTATATTAATATACACACAAATATATATATGTGTATGTGGTCATGTGTGTGTTTGATTATAAATAATTACCTGATCAGTTGACTTCATTATGTGGCACAGTCAGTGTAATTAGTGTGTACATACTTCTGTATTTCTTATTCCTATCTTAAGGTACTTCTGAAACATTTATGAATTCTGGGAATGGATTTTACATTTACACCAATGCTATTGAAGGATGTGAGCACCCGCGCGACTACATTTACATGCCTTGGGGATACAGTCCCTTTGTTGATGACTCAAATACGTTAACACCAAATAGTGTACTAATTATCTCCATATTTCTGGTATTTGTGGGCTTACGCAAGTTGTCATAACAGATATATATATACCGAACGAATGTTAGAAATGACTGTGATAATTACGCAGATAAGTTATCACATTTACTTTCTTCACCAAGTGAAGGGAGTTATGTCTCGGATATAACAAAATATATCAATATTTTCCATTATTCACCGTCACATTGACAATTTATAATTTGTTGATGTGAATTCGTTTTAAAATATCATGCAACATGTCTGCATTATTAAATAATTTAATTCTGGTTCATTATAATTTCTCATAAAGATCTGACATATGTCATATTCTATCAGGTTATTTTAACTATACAATAATGGACATATGATATAGATATAGATATTTTTTTACATATTCATATTTTACGCTTCCAAATGTCTGCTGTGTTTTTTTTAATCCAAAGCTCACTTGTTCATATGGAAGAAAGATCTGAGTTTTACATGAGTTTCTGTTGATATCAGATGTAAATGTTTTGTAGTTGCCATTCCATTGTTCTGGTACTATTTTTCATGTATTAGCAGTTGATTTAGACATTCCACAAACATGTGCTTTCTACCTGTCTTTGAAATTTCATGAATTATTTTTACATGTGAACATTGAACTAAGATGTTTTCATAGTCTTTCTATGTCAATTGGGTTTTGTATTCATCTACATCATTTAATGGCATTGCTTTCTTTCACCCTGATAATATTCAAAAAAAAATTTTCTTACAGTCAGTTATGGTGTACAATATCATTTGATTACATTGTCTTTTCAATGTGCCATTGATTTGCAATTAAACTTAGTGCACCATTTTACAAAATTATATTTGCACAATATGCCTGCTCAGCACCCCACTTAAAATATCACTGCTAAACGTTCGGTTCAATTCAAGTTTTTTATGTGTATCATTCGATTCACCTATATGGACATTCAGAATTTATATATCAGCACCAAATTCTGCCATCAATTAGAGATTATGTTTTCAAACAACCAATATTTCATTGTTTCAAACTATACTGAGTTAGGAATTTAAGTAACCAATCACCAACCAGCCATGTAGAGGCCGAAATAAACCATAACATTGACACCCAAGTTTGACCAATTTTACCACGGTCCAGCCAACCCAACTTGCAAGCACAGCCAATCATCGGCCAGACTGGGTGAGCATCTTTAGGTGTCAACTGATGTTTGGTAGCTGTTGACATCTTAATCAATATGCCAGTTGGTACAAAAGGTTGGTCATAACCACACCATATGTTAGAGAAAACACCTAGTAATCTCTGTGATCTTACCATCACAGCTGATCTTCCGTAATGTCTCATTAATGATTGCAATTAGAATGCTTGGACAGCTACGCAATCATCCTACGGTTTGATACATGATAATTGCCTGTTGTAACCTATTATGTTATATTCATATTTTGGATATAAATTCAAGAGGACAGTCTAACAGACCATGGGTGATATGCTTTTCATGACTAAAGCTAACCAGGTAGGTGTCGAATTTCTTTTGCACTAAAGATAAATGTTCATTTTCAAGAATGGTTTTGACATAAATAGGTTTTATTTTGAAACAAATTAATACATCAATAACAATGTGTCAATGATATTTGTAAGAGTTACTCATTTCTCTTGAGTCTGCAGATTCTGTATGGGTCATGATTTCAGAGCCCCTCGATTTTAGGAGGAACACAACAGGTATTGATGACAACCTGGGATTCGACTTTTCCAGGAACTTGATCCATGAAGCCAGCGAGTCCTTGCTACTGGTACCTGTGATGCATGTGGCTAATATCGTCCCATCCTCCTGCTCATGAACTGTTGGCATGGGAACCATACCATGCTGCTCCTCTTCTTGCCAGAAATTCCAATGAAATTTTGCTAAGAAAAGCAACAGATACGAATTATATACAGAGAAATCAGTCGAACATAAACTAAACAATAGCAAGGTTTCGAAATAGAGGCAGATAAATTTGACACAAGAATAGGAGAGTTTTGTCCTGAATCAACCTACTGTCATCTCTGTCTTCTTCAACTCTATCCACTGCATATGTCTGGTACCTCTTAGTCTGCTCAGAGCGAAGCACAAAATATAAAAATGATTTGGACCTGAGCCAAACACTATATGCTCCCTCTACAAATATTGATTCCTCCTCTGAATGAGCAGCTAAGAGTGATTGCTGTTCTGGGCTCTGCCCACTGACTATATAGGTGTCATCACTTGCTGATTCCAACTTGCTGGTCTGCCAAACATATACCAAATTAATGAAAATTGTGATGAACAACCACAAAAAATAAAGTAGATGATTAACCATAAACATTTTGTTGTTAAGAACATTATTAAACCATTATAAAATGGCCCCTCCCTTAAGCAGTAAAAAAATTTATTGAACCCTTTGTGCCAAATAAAACCTGATACAATCAGTTAATCTTATAAGTCCATTTGGCCCACTTTTTGCTTTCCAATTTGATTATGAATTCTAATCATATTGGTTAGGATTTCGTAAGGGTTGGGTTTTACCAGCACACTGACACTGTCATACATAAAATTAAATGAAGTATAAATCAGATTTATTGAAAACCTTCCCCATCCTACCTGGCACACTGATATTTTGTTTTCAAGATCAACAGACATTCTCTTCAAGACCATTTTAGCCAGCTCTATGTCATCTTTCGGCAGGTCTTGAGGCACATAATATGGGTTAATGTATTTAAACTTGGGCATCCAGTACATCATCCGGCGATATCGACGAAACACGTAGGATTCCTCACCAAATATCTTGATTAACTTGTAGCCCATATCATCATCTGGTATCACACCTAAAAGAACATGTTAACATAACAAATGAAAACACACATATTGTGTAGCAGAACAGATTCTAAGAATAAGTGGAGGTGAAAATACCATTTTCTTCCATGTGCTCAAGAATATCAATTCCACATTGTTGCTGCTTTGGATAATGCATCATCTCCACTTGCCATGCAGTTTGGGACACAAGTATCTTTGGAGGAAACAAGGTGAACAGTTTCTTATAAGCTTCTAAATCACGGTTGACTCCATATTCTTGCAAATGATCAATTGCAGCATAGATGAACTCCACATGGCCTCTACGGTAAGTTGCTTGTTGATTAAGATACCTAGTTAAGGCGGAAAGGTAAGTAGCCTTATTTTTCTCCTTTTCAGCGGTCTCATCAAAATATTGTTTTCCGTGGCGGACAACTAAATCTTTCTGCTTCCTTTGGTGGTCTTTGTCTCTAGCATCCAGCATGTGATTCAAATTTGATGATGTTATAATTGTTCTTCTACAAACCATTTGAAATTTCCTCTTGGGAATACGGAACAACAGAGGATGTTGTGCAATGATCCCGGTAGCAAGATGCCTTCTTAAAAGGCACATTCCATATAATACAGGTTGCAGTTTCAAATTCATTTTTGAGCTTCCAGGATTATTTCAACTAAAATAAATTGCACCTGAAACCCAGATGAAAAATTCTATTAACAATTAGTGAATAGCTCAGGTTCTGTTATGTTATCATGACAATAACCATACAATGATGTAAAATCCTATACGAGAGGTGAGGTAACTACCAGCTATAAGTTCCAGCCTCACAAAACGTGTCTCTGTTGTAGCTCCATATTCCAATGCAAACATTGTGTGAGAACAACTGCTTGGTAAAACAGAACACTTCCACAATGATATTGTACTTGGTGATGGATGAAGGAATGAGTTATACAGAATTATAAGAAAAAGTCAAAAAAGGATTATCATTTCAAGGTGCAGGGTCGGATTTGGAATGTTTGACAGCCATACAACAGGTTTGCAAAGGACTGCCACCCAGGGGGTGAGGGTGTACCTAAGTGTATAGAGGTAGCATATATGAGCAGGGTATGTTTTTCAGCTGCAATCTGTACAACAGGTTTTTTGGGGGCCACATGTTGTACAACAGGACATGTTTTTCCACTATGATTTTCTTGTCATCCATGTATGTTTTTACTGAAAATTCCCTGCATATTGATCTATTTTTCATTCATATGCCAAGATATTTTTCATCTTTTTGTTGATTCAGTGAGGTGCTGTTTAAGTCATTGCTATGGAATTTTTGAGCAGGCTTATTTTTTTGGTAAGGTAACTTCAGCTACTTAACTGTTAGTCAGTGCTAATTTTGGGTCACATGCTGCAGTGATTAATAAAAGTGTCGCTTTAATGTGATGCTTGAGGATATTCATTGGAGGTTCACGTTGGAACTAGATAATGACTAATAATAAACATGAGTTATGTAGTATGAGCTGGAATTTTTAGTTTGTGAAAGTTGATGTAACTTAAAAATAATGCTGGCTTTTTCACTTCCGGCATGACATGGTAAACATTAGATAGTATAACATTAGTCTGTAGAAACAGTGCAAAAAAAAAGATATTGTGTGTTGGTCAAAATCAAATATATTTCACTATTACGGGATATCTAGTTGGACTCCGACTGTATGTTAGCCACACATACAGGCTGAAGTTCTCTGCTTTTCTCCCATACCTCGTTAACATTATACCTTGTACGGCGGGGTATGCTTTTTATCATTTCCACCTCTTACGACGGGTACGGGTTTTCCAGGTACCGCTGCACACTCGAGGCAAGTGTGCCCCCACCCCAGGGTATGTCCAACCCAAATTGCTTCTCCTTGTTTATCATTGCTCACAAATAAAATACATGAGGACTGTATGTTAGCTCTTTTGAACCAAGTTTGGGAGCAAGGTATCCAATCCAACTGTTGGTCTGCTGGGCTACTGTGTCATGTCAGCCATACTTACTAGCAGGATCCATCGGCTTATTTTCTCCCATACCTAGTTGAAATTATTCCTCATACCTCTGCTGCGGTAATATTTACAAACAAAGCTTTAACTTGAGTCGGACAAATCACCGCAATCTTTCATGGCCCCGGACAGCATTATTTCTTTAATTTTAATAAATTTCATCGCTTATAAAATCATCAATATATGTGTGTTGGTCATGAAACTTGGTTGAATTGTGGTTGCCAAAAATTTTAAATCCAAAATAACTGATACAGTTTGGTAAGTTCCCAATGTCCCATGGGCCTATTTTTTATTATCACTCACAAATGATGCATAACAAAATACATGATGACTGTATATTAGCTGTTTGGAACCAAGTTTGGAAGCAAGGTATCCGATCCGAATGTTGGTCTGTTGGGCTACTGTCAGTAAATCGACTTTGTTTTACCCAAAGCGATCGGCCGCATAAGCGATCCTGAGTCACCCGTGTGAAGGCAAGTTATACGCTCTCCTGGCGCGGGCACAACAAAATTGAATACTTTAAAGTTTAAAATTTGACTAAAGGGTTCCAATCAATTCAAAAAATAAAATTGACCAAAGTGTTCCACTGTACTTGAATTACCCCTGTATATAGGTGGATGTTAGGGATCAGATTGATAAATGAACAAAAATCGACTTTGTTTGACGAAGCACGATCAGCTGTGGTTGCGAGCATGCATAGCCATGTTGTGTCTGTAACGATCCTGTTTTGAGCTGCTGGTTAGGAAAGTAATTTATGACAAGATTGGTGGCCAGGATTAAGCGTGATGTTATTGCTAAATGTAGATCTATTCATATCAGTACAGTTGCTTACTCATCTTGTTTACTAATGAGTAATGTTTTCCCTTTTTATCTGATCTTGGTGGCTGAGTGTTGTATGCATAGCATTTCAATTCCCATATCTCAACCGATTGGCTATGTTTTATCTGCCATGTAATTGCCTTTACCTCAGAATCCCTTGTATAATGCATACCATCGGACTGCGTTGGAGGGGTAGGTAGATCTGGTGTGGTGAATTATTAATTTCCTTATCTGGAGCAGTTAAGCCAATCCTAGTGTATATAAGACCCTCAAAAACCGCACACCAACACAGAAGTCCAGAGACGTGCATAGAGGTCCACAGAAGTCTCACAGAAGGAAGACAGCCAGACTCCAAAAGAGACCGACTCTCGTCAACTTCAAGATAGGCTTCAAAAGAGACTCACGTACTTCTACTTTGTGTTCTGCTTGTGGATTGAAATAGAAAATAAACCAACTTTAGTTTGGAAACGGAGTCCTTCATTTACCTGTGCACCTACAAACCGTGTTGGTAAATTGAAGTAAAAAGAACGCTCAATAGAAGGACAAATATTAATATCTAAGCCTTACCCCAAAGCGCGATAGAGTCAAGGCATGGTTGACCCTGATACGGGCTCACGGGGCGAGCATGAGATGATTGGACAACATTTTGAAGTGCATGATACAACAAAAGGATTCTATCTAATATGCAAAAAGACTTAAATTTGTTAAAAGTGTGTACCTATGACACGGCCATCTGATAAAATTGGGGACAAAACACATTTGTTTACACTGAAACATTTCGTACGTAAATAAAATATCTTTACTTTTGCCGAAAATTTTCATATTTTATATGACCAGGAACATAAGAATGTCATCTTATCATTTAATAAACAATAAAAACGATAAGAGTAACGAATACGAACCGATTTAAAGAATTGAAATGTACTGATTCTCAAAAAATTCAACAATTATTGCTCCACAAACACACAATATTATTGAAATTCAATACGTTAGCTCTCGTTTGATGTATCATTCGTCCATGTATCTTAAATATAAATGCCAGTTAGAGCAAGTTGAAAAATATTGGAAATTACATTGCAGCCGCCTGCGGCGACGTTCGGCTGACACCCCTACTACTGAGTGATGTGTTAAACAGTCGAAACTACCATGTCATCCCTAGTCTAGGCAAAGAAACTCCGCCTCTGACAGCGCTGCACTATTTACCTAAGGTGGCATCAGATCATCAAAACACCAGGGGCGAGTGCCTTGCCTACCCTAGTCAGCTGTAGGCAAGGCACTCGCCCCTGGTGCTTTTATCTACAGCTCGGATGTGAGAGATCGAAAGTAGTAAATAGCGCGGAGCTGTCAGAGGCGGAGTTTCTTTGCCTAAGTCAGCCGTAGATACAAATTTCAAGCCGTATTCATGGGCTTATTTTTTTACATGCCTCGTTGACATTATTCATCGTACGACGGGGTGTGATTTTTTACCATTTCCACCTCGTACGACGGGTACGGATTTTCCAGGTCCCACGCACACCCCTTCCCGGGGTCAAGTGCGCCCCAACCCCCGGGGTATCAGGGTATGCCAACACTTCTCCTTGTTTATTATCGCTCACAAATAAGGCATAACAAAATAGATAAAGCCGATCCAAATAGTGCACATATATAGCGATGCAACAAGTATTGCATTCACAAGTAACCAGTTTGTCTTAAACAAAATTCACCTTTTCATCTGGTTATGTGTGCAGATCTATGCCAGGGGTCGAAATAATTCCGGGCGTTATCGTACATCTAGTAAGCTCGTTTGTCTACTGTAAAATCATCTAATCGGATTTGAAATTATAATTATATTTAACTACTCAGAGGGTGTCTGTTTCTAGTGTCAGCATGTTCACATATTTTGAAGTGAATGTCAACTCCAATAACCGAGATAAATATCTACTGCTTTATAGAACTATGTTATGAGAAATGCGTATTGATTATGTTCGGCTACGAAAACATAACGCCTGCATAAATAGATAAAATAATTTTTATGGATGGAAACAAAGAACTCGGCCCTCGAGCTTTGGCTTGACAATTTAGATTTATTTCGTAAGGGTAGTTTTCAACTCCTAACAGGACACAAGAAATGCTTGAAACTATCAGGCTGGTGACCTTAAAACAAACAATCAATGGTACAGGTTACCAATCTATACATCAAAATAAAGAGGGGTTCCAGCACCATATATTTGGAATGTGGTGGCCTAACCAGTTGCTTAGCAACTACTCGGAAACCAAACTTTTTAGTAGCTGCGCGGCCCTGTGGTCTCTGTAAATAGATATATCGCTATTGTTGTTGTTAGAATTTACCTTCTCGTTGGTCTCATTTTTATAAAATTTAGTCATGGATACAAAGATTAGAACACGGTTATAATGTTGGTTTTTTTACCCATCCTTACTGACCTGGCTAATGGTGACCGGCCCATCATTTTTTAAAATTTTCATGAACATAGCATTCAATTGTAACTGAGGAGCCGAGACAAGGAGGTTTCTGTTTGAATCTCTAGCGAGCAACTTTCATTTTATAATATAGGGTATTATATGGTGGACGCAAGTTACTAATTGGGTTTCAGAGAGAGGTGACGTTAATCAATGAACGGAAACGACTAAATGAAAGATATATCTTACAGTGCATCATGTGAATTCCACCCTAATAATACTGTTGAAAATTGATCAGCATATTTTTCAGCTCAGTAAAATTCGCCACAAACAAAAATATATTATTAGGTTACTGCTTTAAACGTAGTAATGTAGAATCAAAATGATCTCTGATTGCCTTAGATAGGACTGAAACCCCTGTTTAAGTGATATTATAAGTATGCAGCTTGCAAGAGAATTCAAAGAATTTTTAAAAACATGCATAGTTAGTAACCAGTACGTAATCATCATGCATAAAAATTTCATACTGCACGACAGATTGTGTTTATGACTCACTTTGGGCCAAGAGAGAAAAAAAAATTATCTACTTGGATCTGGTTGAATAATGATATTTAGTGGATGTGAACACTGAACGTCATTATTTCAAATTGTCGCATTGTTTTTTTTCCTTCAGATATTGGTCAAAGCAAGATTGTAATTCGTTTAGTGTTCAAGATATATAGTCTTGGCCCATTGGGCATTTCAATTTATTTTTTAATTCTGATCGAGGTCAATTGCGACATGGTTTACCTTACATCTATACCTTACGGTGTATGAATTCACATGAGAGGTGTTTTTTATAGAAAAAAATCCTTTCACATTCATGACAAACAATTAAATGAATGCAATGTTTCAAAACTTGTTCTACTAACCTTTGCATTCAATATTATTGACATTGATAAAAAAGACGCAGTACTAGAATGGACAAGATCATTTATTCCTCCGTTAAGCTGGTGTTAGTACCCGACAACACTGACCTTGAGCAACAATTAAATGCTTTGAGTTTTACAACGCTATCAATAATTAATGTGACATAATCGATAATCATGCACTGAAACGTATCAAATACCTTTGCCATAAAACCGGCTGGGGTCATAGGGCCTGTGTATATTGGGGTTATACTCGGATGGTTAATTGCCGATTCCAAACCCCGACATCTTGCTTGTTCGTCCTTCAAATCCTAAATCCAGGATGTAGACATATGGGTTTGACCTTTGTGCGAAACATCGAATCCTATCCTCTTTACAGGGAATACATCGATTTACATTATACAACAGATGGGAAGTATGTTATTTGGAGAACTTTCTTGGATGACTGATTTGATCATAGACAGAGAAAGGCATACATGATCTTAAGATTTGGTTCCGAAATTCGGATAATTTATGTTAAGATAATCAAAGTTTTGTTGTATTCGTCGTTCAAACCTAATACTGCGTCGCATTATTGTGCCTCCCCCAAGTTAATTCAAAACACTAACACACTAAAGACATTATGTTATATCTAATAGATCATTCTTTTGAATGTAACTTTAATAAAGAAAAATGGATATCACCATTAGCGTCACATATATATCATTTTGCAGTTGATTTAATAAATGCGACTGTACCGGTAAACCAATAGAAAATAGATCGGACTCCCTCATTGAAGGACGAACAAGCAAGATGTCGGGGTTTGGAATCGGCAATTACCCACCCGAGTATAACCCCAAGATACACGGGCCCTATGACCCCAGCCGGTTTTATGGCAAAGGTATTTGATACGTTTTAGTGTATGATTATCGATTATGTCGCATTAGCGTTGTGAAACTCAAAGCATTTAACTGTTACTCAAGGTCAGTATCAGCGTTGTCGGGTACGAGACGAAGCAGATGAGTCTGAGGTGAACTTGGTACTCGGCATTCGGTCATTTGAATAATGTAATGTTGTGATATGTAATAGAAACGTGCTTATCACCTCGACATTTATTAACAAGGTGCTTTATGTTCTCTCTGATCAAAGTTGAAAGACTTGCAACTTGTGCCGAATTAGCCCTGCGCTGACGTATCATTTCATCATAACGTCCTTGATCGTCACTTACCGCTATAAATATAATAAGCAAATCTGTACTATCAGTCTTTGAATGCACCACTGGATTAAGCATCTAGAAAACTATATATATCAAGAACCTGTGAACAAATTTTGTTTACCTCTTCAAAAGCTTACATTCGATTGATGCGGTTATTTGAAAAAATGCCATGTAGAATGTGTAGATTTACAAAAAAATTGGGATGCAATAACCACCATTTGGGTACATATGCGGTCACATGTTTGCTCTCTATTCGCTAGGTGCTCATGGGGTGGGTTCTGCTCGGCATGTCTGGGTGCCATCACTCGAGGGCTGCGCCGTAGTGCATATATTTCAGTTACTGGTGTTGAAAGTTTAGATTTAAACTAGATCAGCGGCTGGGCAAAATTCTTACAAATAATTCTATCCAGAAAGCTATCAACAAAGTCCTGCTTACAGTTAATTAATTTTTAAAAAGTGGCGACGGCTTTCAAAGTGAGTTTTTCGATATATATGCATGCTTTTGATGCAGTTGGAACACAACAGACATATTTATATGTGCGGCTAGAATGTGCACGCAGTTACTGCCCGTTGTAAAGATAAACATGTTGACGTACTCATTGATTATGCCACCACAACCATAATTGTAATGATAGTCCATGTCAGCTGAATAGTTCACTTGGGATTATTAGTGCAAATTGTTTATTACCATCAAAACATGAGATGAAACCAAATAACTTGCTAGGTTTTTGACATTCAAGGTATCTGATTTAAATTGTGGATTTATACATCTTGTTGTCATGAAGGGCAAGGGCTGAATCTGCTGTTGATTGAATACCATCATGAAGTAAAGTGAAAACGATATGACTAAATTTTTGTTATGTCTCTTACACTAATGTCTGGGATCTAATGTATTTTATCACGTTAAACCTTCCATTGAAATGCCTGAGTGACTGTCCTGGGTGTTGCCAATCTTGCTTTCCATGCACTATAATATTCTGATGGGAATGATTAATAGCATCATTCCCATACAAGGTGTTACACTTTTAATGGGGCCTTAGCAAGGTTTGTCCTAAACTGGCTTCTGACTTTGTTTCATTCATAATCTATATATAATAGTGAAGATAGTATATATTGAGTTAAGGAAGCTAAGATTATGTCCATCAAAACATAATCACAACAACACATGACAAGTTTAGTCCATATAGTCATCAGAGTTACAGATTGATTTGTGTGATATTAAAGGGTGTTGAATTGAAATCCAGACATTGTGAAGGAATTTCAACCTTTACAGGACCTCGGTCCAGAAAAGTTTGAAAAACTTACTGGACCGAAGTTTTGACAACCATATATGGCCACGCTGCACTTTAAAAAATCCGCGTGAAATCTACTTGTGCGTTTCCGGCAACGACAGAATAACCCGTAGTCACGTCGCCTGGCGAATGACTAACGAAACGGCGAAAATTGTAAATATTGGGAGAAATAAGAAAGAGATGTGAAACGGCAAATTCTTGGGTTTATTTTCATTTTTGATGGGGTACTGCATGTATATTAAATAAGAATTTATTACTGGACCAAGGACCGGTGAACAATCACATTTTTTATCGGACTAAAGAAAAGTTTACTGGATGTCCGACGGGTCCGGTAAACCTTCACAATGTCTGGAAATCCAAGTTGCACTTACTGTGATGTGTTTCATTCGTCCAATTCTTAAAGAAGTACTTGTTATATGTAGCAGCAGACAGTATCTTTGCACCCTGCCAACTAGGTTGGTGACGCGTGGCCTTTTTTCATTTATTGCTGTTGCTATTTTATGTTCAGTTGAGCATTTTCCCCGTCATGCTTTGAGTAATAGTCACCCTGTATACTAGGGATGAGGTTAACTCATGTAACATTGTTTTTCTTAACACCAGGGCGCCACATCATAATTATGTTGACCCATTACCAAGAGGTTAGATGCAGTATCAGTTCTCCAAAATTGGTATGAATATATATTAACTTAAAACTTGATGCCATCAGTGGAACATCTAATCACTAGATTTCACAATATCGATAATAGAGTTTGTTTCCTACTTTTTCCACTCGCTTATGATCATAATTTACAAAGTGACCTGGCAAATAACTTGACTCGCACTCACTGGGTCACACTCACTAACATATTCTTTACAAAGATGCCATTTGCAGGATGAATGTTGATATGATCTCTGTTAAGCTTCTTCACTATTTGGCTGCTGATGGCAATACAGCTATTCCTTTCTTCCAAAAAGCTATGAGCAGGGAATAATTCTATGTTAGTATTCCTGAAGTCAAAGATTTGTTCACGCTTAGTGAGTACAAGTAAATAAATCATAACTGTTCACCTTTAAACCTATCTCTGAAGTGAATTTTAGTGCAACACCTTGAGGCATGTGGATCATATTAAACTCTAGTGTTGATATTTGTCGGTTTTGAAAACGAGCCAATTATGGCTAATGCAGAAATTGGGAAGGAATTTCAAACTTTACTGGACCGACATTTTTTTCTACTGGACCGAAGTTTTGACAAACATATATGCCCACGCCTTGCTTTTAAAAATCCGCACGAAATCTACTCAGGCATTTCCGGCAACCACAGAATAACCCGAAGTCACGTCGCCTGGCGAATGGCTAACAAACTAGCTAAAAGTTATAAATATTGGGAGAAAGACGAAAGAGATGTGAAATGGCAAATTCTTGGGTTTGTTTTTGAGGGGGTACTGGCATGTATATTAAATAAGAATTTATTACTGGACCAAGGACCGGTGAACAATCACATTTTTTATCGGACTAAAGAAAAGTTTACTGGATGTCCGACGGGTCCGGTAAACCTTCACAATGTCTGGAAATCCAAGTTGCACTTACTGTGATGTGTTTCATTCGTCCAATTCTTAAAGAAGTACTTGTTATATGTAGCAGCAGACAGTATCTTTGCACCCTGCCAACTAGGTTGGTGACGCGTGGCCTTTTTTCATTTATTGCTGTTGCTATTTTATGTTCAGTTGAGCATTTTCCCCGTCATGCTTTGAGTAATAGTCACCCTGTATACTAGGGATGAGGTTAACTCATGTAACATTGTTTTTCTTAACACCAGGGCGCCACATCATAATTATGTTGACCCATTACCAAGAGGTTAGATGCAGTATCAGTTCTCCAAAATTGGTATGAATATATATTAACTTAAAACTTGATGCCATCAGTGGAACATCTAATCACTAGATTTCACAATATCGATAATAGAGTTTGTTTCCTACTTTTTCCACTCGCTTATGATCATAATTTACAAAGTGACCTGGCAAATAACTTGACTCGCACTCACTGGGTCACACTCACTAACATATTCTTTACAAAGATGCCATTTGCAGGATGAATGTTGATATGATCTCTGTTAAGCTTCTTCACTATTTGGCTGCTGATGGCAATACAGCTATTCCTTTCTTCCAAAAAGCTATGAGCAGGGAATAATTCTATGTTAGTATTCCTGAAGTCAAAGATTTGTTCACGCTTAGTGAGTACAAGTAAATAAATCATAACTGTTCACCTTTAAACCTATCTCTGAAGTGAATTTTAGTGCAACACCTTGAGGCATGTGGATCATATTAAACTCTAGTGTTGATATTTGTCGGTTTTGAAAACGAGCCAATTATGGCTAATGCAGAAATTGGGAAGGAATTTCAAACTTTACTGGACCGACATTTTTTTCTACTGGACCGAAGTTTTGACAAACATATATGCCCACGCCTTGCTTTTAAAAATCCGCACGAAATCTACTCAGGCATTTCCGGCAACCACAGAATAACCCGAAGTCACGTCGCCTGGCGAATGGCTAACAAACTAGCTAAAAGTTATAAATATTGGGAGAAAGACGAAAGAGATGTGAAATGGCAAATTCTTGGGTTTGTTTTTGAGGGGGTACTGGCATGTATATTATGTTAGAATTTATTACTGGACCAAGGACCGGTGAACAATCACATTTTTTATTGGACCAGAGAGAAGTTTACTGGATGTCCGACGGGTCCAGTAAACCTGGCTTCACAATGTCTGTAATGGTAGATAACTGAAGAACTAAAATTGAATCTTAAGTTTCCCACTCCACAGACCAAAGAATAGCTTTGTCAAGAGTTTCTGTTTGTGTTTGCCATCAGAAAAATATAATATGTTATTTGTTTTAGCTGTCAAAATGTTTAACAAAACAGACCATTCTCTTTATAGTATGTTTGGGTCCACTGGCATGAGTAACTGGGAATTATTCATGCACATTCTGAATTAATCAGGGACTGAAATTATCTCTGATTTCAGCCATAGATATTCACAATGACTAAGGATTTTGAAGTACATGAACATTTTGTAGGAATTGTGGTTATTTCTTATTGGAAATGTCCTGCTATGTTTTAGCTGACAAGCCCCTGTCCCAGGTGAAGGTGGGTGAAGTAACAAGCTGGCTTTCTAGGCGTAGCTTTCACCCTTTGGATATGGGCCGTGCCATGGGGAGAGGTGAGTTGTCATTAATGGTAACACATAATTGCTTAAATAACTTGCGAAATTGATTAGTGAAATATGAGGCTGTCAAAATCTGACTTTTGGTTGTGTTTTTGACAGGTTATTGGGGCTGGGCCAACAAATGGTTGTTTGCCAAGAAAGCTGGTGCTGCACCCCTCATACATCTCTGCTTGGGAGCCTCACTTCTGTATTACCTAGAAAGCTACTCCTTCCTCAGTGAGTGGGAATAAGTGCTTGACAGATGTAGTGGCTGATTGGTTTTTTCCATATATTTTCTTATATACATGTACTTTTAAGGAACTTTAAGGTCTGTATGTGTCCATGTTACAGAGTATCACAAGCATTGCAAGTACCATTGATGAAGGGACTGTCCAGTTGAATAAACATCTGCTTCTGGAAACAAGACATCGTTTCGACAATTTCTCACCATGTACATTGCATCTGCATGGATCTTAGCTTGTCTACAGCAACATTAAAATGTTACGGATGTCAAGATTTGACAAGTTGCTCTTGTTAATAAATGTTGGTACACTTATGGATATTGATTTTGTCATTTTTTTACAGTAAATTGTTCATGGTGAAATGTATACATAATAAGCCATTGATTAGTCAACATGTATTTTGAAGTAAATTTGTTTTATTTACAGCATGTACTACAGACCCACATTACTTTTATCTGACAAGCAATAAGTTACACAATTTGCTAAACCAATTTTGGTTCGATAATATCATTTCAAAGCCAGCAAAATGAAACATTTGCTGGTAGTATAACACCAAGCAATCACGAGACGCCTAATGTTATCACACACACAAGCGGAATGATGCTCTGAGCAAAGTAACTACAATACCAGTTGGTTGCAGAATATAAACAAGTCATCAGCTGCCTGCCTTGTCCGGTGGAGCCAGCCCACGGTCATTGACATTAGTATGAATCTTTCTCACAGTAAGCTGAGCAGGCTGAGCCATTAGTTGAGGATCCAAAGGCTTATCTTTATCGTGAGATGGCTGATCTTGTATAGGTTGAATGTTGTTAGGCACTTGTATAGGAGAATGTTTATCGTGGGGAATGTGGGGGCGTTTATCACTGGAATCTTGTTGAACAGGCGGCTGATGCTGCTGCACTAGAGGATGTTTATTCTGCAGGACAGGTGGCTGCTTTTCATGTGGCTGTTGTTGCACTATTTCTTGAGGAGCTTGCTGTTGTACTATTTGTTGTACTATTTGTTGTGGGGATTGCTGTTGTTGGACTTGTTGTTGTTGTTGAAGTGGCACCTGCTGGACAGGTTCATTATGACCTCCCTCTGCAGCATTAACACCACCTTGTACAGCTGCAGGATTAACACCATCTTGTACAGCTGCAGGATTAACACCATCCTGTACAGCTGCAGGATTAACACCACCCTGTACAGCTGCAGGATTAACACCATCCTGTACACCTACAAGACCCTCTCCTGGCTTGTGAGCGTTAGCCTGTCATCAGAAACACAAATGACAAGATATCAACACATCCTTCAAGTACGTTTGGTGGAGAAGAGACATGGGCGGGAGATGCCGGGCAATAAGTGTATAGACGGGGACGAATAGTGCAGTGTGCAAAGGAAGTGGACTAAAAGGGATGGGAAGAGCCCAAATGTATAAAGACTACAGCAACGAGTTGGGCTGAACATTAGTTGTTGTTCTTGTCTACTTGTAAAAGAATAGGTAGCTAAAACAGGAGGTAATAAATGTGCTATGATTGAATAGTGAAAGGCAGGTCTGCAAAAACTGGGGCATAATTGAGGAAATTGACTGGATTTAAAAGAGCCTGTGGCTAACACAAGGACAGCACATCGGGTCTCGTTTCCATTGAAACATTTTAAACCACATGGCATTACAAATCAATATATACAATAAAGTTCACCCAATATCCTTTCATGTTTGAAACCACATAACCAGATTCTGATACAGAAAAAAAACCCATTTACCAAAACCCACTGCCAGAAAAGTCATTATAACTATCGTACTTCAAATCCTTACAATAAGTTCATCTTATCAATTAGTAAAGATGGGTATAGTTAACATAATATTAAACAACATGCCAGTCAAGCTTAATCACAATGTGGTTCAGTACCAGCCCCCTGTGATAATGTTACCTCAAAGTCATCACCTCAGTTGTGTTCTGAGGATGAATTGATAAAGTGAAAAAACAAAAATCAGGACAGAACACATATAAAAGAGCTGATGTGGAGTTCACATGTTACTTGAACAGTACCTTCTAAGCAGTTAAACCCCGTTTAACAAATGTCCTCCCCAAGTACCTTACCAGTGAATAGGATTCAGAGAACAAGTCTTGTTAAAGCAAATGTAAATGCTGTCAAGCAAGATGTAAGATATGCAATCAGAAAATCTTATATCTGCAACTGTGACAACCCAAAAGCAAGCATGTAGTCAAAGGTTTTAAGACATTAATGGAAATAACAGTTAGTCCCATTGAGTGCTACTTGTCTAAACATAAAAGGCAACCATTGAAGACAGTTCTCTGGTTGCACTGAAGACAGTGCACAGGTTGACAGAAAATACGCATGCAGTTGGATCCACAATAGGTCATGTGTAAGTGTTAACAAAGAGATATATTAATGGCGTTATTTAGCAATAGTATTCTACACAAGGCGTTATTTAGGTCATGTGTAAGTGTTAACAAAGAGATATATTAATTAGTTATTTAGCAATAGTAAGTGTGAATATTCTACACAAGTGACTGGTGCAATCTGATGCATACCTTGTGTTGCTCAAGCTGCTCTAACACCTCCTTTTGTTTTTCAATGAGCTTCAGATTTTCTTGTTGCTGAACCTTGAGCTCAGCGAGTAGGGCTTTGGCTTCATCGTTGGTTTCTTTGATGTCTTTCATTTGTGCATGCGCTTGGGGGGCTTGTACTTGGGGGTCTTGTACTTTGGGGACTGTGTCTGCGGGCTGCTGGGGGTTTTCAATTAGCGGTGCGTTTGTGGATAGAGAAGGAGCCAGTGCTTTAACGGGTACTTCTCTCTGTAAGTATCAACATCACAAGTTGGGAGTGAGTGTCTACTCTTCACAGTAATTCATGCCAGATTCATATACAGTCACTTCATCATTCACATCAATCCAAGGAAACATTGAGGTACATGCTGCTTTAAACTAAGAAGACAAAATAGCAGCAGTGATGGTTGAGGGCAGTAGTGTTTTTTGGCCCAGTTTGATGATTTACCACACATTTTGTTGTGAAAGCCTAGTCTTCTGACTAGGGGTTAAGTATATAAATCAATGAAGACATTCCACTTGTTTAAAGTCCAGTTTTGCTAACAAACAGGGTTACAAGATGAATAGAACCCAAACCTGGTCTTTATCTTCAGAGGGCTGGTCGGGCTTGGCTGGTTTGGCCTCCTCCCCCAGCTGGACACCATCACCACCAGCATCATCAACATGAGCTGCTTGGCCGATCTCCACTTCACGCTCATCCTTCACGTCCACCACAGCCTCTTCTACAGGTTCTTCCTTCACACCATCCTGCTGCAACATGGCGTCACGTCATAGGAGATAGCAGTGTTATTCAACTGATGAAGATTATTTACACGATTGCTATGGGTTCAATAATGCAGGGTGGACCATAAATGACGATAGACAAATTACATTATTCTACAGAAAGGAGGTATATCATCAGCTCATGCTAGATATGAAAAATGTCTGAGAAAAACACTTCTATCTTGCATTTAACAGATGTGCTGGCATGTAGCCATTTCATCTCATATTCACCTGTGGTTTGGCCTCGTCACTGTCAGGTGGGGCCTGGGGGTTCGGTGGCTCTTGTCTCTTGTCTAACACACAGGCAATATAATGTGACCTAATACACTCATTGATCCGACAGGAAGTGGGCATACTGGAAATCAATGATACGGGAAGAGAAGTGTATTTGTTTTTGTTTTTTCATCATACCTGCTTCACCAGGTGGGTTGTCACCACCTCCCGGTTCCACCTCACCAGCCGCTAATTTGTCTCTCATCAAAACACCATCTGAAGCCAATCATACAGCTATAAAACATGATCAAAGAATATTTTTTTAAATGATGGAAGTGCCCCAATTTTCGAGAATTTGATTTTCCCCCTTTAAAAGTATACAATTAAATATGAGTCAATAAAAAACAACCAGATGCCTTTCTAATAGAGTTTATGAGGTAAGACATTGGATTATTATTATAAAATTAAGAATTGTCAATCCATGAATCTGAAGAAATATAATTGTCAAACCTTTTGCCTCATTATCAGGGAGCTTGTCAATATCAGCTGCTACTGGAATCAGCTCATCATCGGGTAGTTTGACTCCCTCTAGACCGAGGTCAACGGGACCTTCAGGTGCTTTCAGTAAGACATATGAGCTAATGAAGAGCGTGAAGATACCCATCACTAGAACTACCTGCATATCAGAAACACAACATCCATAGGTATACAGGTATATATATGTACATTAGCAAAGAAAGTTGACATCAAACGAGTAGTAATTCAAATTATATAGTAATATACATAATATGATATAATCTCCAATGAACATTCAATGGAATTGTCTCAGGTATCCTCGTAGACAGGTTGAATGCTTATTTTAAAATGTGGTTACATCAGCTACATCAGAAAAGTCCTCAGGTTGAACTACAAGTGGATGAATATCTGAGGAGAGCCTTTCCATGTAGAAAACATGGTTTGCATAATTACCTGAGCCATGCCTTTGTTTCCACTTTTTGACATAGGTGTCACTGAGAGATAGGTCAAGGCAGGGAAAATGAAGCAAATCATGGTACCCATTGTTGCCCCAGTCACTGCCAGCACAAACTCAACTGCAAGGAAAAGACAAACAGCCAGAATGAAGGAAAAATATGGGGTTGAGGGTTTTTCAACTTATATTGAAACATGTTACAATAGTGGGTAAACATAGCTCTTGGTAATAACAATAATAATAATAAGTTTCACACTTCTGTATTCAAAGTAAATAGTTAAGCTGCAGCTCCAGAGACTCACTGTTGGGGACAAACACGCCAATGGTCATAGTGGTCACCACCACAGCAAACGTGATACATTTGAAATGGAAAGGGGGGATGTAGGTAGAGCCACCAATGTTGTCATGGAGACCACCATCCTGAAACTAATTTGGTCCACATGGGATGAGAGAGATACAAAATCAAAGGCTTCTTTTTCTATTTATTTAATGTCATCCCTCCGTGCATAATACACCAAAGATTAATCCTCTCAAATATCAATCCTCTTACAAATTAAGTAAGATTTAATGTCAGAATAATGTCATACAATCAGCCCCAATAAGAATATCTGAGTAATTAATCCTGTTTCAGGAGACCCTTTGATTAGGGAAGCTAATATTAGGAAATGACAATCCATGGTAACCTTCCCATCCTACCGAGAGAGTGATAATAAAGGGGATTCCATGACATTCTCAGGTATTTTTGCTATAGACATTGAGAAGACCTAACCAAGTTGACAAATCATATTTTTACTTCAGTACTTCACTAGAAGACAGTGATATCAATGTAATCTGAGAAAAAGGTTTAGTGTACAAGGGTTTTGAACAGCATCTTACACAGTGTAGCAGTTACACAACTTAAACCTATGAAGCCCATCTGCCATAACAAATCTCACATCAATGTGGATATAAATTCGAATAGGATGGAAGGTCCATTTGACACTAGGATTAAATGAAGCAATGCAAATGTGGAGGAAGGCTGACTAAAAATACATACAGCAAAATGGCACAAAAATAGTCCACAACTAACTACATGTATTGAACAGGGTGAAGCACATATGGCTATCAAAGGGAAGCTAAGGTTCTCTACATTGATGAATCATCTAAAAACAAACAAACAAACTTACAAACGCGACTGACCAACATAACTTGGCGTTATGATTACGCCAAGTTAATAAATGTCTACAGGCCTAATTTTAGAGTATCTAAGTAATAAACATTTCTATTTGATTCTGGGTTGTATGGTAGTAATTGCCATAAGAGCATTTATGCCACCAGGCATTGTCATTAAAAGAGATGGTACAAAATGGTAGCATATCTTAAGTAGAATATTACAAGAAAATGATGTACACTGTATAACAAAATCAGACATGTTAATTGTTAGTGGTGGCAGACAGCTGGATTAATTGAGTTCAGCCAATACTGTGAATCTATGGTTCTCAACTCAATGCCTCATAACCCATGGTGAGAAATACAATGGAATAAAAACTTTACAAAGACACAATCATTTATGAGTTATGTCAAATTGGGAAGCCACCTGTGATTAAATGCTTAACAACTGAAGCAATGTTAACAGCAAAAGACAAAGCAATGTGTAGCAGTGCACCACCCCTACCTGATTGTCACTCAGATCCTGACAACACAAGTGCCACTTATTCAAAATCTTGCCATAGAGTAAATAAAAAAACCAGTAGGTGAAATGTGCCGGTGCTTGCTCTGTGCAAGTGAAAGCTTGTGATGGTTTGCAAGCTACAGATTGTTTAAACTGTCGCACACAACAGGGTGTGATTTCATAAACAAATTCATCTGTAAATGAAGACATCTGCATCATCCCTGCACTAATTGACTTAATCATCAGAATGATCGTTTACAGCATCTCAGGCACAGTGTATCATATACCAAGTACTCGACTATATGGGGCTTCCATATCCAGATTGCATTCAAGTCTCTCATTTTCCATAGTCAGTTGAAGACTTATTTAGTTTACTTCACATTTACTATTGTCCATACAAATGTCGATATCCTCTTCACGTGAAAGGTCATAAAGCATACCTCCTGATTTTTTTCAATAAACTGACAAACGTAAGCAAAGATGGTGGACCTCAGACAATAGGGAAAGAATGCAACTTCAGAGAGAGTTTTCAATTAATCACTATTCAACTACCTACCATGAGAGTTTAGTTATTATACAGGAAACACTAAAGAGACACATCCAAATCCAGTTTTATAGGATAAACAATATTCCGCAATGCATATCTGAGGATACTTAATTGTTCCATTACACATTACCATTAAAACAACACAGAATGTGAAATCCATTTACCCTTACAAGCACTTTACGGACCAGCAATTTGAAAATTAAATATACACCAAATTTTAATAGAAACAGCACAACAATGTAACTAACAGCATGGTCATTGAATTCTACACATAGATAAATGTTAAATAGCCATATGCCAACTGGGTACATTTAAAACAATTCCAACATCAAGAAGGAACATCGCTAACCGGTCCATCAATATTCATATTGATCTTATCATCCCATAACCAGAAAAACAAAGGCAACAAATAGAACATGTGAGTTGGCTAAACATGTCAACTTGTTAGCAGGATGGTATTAATATTTGGGTGTTTGTATACCTTATAGACTCGCTTAGGTCCAGCCTGGATTCAGATGAAATGAAAATGAGGCAATGACAGTTCGACAGAATGATATATATTGACCAAATCTAACTGGGCACACACCAATTAGCCTCACGTCACATTTCATCCTTCAGAAAACAGACTTTGAAGACTTAACAGTTGATATAGAGCATGCAAGCTTGACGTTGTTTACAGCCTCTGATATTTCTGACGGACAAGCTAAGCAGGAGCCTCTGACAACCCATGGTATTATGGAGTCAGTATATGACCTGACCTATAAGCCTTCTTATTTCTTATATATTGCAACCATAAAGATATAACCTGTGTGTGTGAGAGAGAGGGAGGGATGTGTGTGTGTGTGTGTGTGTATGTGTCTGAAAGTATGTGAGTAAGTGTGTGCATTTGTAATTGTAAGTATGTGTGCATATGTGTGCATGTGTGTGTATGTTTTTGTGTAAGTGTGTTTGTGTGTGTGCATGCATTTGTGTGCGTGTGTGTGTGTGTGAGAGAGAGAGAGAGTGAGTGTGCATGTCAGAAGATTATTAATCAATAATATAACCATACAGGAGCTGTCACTAATACTCACCTTGGCAAAACATAAGGTGTACAGACTTGCTCGACAGGGAAAGATGACTAGTGGAAAACTGACAGCGACAGAGAGCACAAAACCCATCTTGATTGACTCGGTGAAGATCGTGGGGCGGAAATTCATCAGGACGTCTCCCATGACTTCTTCATCACAGAATGCCACGTAGCCAAAAAAACCCACCTGGAAAACAGGCAAATGTCATTTCAATTCAAAGGTCTCAAAAATATAATGAGATATTTTTCATATGGAGAAGGTCAAGGATGAATTCTAATTTTGATAGGTGCAGTTATTAGGGATGGCACTAAATGACTTGGGTTCCCGCTGGCTGGGGTACCACTCTTTGATCAATCAAGACACTCCAAAAAGGTCCGATATGATGACCTGCCGTAATAACGGGAGGTTGTAATGGAATGATTTGCCAATAATACTGCTACTGACCAGCATATATACTGTTGTGCACATCATGACAGCACTTTTAGTGATGTGGTTCATTCTGGAGAGGGATGGTTCAGGGAGAGCATCATACATCACAAACAGCTGCCTGAAAAGTACAAATAATGTTCTGTAACTCACCACAATCATAGCACTAACACTCTGGCCAAACTTGAACAGGTCTGTATTGTTCATGCCACAAATGTGTTATTGTACCTACGTTTGACATGAGAAAGCCAGCGAAAATATGGGTAAACATTTAAAGACACCATCCCATTTCCAGTAGGACACAGTATTGACCCACATGCCAGACCAAAGATTGGGTAATGATGCAGCAATTACCTGCACAAACCAACAAGTAACAATAAAGTTATATCTAGTATTAAGAAACAATCCACAAACAAAAATATCCAAGTAACTTAAAAATTGATTAGTAATATACATACAATTCAATCTTACCTCAGCCACAAAAACAAGATAAAAAGCTAAGGAGATGGCACTTATATTGCTGAGACTTTCTACATTCCTCAACATGCCGAGTGGCAACGCAACAAACAACCCTATCACAACAAGCAGACATGTACGCAGGCTACTTGAGTTCTGAAAACAGAAAGTGTATGAAAATATACTGTCACAGCAGCAGCAGCAAATCGTGATTGAATTTTACATATAACATCAAAATGCATCAAACAAACGACATGTATCTTGGGTCAAACAATATTGCATAATGTCTGCCATGTGGTTTGTGTAGAAATATCCTGATGTGATAGAATTCAATACATGGCCACAACAAAATGGATATATCACATGCAATCAAAATATCTATTGCTTAAGTAACATATATCAATGGACCAGAACCAATTTTGAAACCAGACTGGTATTATTCTTACCTCTAAACCTGTAAATTTTGAGACTAAATTGGACCCAAGGTCACCAATTATAACGTAAAATGCCACACATGTTCCAAGCAGGAGACCTATTATGCTGAAAGCAAATCCAGGGCGATAACTTACATCATCAAACGCTTAAATGTTGGCTATAGCAATATTTGGAAGTGAGAACAATGTAAAAAAAGGTTATAATTGGTATACAGCAAGAGTCAGATTCAACAATTATTCAGGTGTCGTTTTCCTACCTGATTTCAACAGCAAGCTTCCCCACCTGTCCAAATGTGTGATATGCTGGCCAAACAAAATGAATGTGATATCAAAAGATTATTTTCTTAGCTTTGTGCTTAGCTTGAAAATATTGTTCCATAGAAGAATAAAGAGCGCTCACCGAGAAACTGATAAGACCTCTTTCGTGAGGATATAGCTCCTTTGATAAGGAGATTACACGATGTACTTGTTAGAAATGAGCTAATTAGTAACAGAACTGCTCCCAGCACAACTCCACACTGAAACGGAAAATTGCACAAGTTGGATCTGGGAGATTAGGGATACACCAATGTAAGTAAACTGACTTTGATATTCGAGGTGCTTACAAACATAGAGACCACTTAGTCTTTCAACAACAGTTGAAATCATACACTGTTTGAAGAGCAAAATATAAATAAATGAAATACTGACCTGTTTGAAGCAAAATGGCATTGCCAGAACACTGACACCGATGATACTGTTACCCAGGTTAATAACATATGGCCAGTTGGTCTGGGTGGTGGCCATGATGATGGTGGTCCAGAAGAATTACACCAAATGCTTATTTTCTTCAATTACATTGTCAGCTGAAGAAAAGCAAATGTAACAACTTGGGGTAATATGGCTGACTGGCACACTGACCTCCAAAATGAAATGAAACATGTTACACACAACCTATTATCATATTAAAATATTGCTGGACAAGAGTGATAACAATTATTGGACAATGCTTCTGCATAAAGTTCTCTCAGTCTTAGAAATTAACAAAACAGTCAAATTGTATTGAGAGCATGTGGCTCTAAATTAGCAAATGAACATTAACATCCTTCACATCAGCAAGTTGTTTACACAGTCATGATAGAAGTAGACCAGACTGGTAGTTTTTATGTAGTTCATTCAAAAGGATTGGTATATGGTACTCCCGAGCAAATTCCATTGAGGCTCACTGCACAATGAAAAATTAGAATACTTTTACGTATTTCCCCATATGACTGTGTGAGACTGTTCATTATAAGCACTCCAAAGCTAGGGGCACTGTCTGCTTTGTAACTGTGATGTGAAATATAGTAGTTGAAAGTCATAATGACATACTGTTTGTATTTTTACATTGTTAGCATTAACTGAGGCCATCCAGTCAGTGATCCAAAACAGGGTGGCCTCCTGAGGACTTCAGCTTCCATGTACAGACCAACATCCTGTAACAGCTCAACCTTTATGCTGCAATGGTGAAATAAAATGGGATTTTGACCCACATCTAATCCCAATCACTGGTTCAATACTTTCCCTACACAATATTAATGTTAACGCTTGTTTGCAACTGTTTAGCACCTTTCTTTATTGAAATAAATCCATTTTACTTATTGCAGAAGTGGATAAGACAATGTTTCCTTTTGAAAAGCATTCTGCTATCCTAATGAATGCACATATGGTTTTAGGTAATTAGGTATTGGGTGGTTATAGGTAATTAGGTATTGGGTGGTTATAGGTAAGTAGGTATATGGTGGTTATAGGTAAGTAGGTATATGGTGGTTATCAGTAAAGAGGTATAGGGTGGTTATATGTAAGTTGGTTTAGGGTTTATCAGTACACCAACACTAATGAGTTATTTGGTGCCTAGTAAGATGAAAAGTGGGTGGGGGGGCATGTGGTCCTGTAAGACAAGTATCATAAATGATTGTAGCAATACAGGACATCTACGTAGACGTACTTTGACGACTGAATCCAATGCAATTGATAACTCCTCAATGGAAATCAGATACCTTAACGTCTAAAACCTATCAACCTTTTAGCAATGCAAGAAGACCGCTATCGCAATGGGTGAAAATAGGTCACACGCAGAAGCACAATTTTCTAGCGAGTGTATGCGTTTAATGAAATTTAGAATCTACATGAAATCATAACTTATAAATAATAAAAAAATCTTCAAAGAATGTATAGGAGCTTTCCTTTCTTTGATACTCTACACAGTCTTTGAGATATTACTGATCAAAGTTGAACAACGGGACGGTAATGTTGCCTCTGTAGTTATGGCCGCGGCACAAAAATCATCTTGGCTTTCCCCGGGATTTCACAAGGGTTGATAGACGTTTAAAACAAGATTTCATCTAATAACTGGCAAGGTTTCGTCAATACTGGTGGCAGGAAACTTGAGTTACACTTGTAGGAACATCCCCATGTACATCTATCAATGCATCATGGCGGCCGCGCTTGTGCCGCAATGTTAATTGTATATTTTTCAACTCGATAAAGACGATAGTTAAAGTTTTACTCCCATGCATGTAAGATACATCAATTGTATCAAAATATAAATGAGTTTTGTCAGAAGCGGATAATTCAAACCTACGGACGTCTACTGTGGCGGACAACATCAAAAGCGCAATTCGTCACATCGCGCTGAATGCGCCATGACGCACCAAGTAGCTCAGATTCGCCGAATCTAAATCAAAAGGATCCAGCAACGGACAAACTTTCTGAGATCATAATTGTGATCGTGGACATTTTTTCTACCCAGGTGTCAATTTCCAAATTGATTTTCAGAAAATTAAGGAAGTTACAGCACTCTAAAGATGAACAACAACTTTAAGTGTCTCAATTGTGGGGTCCAGACTATCCCTAATACTTCAAGCATAATAGCTTTCACCAAAACTGACCAAAATTGAAAATTCAAACACAAATAAAATTTGCACCTATAATCATGAGTGATGTATTCAGCTGCCTTGGATTACCATTACGATTGCGTCCTCAATGAGCACATGTTTATCTTTACAATGAGGTGAAAAACATAATTCTGTCATCATCTACCCGATAATACATTTCACAGGCGAGTCAATTTATACTAGATATATACCTTAAAACTTTCGGACCTAGTTGCCATTTGTTCTACTTTATTCAGCATCATAACAAGTCCGTTTTCAATTGGCTTATGTTGCGCAATCTCACTGCCATATTGAAAATTAGTTAAAAAAAATTAATCGCATCCCTCAATATAGGCGTTTATGCATATTTACAAGTTATTGCGGTTGCTGAAACTCATTTACCGCAGATAATAACGATTACTTATTAAATTACATGTATAACATCAGGACATTGTGAAGGTAAGGTCTTAACAACAAGTTTTCTACATTGACCCGGCTATCCTCGAGAACCAAGAGCCTGAAGAGGGGACACAAACTCCACTTGGTTCAAAAGAGCTGTTGAAATCAGCACCCGCCTGAATGTCGTGTTGAGGTAGCCCAAAAGACCAACGTCAGGTTCTATTTATCACCTTGTCGGTCCAACAGTTTAGGCTAAATTTTTTGGTCGATGCATTCGATCAACCCAGAACTCACCACTTTTTTCACGAAATATGCATGTTCTGACGAGTTTCAGGTGATCAGTGTCGAAAGTTATTATCTAATTCTGTTCAAGATAATGTTTCATATTCCTATCGTCTGCGGAAAACTATATTTTCGATAACTTTCCAAGTTTACCGGTGATATTTTCTTCCGAAATACAAGCGCGGAGGACGATATCCCAGACAGCCCCAGAAACTTCAGATGTAAATAAGGCGGTGAGAACATAGGTAAAAACTATAGCTGATAATTCCAGTCGCCTTTTCCCCAGGTTTTCGTTGCTTTCTTCATGATTCGGTGTGATATTTGTGCGACAGTGAATGTTAGTGGCCTTTTCTACATGTTAGACAAGGTCATTTTAGCTTTTAGCTTCGTGCCACAAATAGTCCCTGTGAACCCGTGTCTTGTGAGTAGTCTCGCCTATGTTCCAATTGGTGAATCCTCCCGCTGGTCAGTTTCCGCCAGGTCGCCGCCATGTTGCCAAGTCGGGCTCAGATATTACCGTTTGGTGTGTTTTAGGCCAAAATACTTATTCACAGGATACTGTTGTTGCTGAAATTCAGCTTCTGGTCCTAAGTGAACTTTTGTGTAGACAATATAGTGCCTTCCAAGAGTATTAAATCATATGCCAACAACAAACCTTGGATCACAAAAGAGATAAGAGACAAAATACACAAGAAAAATACCCTCAAAACATCGGTAAATAGATCTATCCTTGGACAACATCAACAAGAACTTGACAGTGCAATTGGAAAAAGCAAACAAGCATACAAGTCCAAACTAGAGGGTTACTTTAAAGTCAATCGCACCAAAGAAGCCTGGCATGGCCTAAACAAAATCATTGAACACAAAACAAAAGGTGTCAATACTATTGATGCTAGTGATTCGGATATCGGTGATAAACTTAACCATTTCTACGCACGATTTGACACAAATTGTCACTCTCAAGCTGTTCAGGATCTGAGGGATTTCTTATCATGGTCATTCAATGCTGATTACGCCCTCACACAAACAGCTCATGTATTGAGAGAATTCAAATCACTCAACTGTAATAAGGCATGTGGCCCTGACAACATCTCACCTCGAACACTGAAATTATGTGCAGAACAACTTGCACCCGTCTACTCGAGGCTCTTTAACCAAGCATATGCCACTCATATCCCGACCATTTGAAAAACAGCAAAAGTTATTCCAGTTCCTAAGAAGCCCAACCCCGTTGAACTAAATGACTACAGGCAGGAAGCAGTATGTATATGTGAACGGAAGAACATCACCTGTAGTTGTGTTAAATATTGGTTCACCACAGGGTTGTGTGCTTTCGGCTGTTCTATTTATACTTTATACAAATGATCTCATTCCTAAACATGACAATTGTTACATCTTAAAATATACTGATGATACTGCTATCATAGGCTTAATTTCACAGGATAATGAGCAGGATTATACCAATGAAGTGAAAGACATTATTGAATGGTGTAATGTACATAATCTACTTCTAAATGTCAAAAAAACCAAAGAACTAGTTTTCGATTTCAGAAAAAATCAAAGATGCCATAAGCAACTGAACATCGAAGGGTCAGAAGCTGAGATTGTTCACTCCTATAAATATCTAGGCACCATCATTGATGACCAACTGTCATGGTCTCTGAATATAGATAAGGTCAACAGTAAATGCCGACAACGTCTATATTTCCTACGTCTTTTGAAATTGTTCGGTGTTAACAATATTATTCTTCAACTTTTCTACAAAGCCATTGTTCAAAGTGTTGTAACTTGCAATTTTATCACCTGGTGGTCTGGTACAAGTAAAGGCAACCAATATATTTTAAACAGAATTAGCAGAAAAGCTGCTAAGTTGATGAGTCAAGATATTTGTAGTTTTGATATGTTGTATGTAAACTATGTCGTTAGAAAAGTGGAAAGCATAATGTCTAACGCTGATCACCCTCTGAATAGCTCATATACAATCAACATGAGATCAAACAAGAGGCTGAGAGCCATCTCATGCCGCACAAAATCGATATCAACATAATGTTTTTGTGCCATACTCGATTCATGTTTTTTATAATATGTCTAATTAGCCTGCCGTGCACTGTCGTGCAAAGATCGTAACCGAATGTATAATGTCTCGTATGCAACCACATATGTCAGTGTTTGTTTGTAGACGTCAAAGTTTAAAGCAAATTCCTGAACAAGGTCGGGAATTTTATTATTTGAGTATATGTGTCTAATAAAATTCTATCGATATGTATTCTTCATTGACTTATAAATGTTTGGTGAGTTGATTTTATTAGTTAAAACTAGGTAAAGCAGCGGAACTCTTGATGATTCCGTTGACTTATGCCGGGAATATGCGTTGGACGCCAGAACTAAGAGGGAGTGCATGCATCACTCCCGTACTTAGTTCGAAAGAGCTAGTACTTAGCAGCTTAGTTCGAAAGAGCTATGTTGAGGGGAAAATGTTGAAATAGTCTATACGGCATAAGCGCAGGCCGTATTCGCGTCCATCTGACACACCTACTTTCATAGGCTGGAGTGAGACTATAATAAGGTAACAGTCTCACTCGGTAGGACAAGGCTAAAGCAGTAAAGAAGTAAAGCAAATAGTAAACAGAAGGAGGCGATAATACAGCTTAACATTGAAGAAAGATACTTACTAAGCGGCAGCTGATACTTTTAATTGTATCCCCTGAAGCAGGGTCTATATATACTTAATACAATAAAGCTACAACCGAACAATAGCCGTGTAACACTTACAAATGTAGTTTTTGTTTTATTCCAGCCTAAAAGAGCTCCGACAAGTAACCGGAAGTAAATCGTGGCTCCCCTTTTAATTCACGTACAACAGACGGCGCCACACCATTACACCATCGTTCCCGCGAACGCGTTTTGTTGCCACGTGTCGTCAATATATAGATTAGCAACCCGTTAGCTGGGATGTTCATATTTCATTTTTAAATCAATAGCATATTGATTCACGACTTGGTGTGTTCCAAATTGCTTTGTCATCAACGTAGTAACAGCAGGGATCGTAATCAACACCCCAACCAGCCATTACACTTACAGGGTTATGAATTATTCAGATATTTTTGAGCTTGTCACCCGGGCCGGTGGTTGTAAATTTGCTTGTATGGATATGACGGCGGTTGTATGAGCGCTACAAGACGGCTGAATAATTCCATCAATAATTATCTGAAACAGCGTCATGTTATAGATTTTGACATTCATTGGCGAGTGAATAAGGCTTTTCTTCTTCGAGCAGTAAATAATAAAATAATTCTTGTTACATTTAAAAGCCTGTATGATAGAAAAAAATCGTTCCCTGTCGTTCTTTTCATACTCGCTGTTCTTTTATAATACTTGTTACTCCATTAGCCAGGTCGCCGATCGAAAGGAGTACCATTTAAAGAAAGTGGTTGCGATTTTTATACAAATGAAACACTCTTGATAGCATCACTGCTTATTACTCTCGAACTTTTGTGTCCGGGCTACAAAGTGTGACGCCACATCGCTGACAACGGTCCAAACTGGCTACGAATACCTTTTCGCTGTAGCATTCCAGTTCTACCTGAGAGACATCTCGGTGACCACTAGTCTAGTCTTATGTGATTAATATTAAACAATTTTAAGGACAAGATTCAACGCGTCATCAGTTCCTAACTTTTATAGCAACGTGTAGTTCCAGTACTAGGGACCTATTGTTGGAGCCAGTTTAGCTGTTTTCGCACCTTTATGGGGGCTCCAAGCGGTGTCGAATGGCATTAGGACGATATCAAAGGTAAAACGAACTAGACACTTAGGTAACAAAAGAATTTCCCTTGACAATTGCGTGAAATTTTAACATTTTCTTCATTGATATGTTAACCATACATTGTAACTTTTTTTAAAGTATTTTATGCACCAGAGAGGTCCCATTGAGACAGATGGGATCGAATTTCAAACACAGCTATCAGTGTTTTTGAACCTAACGCTCATTGCAAGATTTGAATTTCTCTCTTGTTGGATAATAATGTCCACTGCGCTTGAAATTTTAACATCTTCATCCTTGAAATATATACCATGCAGTGGAATAATCAAAGCAGGGCCTTCGAGCGATAAAACGGTATTACAGCCAATGGGCGGAAATGGGTATCTTTTCCATGTTGATTACATGCTGATATTATGTTCTGTTTCTTCATTGTGCCCAGTGAATTCTACCTAACTATAGTCACATGGTGACCCGTAATGAAATATTTTCAGTTGATTAACATTTTACAGTTTGGTTGAATTCTTCCTCAGGCTCTTGATGGTAAATTCAGGGTTGCTTGGATATAAAGGAATAAGTAATGTCCTATGGTTTGCAGTTCACCAACAGAACCGCTGCTTCTTAGTCACAATTATATTGGTTATTGCAGTGCTTGTCACTCGCTGCTTAGCATGCTGATCAGGAATGATGGTAAACAAGTAAAGAATTCAGAATATGCGTGTACTCACATTCATATCTCGTGATAATACAATCATTTTGATTTCTTTTGTTTGATACTGTGATATTGATTATTTGAACAATAATGAGAAGTGCTGGTTGTCAGATACAGTTATAAGTAATTAGCACACCAAGATGACATAAAATTGCATATTCAAGGTATTTTTAAAAGTCATGCTCAAGCATTCTCGTGTTAGCTGGGAGGTTCTCGCTGGGCTTTGACATCATGAGGTTTACATTTGTCATTACCTCACCAATTTGTTATAGTAAAGAATATTTACAACAAACATCAGCAGTCCATTCTAAATTATCAGCTGGATATGAAAGCTCTCATATGTTAAATTTCCTGTCGACTCTGAAATCGTTTACAGTTGTCAACCTGGAAGGTCCCGCTGGAATAGTAGTTCTCGGCGTAATTTCTGTAGCCAATGTAGCATACGCTACTTGGGTCCAATATAATATATATATATATTAAACTCGTTGTACAGATGGGAAATGAAAGACTAACTGCTACATCTATATGACGTAACAGTGGTGATCATTAATGATCTCACAATTGGTATGTCTTTTAACCATGTCTCATGGTTCCGTTAAACGGCCAAGCGATAATGAAGGGAGAATAAGTTCTTTCCCGTGCGGATGATGGGGGTACCAAGGACAATAGCTACTGTGTACAGACATGATATACAGAGCGTTAAAATGTTTCAATCAATTGATGAAGCTTTCAATCTTGCAACGAACCATGTGAAACGCAGGCAGCTGTGCATTGCCTGGTAGGTTTTGAGGTGTCTGCCAAAACCTTGGTTTGAGATACTTTCGATCTTTCAAAATCGCAGAAACTCAGCAGAGCAGATAAATAATGAACGATCCCTATAATATGCCTATGATCAAAATAAAATAACAATACACACGTGGTATCTTTGGATTGCCAAACTTGGGAATCACAAGAAACATATCCTATTTTTTCGCTTATTATAAAATAAAAAGTAGTTTTGACCGAGGAAATTTATTGTGAAAGTAAGCATCATCTCTTGTTACCATATAACCAATAATAAGGAGAAAGATTTTAAGCGCTGGAGTGGTCATTTCCGCTGACACCAGTCACTAATTTGAACGACGACAAGGCCATATATATAATAAATGTGCGGTTGCTACGAATGTTTAAATTGAAATATTCTATCAGGCGTACTGCCTTCTTTAAAAATGTAGCATTCGATTATGTAAAGATAACCACAAACAAGAAAAGTTAACGATGTTTCCGTCTGCTGCAAGCTGAAGCAGGGACAGATTGTGACCAGGAATATTCTCGCTCCGTTAACCGCTCGTTAGTAACATGTGTTTTTCATTGGCCATCGGATAAAAACGTGGGTTTGGGTGGGGTGAGGGTAATCGGGTAAAGGTTTGACAAGATGATTGGTGGGAGGAACAAAAGCTTTTCTTGTCGCGTTATTTCCCTCATGTCCTATAAGTGACCCGAGCCCGTTGACCGCAACGATCTTGCACCCCTTGTCCATTCCCGACAATGCTTGATTGTTAGAGAGAGCCCTAGGCGGAGATCTGCAGGTATGTAAAGACTCGAGTGGCAAGATATGTTAGCGATGACACTCAGGAATGATGTGAAGCGGACATAGAGGTCCGCTCTGTTTGCTGTGTCAGAGGGTTCCTTCCAGTTGGTAGAGTGATTTTGACCCCCGGGCAGCGCCATGGGGTCTAAAGTACCCTCTCTTTCATAGTAACCACAACCAATGCCCTTACCACAGAGGAAAAGAGCCCTATATATTTCACTTTGTGTTTATAATTTGATAACATTCATGGTTTTTAACCTGTTTGAGGTATGAAGTCTTGTCTGTATTGAAATAATGTTAAATCGATGTAACCGACAATTGGTTAAAATGCTCAGCTACTGGCTGAAATACAAATGTAAAAGCAGATGTAATCGTCGCCAATCATTCTATCTTTGTTTTCTAATCTGTAAGTTGAGACGTTCATTCGAGTCGCCGAGGTACATTCGCCAAAGACCTCCTTAAACTTCAACTCGATATGTATATATAAACCAAAAAAATAGCATCCGTTGAATCTTGGCAAAATTCAATTTTCAACGGACTATAACGGCCAAGATATTAAAATAACAGAAGCAAGCACGCGTTTTTTTACAAGACTTTTTCTTTCTCATCGGGAGCGGAAAACGAGCTTATGATGGAAAATAAAGACGGTTGAGTAGGCAGACAGCTAGCAAAACGCATGTGACGACAGTTGGCCACTACATACAGATTGTTTGCGCCCTCTGGTGGCCAGCAAGCTAGAAAAGATTCACCAAGGAGACACTTCCTGCCTTGTCGTTTGGATCACTCAAGCGTATCACCTGTTGCACATGAAAGGAGATTTTTCAGATTGCCCACGTGGTTAGAATTCACAATAAGCTAACAACGCCCGCTTCTTTAACGCGCATCTGTCCAAAACCCCACACAACTAGCCCTGCCTTTATGTCTCTTTGGTATATTTTTTTCAGGGCTCCCGCGTTCTGATAAGACGAAGCGCGCTTCCTCTAACCTCAGACAGTAATCTTGATCAGTTTTACGGCGAGCCTCGTTTCAATGGTCGGGTTTTGCTGTAGTTGAGAAGTACTTATATGCAGTTATCATATTCGCCATGACTGACGTGTCAGCGGTGGGAGCTCCTTTAATGGATATAAAAAGTGAGTTTGAATCTTCATTTATCCGATACACACAAGGAAGTATCCTTAAAAGTATTACCTTCGGTTAATTTTAGCAACGCATATGAGTTCATTCGGATCCCTCGTTTAATTGATCAAATGTTTATTTGTTATATGTGGAACAATGTGACGTACGGTTGCATATGTTAGTATTAATTTATCACGTTTATAAGTTTCAAGAAAACGAAAATACTCCATTTTTATTTTTTCGAATTAAATTATATCAAACATAGCAAATGGAAACTTGCATGTACTGAAATAATTTTGTGTGTGACTTTATGCGTTGTCATCCATCTTTGAATATGCAGTGTGTGTATGGATCCGAATGAGCCCTGTTCGTTTAGTCCGAGGCATATAAAGCATTGATTAGCTTTGTAGCAAATATTCGTTGGTGGGAGTGGGCGCAACCTATGGTGGTGGTTACTAAGCATTATATGCTTAAAGAAATGGATTATGACAGTAGTCCGTCACATATGCATCATGATGGTTCGGGTGGGATGCAATAAATAAAATCGCAATAGTAACGTGAATGATGGCCTCTTTAGGCTCGAAGACATTACGTCGTCGGAGCATGACTATATGCGGATCGCATTGGCAGGAGAGCGTCACGCCACGGAGGGCGCGGGGAATGTAAAGCTGACGGAATCACTGGAGCGAGAAGAGAATCCCGGTCCGACTCGCTTGCCTGCACCAGACACTCCCCTTCCTCTGGAACCTCATGTGCAAGACATTCAAGGGTAGCGGATCCACAGGAACATTTCCCCAGAAATATAGACAACTCCGTTTGACATTTGTCTTGCCAGAAGACTCGCTAGCGTGAATATTCGTCTGTGCTTTCACATAATTATAGATTCGTTTATTTATCGGAGTATAATCGACCTTCATTGTACGGGCATCATAAACGGATAGCACCTTTGAGTGATTTCAAAACCAGGTGAGTTATGATAGAGTGAGTGTGACTGGTTCTAGTTTGTTCATCAAGAAACGAGACATGTTCGAGTGGTGATCTAATGTCCTTCTCATTGTATTGCCCTGCGTCTTACTTGCCGGGCACATCGGCCCCACCCATGTTTAATAGATATGCTCGTTTCATCCATGGCATTGGATATGTGCATACAGTCAGTATAATGATTTATTTTATTTGATAAACCATCACACGGAAGGTCTGCACGTGTCGATACGTGACTTGTTTGTAACGGTTGGTTATTCTCTGTAGCATCATGGTGATGCAAGCTAGGATCATTGGATGCGTTCAGTGATCTATGTCTGTGTGGTCATTACCTTACAGTGTCGAATGATGCTTTGATTGTTGCCTTACTCTGACGTATATTGGTTCAGTTGTTGCCTTACTGTGACGTATGTTGGTTTGGTTGTTACCTTATTGTGACGTATGTTGGTTTGGTCTTTGCCTTATCGTAATGTATGTTGGTCTGGCTGTTGCCTTATCGTAATGTATGTTGGTCTGGCTGTTGCCTTATCGTGACGTATGTTGGTCTGGCTGTTGCCTTATCGTGACGTATGTTGGTCAGGCTGTTGCCTTATCGTGACGTATGTTGGTCTGGCTGTTGCCTTATCGTGACGTTTGTTAGTTTGATTTTTGTCTTATCGTGACGTTTGTGGGTTTGATTTTTGTCTTATCGTGACGTTTGTGGGTTTGATTTTGCCTTATCGTGACGTATATTGGTTCGGTTGTTGCCTCATCCTGACGTATGTTGGCTTGGTTGTTGTCTTATCATGCCGTATGATGAAAGTCAAGGTTGATGAACGTTGGGCCTATTCATTTTGTGATAATGAAACTCAGGCCATTGATTTCTATGTGTGAAGTGTGCTCATCGACCAAAATGGCCAATTGTGACTATTTCCTATTTAAGAAGTGGGATGGTCGTCAACCCATTAACAAAGCAACTTGATATTTCGGTTACCGTCTCAGCTGTGATAAAGCTAGTTTTAGAAATCCCCACCCTTTCCGAACCTCACGTTAAGGCTGCCGTCCGATGGTGCGTATACACCAGGTAACGCAACGAACCGTGTCTCGTAACACAAATAGTAGTTCTGACCTATCAAAGCGCAGCTTTATTGGGGTTGGGCGTCAACAATATTACAGAACAGAAAAACATCGCGGTTTGCCAAGCATTCTCAAGAGAAACTGGTTATCCGGATGTTATTTGAAATTACTGCTGCCGGAATAACAGGTTTCTTCTATTGATATTCAATCAGAGTAGCATTATGGCGTGTTTCACATCTGGTCAGGATAAAATGACTGATCAATATTTATGGCAAGCTTGGTTGAACACAAATAATATACTTTGCGATTATCATAAAACACAAGTTTGTAATTCCATATAAAATATCCACAATATGAACAGTATCCATTGCGCATTCATAACTTTTTTCACAATACGTTTAACTATTTTAATGAAAACTATTGAAACCAAGATTTGCCTTCCATAATTGTACGAATTAGGTGGCTTATCAAAGTCATCCTTAAAGGTAGACAGAGAAAGCATGATGTTCCACAAGTTGTTTACGCGTGATTTGACACACAGTGTTGACTCTAGCTGGGCGGGTTGCACGGAGACACACATGACTGACCAGAAATACTGTCATGTTCTGGTTTATAGGAATGTCAACCCTTGCCGCACCAATCAGAGGGTTAGAAAAAGCGACGGTATTCTTCTTCTTTTGTTCGCGAGAGCTTCGCCAAAGGCATTTGTCGTTACGCCTTCGCCGTCACCGAAACTTTATCTAAGTTCTTTGATCGACGCCTTCCTGGTGCCGCCTGACTCCCTCCAGGGTCCAGTCACCTCATTCAAGGACTAACCCTTGCAGGGACTAGTTTTTGCGGACCACAACCGGTCCTCTGGAATCAGACATTTTGGAGGAATGATGAAAAATTTGGATCCGAAAAATGTTCACATTTGTTTTCTCGTGGCTGTTATGAAACACATGATGCATCTGATCATGGCATAAAAATCAGATGAACAGTTAAAAGGGTAATAAAGAACATGTTCTGTTACATTAAGACGGCATCATCTAGCAAAGATGAACAGTGCAAGCCCAATTCAGGTCTTCTTTTGGTAACAACTTTGCATGAAGTATGTTTGTAACACAGTATAAATTGTGTCATTCAGATGTGATGAATGGTGTGGATCGAGTCAAGAAGCGGAGGGGTCGTCCTCCCAAGTACCTCAATATTTGGCAAGGCCAGCACTTAATGAACTCTATCGAGCAGACCCACCTCCCTGACGACCAGGACGAAGGTCGCCCAGCGGTAAAGGGGTCCGACTCCAGCGAAGGTGGTTCCTCACCGCAGCCAGCATCTGGATTAACAGATTCAGTCGATCCTAACACTCAGCAAGTCACAGTTAAATCAGAGGCTGAGCGCCCAACCGATAGCAGCTCAATCAGAAATGAGGGTGACTCCGATCACCAGAGACAAACCAACCTGCCACTTGTGACAATTGCTTCTCAGAGTAAGTTGCTAGATGTTGCTCTTGGGTGTCCAGTAGCCCATATAACTTGTAGGGAACCTGGCGTAAATATACATATACAAACAATTTCATATATAAACACAAACACACGCATATATATAT
>CM067344.1:66499056-66549056 GCA_034190875.2 Urechis unicinctus | reverse complement strand
CAGTCTCTTCACCTACCTGTATTATTTACGCGCATGCTCGCACCTGTTCTGCCGTCTCTATCTTGCTTTGAATGGATCTGCTGAGCGGATCATCATCGGTCTTCACGCGCGGTGTCAGGGACCGTGATTGCAATGCATAGCAAGACTATTTCGAGTCGAGCGCTGAAGGCGGCTCGCGCCGGGGACCATAAGACATTGAGGCAATTGGGCGTGGCCCCTGGGTCAGATTCCTGTCAGACAGTGGCCTGTCAATGTGTGGATACTACGGGAGCGGGACTTGTGCACTACGCGGCCCGGGGCGGACGCGTCGATACCCTACGGTATCTCATCATGGAGTGTGGTCTCCCAGGCCGAGCTGTGAGTTCCATGGTGGGAGCGAGTCCTGCCCATGACGCAGCGGCCACTGGTCAGTTAGACTGTTTCCGCTGGTTGTTGGAGAATACGCAGTGCGACCATGAAGACCGCGACGCGTCCGGTGCTACGGCCGCTCACCTGTGTGCGCGTTACGGTCATCTGCGCGCGTTACGCTGGCTAGTAGAGGAGGAGGGAGCATCCCTTCTGACCAAAACAACTACAGGTGCTTTACCGCTTCATTTCGCAGCCGCTAAAGGGCACCTGGATACGACGAAGTATATCGTGGAACAACGACCAAGGTAAGGCAACTGCATCTGGTAGTTGGGTCTCACTTCACCTTCACGCCTTGCTAAAGTTGTATGGAGGTTTTACAATGGTAGAGGTGTGATTTGTGCAATCTCCGCCGGTATTGTGAAGGCACTCAAGTACATTTGTCTCAATTGCACAATGTTGTCATGGTCATTGCGTCGGAAATGATACGTCGAGCAGCCGTAGCCAGTTTGTTTTGACATCAGTCATGGTATCGAAGCTTTGTTGTTCGTATGTCTTTAAGTCGCTATCTCTCGCTGCACCTTATCCAAGGCACAACAAACCCAAACACTTTCCCCCCCACCCCCCGCACAACGACCCACGCTTCCCATTCTCAGCACGCCACCCACACTGTGACCGCCCAGCCCCCATGAAACGCAATGCCTCATCCGCAGCACTCCTGGATAATCACCAACAGGTCACATGTCATTGTCCAACTTGATTCTTTTGCGACACCAGCAATATATACGCTGAGGGCTGATTGGTATACTTATATATTTTTTATACATATGTAAGAGGGAACTTCGTGTGGGGTTACATGACATGGCGAGGGTGGATTATATTACATCGATCTCGGCCCTACAATAAACATCCCTATCCTCAATAAGAGTAAAGATGTGATGGTGGGTCAAAAATGAACGTGACGACAGTCAATAAGCGTAAATTATGTACGACTTAAATACAATACAATCTTACTTATACATGGTGGGTCAAAAAACTGCACTAATATACTTAACTTATACGTGACGACAAATGTACACACTTCAAACTCTGGAATAACATAATTTCAGTACAACTACACTCTAAACTACACTATATACGACTTAAATACACAACAATACAATCTAACTTATACATGACTACACTCAAATGAATAACTACACTAATATACAATCTAACTTATACATGACTACACTCAAATGAATAACTACACTAATATACAATCTAACTTATACATGGCTGCACTAAAATGCAATCTAATTACATGACTGGAATGCAATCTAACTTACATAGGAAAACACTTACATGCAATCTAACTTAGACAGGACTACACCAAAATGCTATCTAACTTTTGCATGACTACACTGAATTGCAATCTAACTTACACACGACTACACTTCAATGCAATCTAACTTATACACGACTACACTGAGATACAATTTAACTTATGCATAACTTCACTAAAATGCAATCTATCTTATGCATGGCTGCAGTAAAATGCAATCTAACTTACACACGATTACACTTCAATGCAATCTAACTTATGCATGACCTCATTTAATGCAATAAAAGCACCCTAACTTACGCAGGACTACATTGAGATGCAATCTAACTTATGCATGACTACACTAATATGCAATCTAACTTGTGCAGGACTACAATAAATTGTATTATAACTAAATGCTACACTAAAATACAAATTAACTTATGCATGACTACACTGCAAAAATATGCAACTTATGCATGACAATGCTAAAATACAATCTAACGTATATATGACTACATTCCAATGCTATGTAATTTATACACGAGATTATTACATAACAATGCAACTCATAGTGACAAAACGGAAATACCTCACTTATACAAGACAGCACAACAACACAATCCTACTTATGGAAGACAACTTTACATTTCTAACAGTCTGACTTATGCATTGTGGCACGCCAGTGCATTTGACTATAACTTTAACAATACATCTCAGCATTACAGTCTGGCGTATACATGCTGACACCAATACAATGTTGACTTGCAAGTCAACTATGATGGGATATTTTATATATGATTGTAGTGTCTCTGATGAAATTTTCTCTCCAGTCTGAAATGATTTAACGGTCCTTTAATTGCTGCTGGCGGCTGGCCTTCACTGCATGTTATTTACTACTAACCTACACAAAGAGACAAAGTGAGGAGCGCAGGGAGGAGGAGGAGGTAGGGGATGCAGTATTATGGCCAAAGCAAACAGATCGATTCCGATACCTTTGTGGGTTTCGCATAAATTATTGAAGGAACGTCCAATAGTTATCTGCCTGGAAGGGCCGGGCGACTGGACAGGGGGTGGGGGCAAGGGTTTTCAGAATAGTAAGTGGGGGTAGGGGAAGGGGCGTCCAATATTTTCTAAAAACCGCATATGCAGAGAGAATGCGACAATGACAAACAAAGCGTGATAATGTACGCATTGACTCGTCAAACAGCCGGGAATCCCGGCCCTCCCCAGCAGATAAAGTATGGCCGTGTGCCAGCAAATACGTGATTTGGATATCACTCTGTTACTACTGTTTTGGGAAATAATCAAAACGTCGTGATGTGGTGTGGGAAACCGCTAGAGGATGCATGTTTCAGTCGTAAAGGGAAGATATATAGACGTAAAGGGAAGTATGCGCTTAAAAATCACAATCGTTACAGTTACATTGAAATGGAAGCTAGTGCTATCGGTCTTTCACATCGGGTCAACAATGTCAAATAAGTTACCCTAGGCATTACGAGACATTGATTGAGTAACCATTGGTAAAGTGGAACTAGTCCATCGTCTATTGGTGGACAGAGGATGCCTGCATGGACCCCACGGACCATATAGAGTAAAAGTCACTCACATGCTGCAGGTGAACACTCAACCCAGCCACACATGAATACGCCCTCGTGAAGTTGGGTTTGGAGGCGTATGCCAGTGGCCAATAGTGATATACTTGTTAAGGAGCATGTATATTGTGGGGTTGTTTTGTTTGTTGTTAGTAAGGTTGCAAAATTTACGAAAATTTGTGGCGATGGGCTATTTTAAGTCACTATGTAACTAGCAATGAGGTATGCTATAACGCAACCTATTTCGCAACGGGCTCTATAAATACACAACCTATTTAGCGATGGGCTATCCAATGACAAAACCTATTCAGTGATAGGATATCCAATCACATGACCAATCAAATATGGGCTATACAAGAACGCTTTCTATGGTGCAATGATACAATGTATTTAACGATGGATTTGGCAATATAGCTATCTATTTGTCGAAGGGTTTTGCAATAAAGCAATCCATTTAGCAATATACTATGCAATAAAGCAACCCATTTCGTTTTGGGCAATGCACTTAAGCAATCTGTTTAGTGATGGGTTGTGCAATAATGCAACCTATTTGGTGATAAACAATATAAAAAAACTCTTCTAGAATGAGGGTTACTCTTTTTGTTATATAATTTAATAGAATTCCCTTTGCTTTACATAAAAATGATAAAATGGTTACATTAATCTTGTTTAGTTGTGAGTTTTAGAGTATTTTGATCATGCCAGTAGGCAACAAATGCGTTAACAAGCAGTCCGACTCACACATTATGCAATATGTTGCATTTAAATTGATACAATCATGGGATAATTTGCACTCTCAATGAGAGCCACTTTAATGAGAGGATAATGACACTGCATCTTTAATGGTGGGTCGATATTTTGCATTTCAAATTATTCTGTGATGGTTATGACAGTATTGCCATATTTATGATGATGGGATCTTATGCATTTTCATATTGCGCTGTTGCATAATAATTAATGAGTTATGTTGCATTTTCAACTGCTCATATATAGGTTAATATCCACAGCTACCTACTCGGTGGTAGTTAGATTAGGCACCAATATCGTTAATAATCAATGGATTTTACACATGATGGGTTTAATTGCATTTCAACGTAACTTGTATCACGTTTTAATTCACTGATGTGGTCTTAAAGGTGGAATATCAATGTAATGAACTTGGTGATGCATGCTAATCAAATCTTCCTTTTTTGGAGAAGGGTTCAATTGTTCTTTCTAGCCATTTAAAGATGGGTTTACTAACCGTGGCATCTTTTACGAATTGGTTGATGTTGCAATGCAACCGTAATGTTTGCATGCTTGTCATTGACGGTTCGTTAATCACGACCGACTAATACAATGCGGTAGCTGTTTCTGATATGCACAAGTATGTTCTGTGGATGATACAACTTACAGCGCAATTATTAATAAGCACGACCCATTGCATGGCATGTGTTGTACAAAGCTGTGGCACTAATGGAGTGGGAAATGGTGAGAAAAAGTCCCGAGTTCACACTTCTAGTAGCACTTCCCATCCGTGAGTATGTTTTACCTGCACGTCACACCTGTAGACCGACCTACCTCATTAACCAATTAGTAAAATACAAGGAGCGTGTATCTGTTCAGGCTCTTGCCAAAATTCATTCCCAGCTAAAGCTTCACAGCCGAAATGCTTGACTTTTGCACGTTTATATAGCCTTTCCTATTACTTATTTGTGTGTATATGTACTGGAGTTGTTTGTGTGATTTATTCAGTACCTGGTGTCAAATAATTATGTTGCGTTGAGTGAATGGATGCAACCTATATACGCCAATCCATCTGCATTTCTCTAAGCGATTGTCAATTAACATTTTTTTCGTTCCAATTAAATAGGTAAATATATTCAAGGAAGCGTGCATTTCAAGTTTAATTTTCCTGAAATATATTGCGTACAATATATTTTGCATTGTTTCGATGCTCATATAGTGCATAAATTTAGTTGCATGAAACTGCTTACAGAACTGATTTGATCTAATTTCCCGTTTATGCGAAAATGCAATATTCCTACGTCACACCCATTCCTGCAATATATTTCCTTCGCCAAATAGATACATCACGCATATATAAACATCAGATTAGTACATGACCATCATATTAATAATGACTTGGAATATTCACGAATCATCATTATATGTTTTCATTTTACTTCTGTACAATTACTATGAATGGCTTAACAATAACTGGGTTGCTGTCTGAACTTTCACGTCATCTTGAGTGTTATTTAGTAAACAATTCCATTCTGCTTTCTTAGCAGCTATTTCTAGCAGATGATGAATTGTACAAATATATTACCACCATATTTCGCATTTACCATACCATTCACACCATTGGCAAGATTGTCTAATCCTGTATGATGTTGTGTGTGTGTCAGGACAGTGAATGCCCAGCTGAACAATGGTGCCACAGCCGCTTACCTGACCTGCCAGGAGGGTCAATTGGAGGTAATGAGGTACCTGGTGGAGGAAGGTGGTGCCTCTGTTCCTCTCATGGCGTATGATGGAATGACTTGTCTCCATGCGGCGGCTCAGTCTGGCAATATCGACATCATGGCTTGGCTTGTATGAACTTGGCTTTACCGTTTTACTCTCCCATATGACTTTTGTTACATTTTTTCACCCTTTCATGTGTACTATAAAAGTTTCTATGGATATATTTAATGTCGCAAACAAATATTTCATATTTTGATGTTCATTAAAGTACATATCTCATTAGAATTACTTTGATTACTTCAGGAAACCGCTTAATATGATATGTACTTGGGCAAACTTCACCTTCATCAAAGTGGGATTCCAGCTATATGGTTGATTGATAATGTGAATTAGTAAAGTTATCTAGCGAAACTTTAGCTTATGCTTAATATATCTTATATGCTACAAAAAATAATTGATAAGGTAATGATTACCAGGTTGACAACCAAGGCATGGCTGCGAATATTCGTGATTTCGACGGAGCAACTCCACTTCACTTTGCATGCAGTCGCGGCCACTTGGGGGCGCTCAGTTGGCTGCTCGACCATGGGGCTCGGGCCGTTACTAAGGACAACCTGGGTGGCACGCCCCTTCACGACGCCGCACAACATGGACATTTGGCAGTAAGACCGCATATCTCATAAAGTTTACTGGAATATGTGCATCATTGGTAAATGTGTTTTTTAATAGTGTCAGCATTGTTTCATTTGAAAGATTCAGTGTCCTGTGTCTTCTTACGTGTGAATATGGGTAAAATTTACCCACAACGGCCTTAAAATAAACAGTTCAATCTTAAAACGTGATGAAGAATTGCTATAAAACAACCTCAATTACACATGAAAAGCATCGCTCTCATGATGTCTCCTCTGTTACAGTGCGTGCGGCTGCTGCTGCAGCGCGGTGGATGCGATCTGACTACCGTAGACCAAGACGGGCTGACAGCAGAACAGCTGGCCCAGGTCTGCTGGCAAGCTGAGTGTGCCGCCGCCATTAAGAGACGAGTCAGTCTGCCGACAGAGGACAGCACTACCGAGTCAGGTCGTCCGCTTCAACATCCATACTCCCCAATCCACGTCTTTCATAATGATCAATATTTATTCACCATTCTAAAAGGTGAACTCGTTATCGTGATAAAATATTGTGTCCTCGTCTGAAATGTTTCTTATATAAGAATATGAAGGTATATGATTAGTATGGGATTACATTTTGGCATAGAATTATTGAGATCAATTCCTAAATTTAATATTTTTCTTTGATGCATCAGTTGACTTGACCTACTATAAATGGCGCCATCTGTTTCGACGTTGTTCTATATTGAACTACAGACAGCGATGGGACCTTGGTAGGCGACGGGGATTTCCCTGAGCCCCACGAGGAGTCGCCTAAATTCAATGATATGACCAAAACAACATCCACCAACCAGCAACAAGTCATGCGGGGCAATGAAAGCACAGTTCAGTAAGGACTATCCCACGCTGGAAAGTCGCCAATCTACTATGACTTTCACAAGCGTGGGGTCTCAGACTGAGGAACAGATCATGAATATGGTCACGGTTACAGCACAACCCCCACCTCCACCACCACCCCCACCTCCACCCCCACCTCCCCCGCCTCCTCCTCCACCATCAGCCCCGACTCTTCCGAATTCTAAGAGTAAAACGCTTGGGAAGCAGATTTCTGCAACCGTACTCAAGTCCAGGAACACCACCACGTGAGTTGTGAGATCAATATAGCAGATAGTTATCCCTGTTGCGCATATAAATCTACATCTTAGAGTTTAGGTGTCACCCCAGGAAGCATGATAACTTGCCATGGTAACGTAATCGGATCAAGCGTTTGATGAAACATGCTTATCTTAGCATTATCGGCTCAATGACTGAATTAAAATACGTAGATCATAAAGTTATCGGCTCAATAATTCAATCAGAACACGCAGATCACAAATGACCCACAGAATACAAGTTGATCATAACGTTTTTGATTCAATGGCACGAAAACAGATCATAATGCTATTGGCTAAATTACTCGATCAAAACACGTAGATTAAAACCTTGCGAGCTGCCACTCAATCTAATTGTGGCTGTCGGCAGAGTTGACACTGTATACGCTATCTTGGGTCTCGTTGTAAAAGTTTTTTTATATGCGTGTGTGGTGTTTTCTGCGACGGCGTATATTTTTCATTTCGGTTCATATCACCACTCCAGATGCTTTGAAGGCGTTATAAAAGTAACCTCAGTTTATAACATTAAATCCACACCTCATCAAATAAATAGACAATGTATGTCTGAGTTCTAGCTTGCCTAGGAAGAACGCATCATCTTCATCTAGTCAATCGTCCATCAGTCCTTCTCCGAGCACGGACCTTATTGCCGAGCTCAAAGCTGCCAATGGCCTCGCCTCGCTCAAACGGACAAAGAAGCCAACGGTCAGAGAAGACGTCCCCAAAAACAAACCCGTCAATTTCGCGTTCAAAAACAAGGGTGTTACGCAACGGACTACAGATCGCCGATCGGAACACTCTTCTGGACAGCAATCCCCGGCAACGAATAAACAGCTTCAAAGTAACATCGTGCCTCACAGTCATGGGACGACTAAAAAAGGCCCTGTTGAAGTACCAACCAAAAAGACCCAAGCTGAGTTGAAAAAGAACTCAACTGATGTAAAAAAGACCTCAACTGATGTAAAAAAGACCTCAACTGATGTCAGAAAGACCCCAATTGATGTGAAAAAGGCCCCGGTTGATGTGAAAAAGACTCCAGTTGACAAGGTAAAGCACCGAATATGAATGATAAACACCAGACCAATATGCCATGGCGTTTCCTGTATCCATTGGGTTAGGAAATATACTTGAATAATTGTAGCAAGTACAGTATGTTTTTGTGAACGAGGAAATGTTTAGATTGGCGGGTGTGTTTGATCAGCTTCGAGTGTTTGGCCACCATCCATTGGCAGAGCCTCGCGTGTTTGGCCAGATACACCTGTTGCTTTGAATGTAGTGCTGCATCAAGAATGTCTTGTAATTAAAGCTGGCATCACAGCGGTGCAACTTATTAGTAGGACTTATGAATGTTATATAAATTATTATGATTTTGATGAAGTGAAAAAAAATATCCCTGGTAAGAAACCTGATTCCTTATTGGTTTGAGAAATAGTATAGCTTAGGTCTATGCCAACTAGTGACCCTTGGTATATTAATGGCGTTTGTTGTCCCATTGTTTATTTTTATAAGCCATAAAAGCCACGCGGACATACTGATTTAATAGCGCATGCGCAACTGTTGTTCGACCTTTTCGGTTTTCTTTTCTACACAAAGACCGTTTTAATGGCGCCGATATCGATAGATTATCAATGTTTTGGTGGAACCAATATTAAAACAGTTCAGTCATTTAGTAACTAGACCAAAACAATAATACTACAAGAATTCCACGAAATTCTATAACAAAAATCCATCTTTATATGACGAAAGTTGACATGCTCGTGGGATTTGTTCCCATGATTCTCTCGTCACCAGGGACTTGTTTTCATACAGTTTGACCAACTCATCGGTCAAACTCCAAGGGCTCGATTCCTCCAATGCTTGTTGGTTTCCTCTCTTTAAGAGCCCTGAATGAGAAACTTCATCGTCACGGAAGGAATGGTATTCAATGATTCATGTTGTTTGCCCTACGCGTTTATCTGCAACTGACATTAACGATGAAGGGAAGCGAATTATCGGTTTTCCAACCGTGTCATTCCAACAAGCGACGCCTATCTGACCAGGCAAGGAAGCAGCAGCTTGTGAAATTGTACAGTCATGGGCCATTCAGCTTCCAAACTAACAAGTTGCTGGCGGGCGAACAGAAAGTCAGATTGGGACCTTGATCCGTGGGATCAAAGTGAAGCACAAGAACAACACCACTTTATTCAATGGGATCCTATTGATAAGGTTGAAGGTAAAGAACTTGATGGGTGGAATACGGCCAAGAGACTGGAGTGTCAAAAGTACGTTACTAAAGTGAAGGTTACTTGTGGGGAGGAGAAAAAGCCTGTGGTGTCCTTTGAAACGGACCCTACACGGAGATCAAGTGAAACCGATCCCAACGTTTTGTTGAGCGAAGCGGATCAATCTTCTGATTCTACTTCCGGTATCGATCTCGGGAAAGGAATGCGATATAACATCGAGTTTGTCTTGTCTGATAGCGGCATAAGCTGTGATCACAGTGCAACGGAGTTTGCGGGCGACGAGACGGGCTTGCTAAGCGACTGTATGTCAGATGAAAAGGACGACGCACATGCGTCCTCGATTTATCCTATCGCGACTCCGAACGGAACATGCCCTTCCGACGAGCCGCGCTTGCTAACCGAATGTAGGTCAGAAGAAAATGACCATACATACGCGTCTTCGATAGATCCGATCGCAACACCGGAGGTTTTATATGAAGAATTAATAGATATTGCAACAACAGAACAGTCTGAAATGGTACACAATCAATCTGCTAAGGCCACCGTCAGCCTCGAACGAATAAAATTTCGTTTTTCTTAGTATTTCGATTTTGTTTCAGAATATGCTATGCGGGGAATTCGATCCTTCGAAATTTCTCGACAAAGTTCCAGCCAAGGATACAGTGGGTCTCGATCTGCCGCCATGGAAACGACAGATCGTTGCTAGGCAATTAGCCGAGAAGGCGTACAAACAGGATTGCATCGACAAACAGGTTGGTAACAACTACCTTATCGATATGAGCGATCGTTGTATTTGTGAGGCACCATTGACTAACGAAGTAATTGCTATGATTGCGTGAGGTTGGCTTGCTAATCGCGAGTCCGATGATTGTACATTATTGCGAAGAACGGCTAACCACGCTTCAGTAATAAGTCCAGATGATCATGCATCAGTTCAAATATGCATTTTTCTTGTTTTTCGTTACATAAAATCATTATCTCGTTTATCAGTGCTTCCAGATCTGTATTGTATTGTGAACCACAGCTCATAGACAGCACCACAATGTAGACAACCATTAACAAAAAGTCCACTTTTACAATGAAATCACACAGACAAACTTTGAATACAGTCATCACACCATTATTTGTCGGATATACTAAAACGTTCACTGGTTCAACATCGGCCGTAAATCCGAGCGAATGTAGATGTGAAACAGGTTATTTTGTAATCTCCCAGCTGCTACCAAACGATAACACTTGCGTTCAGATGGTATGTTTCGATCTATTGTTGTGACTTGTGGAACTATAGCAAGAAGCAGAAGAGGCTCGATTCCGCAACATGCCTGGCTGGAAGAGGGTCCTCATCGAGAAGAAGGAGGCTGAGAACAGGTGAGGGGAAGCTTCTGCTTTGATTGAGTGACTAAGTCTGTCAAAACCTGCACAACCCTTCTGTGTTAGTGTACATCTCATCTGACTTGAGCAGAGCATCGCTTATCGGCTATTTTGAAGAGAGTCAAGAAAGGTGTTTTCATTTCCATTAAATTGCCGCGAATATTATGTATGTTTTGTGTTCGGAGATATTTTATACTTGTTTCAATAACTTATTTACTGTGATAATTGGTATATTATTTGCTGTAATTTGTCACTTAAGAATACACCAATCCGAGAAGAAAGATCCTGAAAAACCGACGCCCTTGAAAACGGGGGGTGTCAGTTCACCAGACACACCATGGTTAAGAAACCTCACACCCAACTCGAATGCGCAGCAGTTTGTGTAACTCCACATGTATATCTCTTACTGAATCCATAAAATATACCCTCAACAACGCGTCGGAAATCACACTTGTATTGGTTTGTGGTATCTTTATACATCCACAAATAGTTACCCAATACTAGTCTCTATACTTAATGTGAGGTACCCGCGCACGGTCACATATATGTGATTATTTATTCTATGGTGAAGGTATCACCGAGCCGTATTGGTCAAATTAGCTATATAAGGTAATGTGAGGTGAAGGTTCACATGCCCCATGTCAAGGGTTTGTAGTAAACTGCGGAAGTATTCATTTTGTACGAGGTGTTTTGCGAGACGATGCAGTATTAGATATTCGACGAGCAGTGATAATGTGTTGTTGACATGTAAGCATATCTCATACAGTTTGTTATATTTATATTATAGACACGGTCCGTATATTTATTCTGATTGTTCTGAAATAAATGAGATAAGGAAGTGATTATCATATGCTGTAGTTATTTTGGGACTAGTTCGGTTGTGACAAATACTTTGAAAATAGGGTCGTGCATTACAAACTATTTTCGCGAACGTGGCGTTATGATTCCTCTAATTGCTGTGTATTTGTCGTTATCATTATGATCAGCAAGATGATTTTTGTTATTTGCCATCTTAATGGTATCAAGGAAACTTCATAATCGCCATATTATCGTCCTGAGCTGTTATCCGTGTGCTTATCTCCTGACATTTTTGTGGTTGCTCAGATCAGATTTAGTACGTGCACAATGTTGCCCATACAATGCTTGAAATAAAACTTACACACATTTTACACAGATTATTGGTGACGATTTAGATCGTTTGATCTACTGACGCCCTTTTCCAGGGTTTCTCTCGCGATACTAGTAAAAGGTTTTCCGAAGTAACATCTTACGTAACACGTAATGTTAAAGTGCTAATGACATGCAATTGTGGAATTTTCGAAATTAACATGAGAAACTCATGTCCCACGCTGTGCGCAGTGGAGCGATTACCATGACCAAACCCCTGGGGTATTCAAGAAACATCTTGCGTCTTGTTTTAAGATTCGTCTTCAGATTTATTGGAGCGGTATTTTGCTAGTAAGACTAAATGTAAAAATAACGATTGAAGACGATAATTTGTAAGAAATCTCTAAAGTTAAGATTTTACCTAAGTTAAGTCAACATTCCAAGACAGCCATGGAAGTGACATAAGACAAAAACGATTTAGTCATTCTACTTGTACATTGTATAAGGTTTCATACAAAATAAATTCTGTGACTTATAGGATAGTTGTAAAAATTTGGGTAAATTAAGGAACATAATTAATGCTTCATATATAGTAGGTTATGATGGAAATCTTACAATTATTTCCATTCCACTGTATTCCAACAATATAGTTTTGTTAAAAAATATCTTTTCACTCATCAGCATATTTTATTTAAAGTGGAATAAAGTGTCATTCATCCCTAGAAATTGTTATGATTATTCATTTATATAAAGCCATTTTTAACTGTGACCAAATCTATGATAAGATTACTTATAGGGGATTTTATTCCAGGAGTTGTCACCAATAGTAAATTACATTTCTGTAGTGGTTGCAGATTGGTTTTAAAAGGCTTTTATAACATTATATTATCCCAGTGCAAGAGGAGCTCTGGTTCAAATATGTAGTGGACAGGTTGGCATCTGTTACACAAACAGTGTACGCAAATATGTCCATTAACATCTGTATAACATATTTATTGCAAGATGGCTATAAGAACATAAGTAACAACAAACTGTTATATTCAGTAGGTGGGTACGTTTTAGAACAATAAATTCATCCATTATCTTAAAAGATAACCGACAGTAGTACAGGTCTACCCCAATAACTCGCGTCGCGATTACTTGCGAATCTGCATAATTCGCGATCATGTCTTGAACCGGCTTTTTTCAGCCCAAAATTACGAGTTATCTCATCAAAATAGGAACAATAACGGTGGTCTTATTGACATCCGCCATCCGTAAAATAAATCAATATAATAAAATTCATTTTCATTTCTTATCCGTATAGCAGTCCTACTGACAGGTTTAACCCGCGAAAAAAGTGGATGACGCGCCAAACTAGTTTTCCCCTCTGTTCGCTAGGAGCACTGCTTTCGACCCACATTCGCCAACTCACGCTATCATTTAACTCGCGGCTCCCATTTGTGGTTTCGGATTGGCGCCAGCTATCGGGGTAGCGCTGGATTCTATAAAATCGCATTATTTGATACATAATATACAAATCAATTTAATAACTGAAGGTTAGGCCTTGATATTTCAAAATGAATTGATCAAATAGTTCACATGTCTTTGTGAGTTTAGATCACTAAAGATATATTGAGCCTCTATAGTATCCCCGGGATAGTATCGTGCAATGAAGCTGCTATTAATCAATTCGAACGATTGGCATCGATTATCTGTAGCTCTGAAATGAATAGCCACCAATCAATACAGATATATAGATTAACATACTAAATGTAGAAAACTTGGACTAAGATAGAATCGCAAGTGAAAGCTGTGTTATCTTCGTAATTTAAGTAATCTGAAATGCACATCACTAATGCCAAAGCGGGATATATTTTGACAGCCTTATCAGCTTTGTTTTTCAGTTACGCCATATTTGCATTGACTTGATTCTAGTTGACCATCCAGGATGAAAACTTCCTAGGTAAGCCTTTCCGATATGGAATCATTACTCAGAAATTGGTTTACTGGCATTTTACTTCCTTTTTAATCATTGCATCACAGAAGTTAGTAATGGACCATCAGCTGTCCCGGGGTTCCGCTACGCTGCTTGCCCTAGAGGCTACGTCAGAATAAGGTGTAGATCTGATGCATCCGAATATTCATTAGGCATGTTCGTCAATCTTTGTGTCCAACCAATGCCGAGGTTGTGATCCAACTTAACCTCTGTCACGCGGTTTTGTGTGTGATGTCATCTATGATATTGAAACGATATAGTCACTGTGAATCGATCAGCAGATCGGACTCGTTTGGGTGACAACCATCAAGATTTGGGTAAGGGCACATATTTGGTTTTGCAAAATTTCCCCCCGCCCCAGTAGAAACATCCAGGAAACAGTCTCGACCCGTCTAACTGCAGAGTGTGCAAATCTTTCGCAAGTCTTTCAACATCGCGCCATGCGATAGGATACATATATATACCGTCCTGCAAACATTGCGACCGTCGTGAAGTGAGATCTATTTTGGTTATCCACTGTCTCGTTATTATTTAGCAATTATCACATTTACTGTGAAACTCCATCTTGGTTTCATTCGCCATGACAATTCAATTGTCAAGGCGATATCGTTGAATACATATACCCCCTGTAAGGTACATATTGCCAAACAAGAATGGTTGACAAAGTGACACATGCCCTTTCGTAATCAAATTCAGAAAACAACAGTTCCCTTGCGAAGAACCTAGTTTGCGCGTGCGCGCAGCGACTGTCCATATCCGCCTAAACAAACATTAAGCTATGATGTCGAAGGTTTGAACTTTTCAAAATTTGTCTGGCCGGATTCAATAGCCTTTGACGAAATCTCACACATAAACTGAACTTGTTCATAAATGTTTCTCTGCCTGTCAAGCTGTCAGTGCTTTGTTCGCGCTTTACCAGTTGCTGTTTTAAGTCACTGCGCTGATTATCATAATATAGTGATCCAAAATGTGGCCAACTACATTCATCTCCAGTCGTCTGGAGGAATTTCTGCAAGAACATCTGTATTCACCCGATTTCACTTCGAAGTTAGCGTGCGTGACTGTTGCTCCCGGGGGGGGGCACTTGGCCTTATTCTGGATAGGGGTGTGCCGCGGGACCTCGAAAACCCGTACCCGTCGTACAAAGTCAAAATGGCTAAAAGCATACCCCGTCGTACAAGGTATTATGCGAATATATAACCCGTGGTACAGATTGAAGTTGAAAAACATACCCCGTCGTACAAGTATGAGGCCAAAAAACCCGTCGTACAAGTCGAGAGGCCGAAAAAACATACCCCGTCGCGCGGCACATATATACTACCTCTATACACTTAAGTGCCCCCCCGGGCTGTTGCTGCACCATGTCATCACTGTAGTACACCAGCTGAAAACTTTACTCAAAGATTGGGGAATCCCTTGCTCGGGTTATAAGAAAACTGAGCTCGATGAATTAGTAAGAAATGCCTGCAGCACCGTAAATATTGCGGACTTGGTCGGGGAAAATGATGGAGAGAATATTTACAATGAATGAAGAACTATTAGCATAGAGGGTCAGCAAGTCAATTTCCCAGATCCCAACAAACTTTCTGCATGGCAGGCCGACATGTCAAATGTACCTGAGCTTACTGAGGTTTACTGTCTTATTCATTTGATGACCAAATACTCTGATAACAGTCAACGTGACTCCGCCAACGGAGTCGAGACGACTCGGCTTTTAACGTACACCGAACAAAGTCATAGCGATAAACCGAGCGCTATGACCCAGCGAACCAGGCCTTGCATTTGTAGCCAATCACAATTCGTTATTTTTTTTGTCTGTAAGCTCATTAAGAAGACGCGCCACTTTTCTCACGGACAAAATATCAGGAGATATCTCATTTTTGGTACATAAGCTTTCGCAATATATGTATTTCAATAATATAAGCATTGCATAATTCAGCGTAAAGAACTCCGTAAAGAAAAATGCAAATGTAGTGTCAAATCGGGACAAAACACGGGTTTTTTGTTTACAATTTTGTCCTTGTTCCATTCCTTGCCCCTACGTTTATGCCGTAGTAACATGTATAATGAAGAGCGTGGTGTCACTCCAATGTATCAAGTTAACGGTGATTGGTGTTCATAAGCGCAAAATGTACATTCACAGCTGTTTTTGGCATTCTAATACCATTTTAATCCCAGTATTGGTCATTTGAATAGTACATTCCCATCAATCCGCACATCTTAAAGAGACTGTTCAGCCCCATATAAGGAAAGTGGTTGCCTAGCAAGCTGCTTGGTAACAGCACCTTGGAAACCAAAAATGTTACATTTTCAGACTTTCAGTCGCTACGCGGCGCTGTGGTCTCAGAAAAAAGATCCTTACTTCGGCTGTAGCCATTTATGTTGTCGGACATTGTCCTTCTTGCTTGTCGGTCTAATGTGTGTACAATTATGCCCACAACTTGAATGAGTGAAGATTTAATGAAATCTACATCATGTAACTAAAGCGGAAGAATACACATCGTTAGCGTGGTAAATTCAGAACGCGTTATGATTTACAGCTAACATTCGTGTAGTTCATGGTTTTAGTGAGGCACCGTTATCGATGGAACGACATAACTGAATTAAACAGATCTCCACAGTATATCATGAATATTTCCAGTCAAATAATAATGTTAAAAACTTATCAACATAACTTCCATCATGTAAACTCGGCGGCACAAATAAGAAAATGTCATTACTTACGTCTGCGTTAATCGTAGTAATGTAATAACGAAATGATCCCTGATTGCCTTATATGTGGCTGAACAGTCTCTTTAACATGGCTGATAGTGATAATCTTTTTAGATGCCAAAGGTGTGATTATAAACATAGATATTATCCACAACTCCTGAAGCATTATAGCTATGTGCATGTACATGAGATGGGTTTCAAAGTTACATGTCGGATTGAAGGTTGTGAATGAGTGGAATAAATTGCCTGAGAAATCAGTGAGAACAGAGTTGAAACAGTTCACATTTTTGGATGAGGGGGGATATAATATTTCAAAGTCAGAGCTTCACAGTTGTGAATTTTATAAATCCCCAATGGCAAATGGTCCGGCAAATCAGATGGTCTATGGATGCAAAATTCTTCTGTGTCTTCCACATTATATGCTTGGTAGTCACTAAGTGTCTTGCAAATTCCACAGTCTGCAGTTTGCAAATACCCAGATACAACACTCCTGATAGAATAAATATACGTATTGGTGTGCCATTAATTTAAAAAAAAAAGTCACACCAGTTTAGAAATTGCATATTTTGATGAAGGTTTTGAGAAATATGTTAACGTGGATAATAACGAGGAGATCCCCGACCACCGAGGAAAACTTAGGGTTACAGTGTCCAGCCATGTTCAAATCCAGCAAGAACCGCAAGCAACCTTCACTTACAACATGTCAATAACAGACTTGCAGTTGCATTCTACCTTACATTATTTGTTTATATCCATGTAACATTCTTAATTTCTCACCATTATCAATGTGCCAATATAGTGGCATGCATATATGGATATTGATGAATGTGTACATTCTCTCTTCTGTGTTGACAGTATTCCATGTGAATCATTCAGCACCAGCCAAGCTGCCAACCAATCACTTGGTAGTCGTCAAGTTTGTATGCCATCAAGTACCAGTCGCATCAGGTAATATGATTTTCAAATACCGGTAATTGGAAATCTTGTTGAAGTATGTCTATGTGTATGTCATGCACATATTATTCAAATTGAATGTTTAATATATATAAATGATTTGCTTTGTGGTTCAGTTATCAAGCAGATAAAATAGCAGCAAGGGTGAGGTTCCCAACTACCTGCACTATAAACACTTCAGGCTTGACACTCAATACAAAAAAGGCATGGGATAACAAGCAACCATTAACAGAAACACAAATGAAGAACGTTCTGCAGACCATTTATGACAATGTCACCACAACATATGAAGAATTGTAAGTGAAATGAATATTTCTGAAGTGTACACATAGTGTTCTATCATTATGCAAATACATCAATGTTTATGATTATTGTGATCTCTCTCTGATACAGCTATTTGACAGCGCTTCAGTATGACAGTGTAGCTGAGCCTGCACTGAGGACATACCCTTATCTCATAGACATTGAAAAAGAATCCTCTCTTTTCGCTGCTGATATTAAAGTAAGTACCACTTTCACACATGTTACTCTTATTTATACCTCCATTGATAATAATAGTTATCATCTTATGAATATTACTTGTCTCTCAGGGCCTGTAGCATAGACGTATAGTGAACAAGTTTAAAAACAATCGCAGCGGTTGACAAGTGCCACCCTGATGTTGTGGCACAAAAAAAGACAAAGAAAGACACAGATGATGTCACCACTGACCAAAGTAGCATGAAAAGGAACGTCTGGGGGATAAAATATTTCAAACCTGATCAACCTGAAGGAGAAGACTTGACCACGATAGCTGCTCACATTTCATGGATGAAATCACAGAATCGACTCGACTCCACTAAACGAGATGCTCGGGGCATAAAGGAAAGGATGACAAAAACTTACTCTTACAGAAGGATTGACATAGTGGGAGACAAAAACCGGGACAACCTCAGCCTTTGTGAAATTAAAGACAAGTACCCACTACTTTTCACCAAGATCAGGTTGGAGGCAAATCTTTGAGTGTTGAGTTATTGATATGAAAAAATATAAACTTAATTTCAAATGGATTGTATTGTTGTCTCTACAGAAAAGTACCACAACTACTAAATAATATATATATGTGTGTTTGGTGCCTCGTTTTGTTGCAGATAGATGACAAATTCCAGCGCATAACTGGGTACGAGTTAATAAGAGACAATCAGAGCAGCTACTCAGGTTGTTACCCAATACACAATATTAGACCATACCATAATAGATTTAGAATTTGTAAACAGTCTATCCATCATACCAGAAGCTGGTGAAGCTGTTGCTTCAGACCAAAATTACTAACCTTACAATGCTAACTAATATATCCTCATACAAGTTTGCCTCAGACACAGCTAAGCTCTGAGGGCCCCAGGCCTTTGTTTCTGACTTTGTCCCAATTTCCAAGATACGTTATAAATCCATTAGTATCTTACACCATGGGCAGCAGAGCTTCAAGACCAGACATTGTGAAGGTTTACCGGACCCGTCGGACATCCAGTAAACTTTTCTCTGGTCCGATAAAAAATGTGATTGTTCACCGGTCCTCAGTCCAGTAATAAATTCTAATATAATATACATGCCAGTACCCCCTCAAAAATGAAAATAAACCCTAGAATTCGCCATTTCACGTCTCTTTCGTCTTTCTGTCAATATTTATAATTTTCGCTGGTTCGTAAGTCATTCGCCATGCAACGGAAGTTCGGGTGATTCCGTAGATTTCACGCGGATTTTTAAAAGCACAGCGTGGCCATATATGTTTGTCAAAACTTCGGTCCAGTAAAAAAATTCTCAGTCCGGTAAGTTTTCCTAACTTTTCCGGACCGCGGTCCGGTAAAGCTTGAAATTCCTTCACAATGTCTGCAAGACTGGGCGTCTTGTTTATATTGTATATGTAATTTGATTTCAGATGCCCAATGCTGTGTTGGATTATTGAAGCTGCCTGCTTTTCTGAGAGAGCCGAGAGGCATTTTGTTGGTTACTGACAGGGATGATGCAACAACAAGTGCAACACCTGTTATTCTATGAGAAACTGAAGAAGATGTCATTAATGCCACACGTTTCAGTGTATGGGCAGAAGGGGTTCAGGTGGCTACGTGCGAGTCACTCATTGACAGCTTTCGTCTGTTGTTATCGACATATCATAAAAGGTTCCTGCTCTCTGACTTTCATGCAGAAAGCTATCATGAATATTCATGATCACTTAAAAAAAGAGCAAAAAGTTGTCAGTCTACTAACAAAGTTAATTAAGATGTAAATTCAGCAAGCGCTGTCGGAGAAATTTCTTTGGTTGTCATAATTATGGTGCAGAGATGCTCCAATTTCTGAGTACAGTCTCTTAAGACACAGCACAAAACTTTCATTTTCAGTGTTTTTCAGTGTTGCTTCCTTGTGTAATTTGTAAACATTTCACATGGGAAATATTTGACTTTGATCAAGCTAATTTTGGTGAAAGTATTCTTGTATTAACACTTTCTTATGTATTCTGTATTGACAATTGCATAAGGTCCTTGGTATTTTTTAAGGTTGTATGGCTACAAATGGATATGTATTAAAACATCAAAGCGATGTCATCTAAATATAATGTTTTCTTTTGTTTGTTTATGCAGACAGAAGAGTCGGTTATCCTCATGTGAAACACTGATGCATCTTGTTGGAGTAGAATGGCCTGTTTGTCCACTGTGGGGTCGTTTTACCTCTCAGGTAGAGACGATATGACTCTATCGGAGTAATAGTGACTCTGTCGAAGAGTCAAGAATACAAGGACAAAGTCATTTTGACTCTAGTTGGATACAAATAGGTCACAGTGACTCCTATCTGGATAAAGCTGACTCTTAATTCTTAATTTGTATAATTAGAATATTTAACTTAGGAAAGTTGAATACAGATATGTCACACATTTTATTAATATATATAAATACCTATGAAGACATGCTAGTGCAATATTAACTTTGTGTTTTGTTTTATGTGGTGTTGTCGTTTGGTGGAAGAGAGGTAAAAAGTAGGTAATTTATTTGCTCATGTTTCTTTGTAGAGATGATGGTAGTCTACAAGACGTCTGCGTTGACGTCTTACCGTTTCTCGAAACAACGCAACACCAAACATACAGAATGATGGAGTTATAGAATGCAATGATGTTTTACGGACGATTTTATCCCTTTTCGGCGGGTGATTTCATCCATGGTAATTATTTATAGTTTGATCAATTTGGGAAGCGGTAAAAAGTCAGAAACACAGCAACATGTTTGTTTACAAGTTCAAGACCACATGCACTGCGCATGCACAGAAAGACGACGACTCATGCTAAGCCCGGGGGGGGGGGCACTTAAGTGTAAAGATATAGTATACATGTGCCGCACGAAGTGGGTGGTATTTTCGACATCTCGACTTTTACGACGGGTTAGACATTCGCATAATACCTTGTACGATGGAGTATACTTTTTCTCATTCTCAACGAGTACAACGGGTATGGGTTTTCGAGGTCCCGCGGCACACCCCTATCCGAGTTAGGGTAAGTGCCCCCCACTTGGGATGCTAAGGCAATGCGGGAAATCGCGAGAATTAATAGTTTCCAAAATGGCAGACTTCGTATCGCGATTTGTTCGGAAACGAACTATCGATGGCATTTATTGAAGAATAGTGTCGAGTGGTGGTAAGTTTTTTGGAGCGAAAGGTCTATTTTTTGTAAAGGCTCTTGATATATGTTATCTTCTAGGTGCGAAATATAGCCCTTCAACCCAAACGAGAACACGCCGACTGTGTTTGACGAACTCTTCGTAACGGTATAAATTCATGTTACCGTTACACCGGAGCTAAGATGATGGTGGTTGCAAACATGTTGTGCCCATGATGTTTGCAGTGGCTGACTTCAATTCCAAGGCAAAGTCTAATCCAGCATTACCGCCTGACGAAGAGACATGTCGCACGGCTTGTCGCATAGATTATTTTGATGTCTGACAATTGCAATTACATAGTCTATATACTTGTCACGTCAGTAATACAACTGACGGAAACTTTATTGCCATCCACGGGTGTTTTTTCGTTTTCTTGCGAACAGCCTTGCAGTCCACTACGGCGCAAGTAAACCCGGGCATGGTTGCTTCCGCGCAGTCTACATAGTCTATAGAACGATATTCTTAAACAATCTCTTCTAACTAACACCAATATAAGGCATAAAATACGAATATACACCACAGCTTAAATCTCTACGTTCCGCGTCGTGTATTGCGTTTGCATTTTGGAAAAAAACATGCCCTTACTACCGGTTGAAAATCCGTATCGCCGCCTGGCGGCCGCAAAGGAATCCCTAGAATGTGAAGGCATGAACTGCGCAGTTTTCTGGGTGATCTGTCCCAAGACCCTTGATCCAGAGAGAGTTGTGCCAGTCTGGGTGTGGGGGCTCAAGGGAATGGAGACTTAAACTACGGAGAACAACTTTCACCCTTACGAGACCTATACAACCAATCCGATTGCAGCTTTCCCTTGTCCGCAACTGATTCAACCAATCGAGCACAGCTGTGCTCTGATTAGCGAGGTTTGAGCGCGATGTCCGCAAAAAATCGACCACACCTTCCATGCTTGCGTCATTCGTGTCCGTGTCATTCGAACCTTTATTTGAAAGCGTATAATACGTGCAGCTGCTCCAATATTGTCGATAGAAATTATGCTGCGCCTACAGCCAACAATTCTGCCGTTTGAAATTGTGTTGTGTGATTTTATTCATGTGAAATTATCAATACTATTGTCTTCCCTTCAAATAATGGTACAATGTGAGGCAGGCGACAAAGGCACGCCCACCTTTGCGACATTGGTAGTTGCACAACGCTGAAACACTTTTGTTGATAGCATCTCTGCAAAGGGTACATACACTCCGACACATGGAGTTGTTTCCTACATTCCGTTTGGCATACATCAAAGCATGGGCTTTGTCCTTTTGAAGATGCGACTTATACAGTTCCATTTCGTCACCATAACTTGTCATGAGTCCAGCAATAAGAACCCAAATATTCATAATATCTTGGTCAAGATGGGGGCGTGTCGTAATCTGATATCGTGCACGTGATGGGACAGACTTAATAGGCGGCGATGAGTACGTCAGTATGAGGAGAGTCAAAAATAGATGGGAGGATGAGACGCCTCGTCTTTGTCTGAAACAGAACACCAACATCAGGTGCGAACGAAATGCTCGTTTATAAACTGTGCAGAAAAATATTAACGCTGCTTGCAACAATATAGTCTACTGGGGGAAATCTGCTGCGCCATGTCATGACATTATATATCCCGTGGCACGTAGATACTTGGAATTCACCCTGGACACAATGAGTTCAAGGGCTTGAAGACGTCAACATCAATGATAAAACAACATTTCACTGTAGAAATTCAGTTGGTTGAATCAAGCAATTATGTCCATATGAAATGAATATCGGTAATAAAAAGTGTATTATCTTAATGGCGATGAATCAGAGGGTGGTCAATGATAGAGACAGCAAAACATTCACCATGAGCCTAACACAAAACTCATTAGGTAATAAAAAGTGTATTATCTTAACTGCTTAATGGCGATGAATCAGAGGATGGTCAATGATAGAGACAGCAAAACATTCACCATGAGCCTAACACAAAACTCATTAGAGAATTGATTACAGAGCGTAACATTTAACTCGCTAGCGAGTCTTTCAGTACTGAGCGTAACGTTCAACTTATTAGCGAGACATTCAGTACTGAGCGTAACATTTAACTCACTAACGAATTTAAGTTATTAGCGAGACATTCAGTACTGAGCGTAACATTTAACTCACTAGCGAGACATTCAGTACTGAGCGTAACATTTAACTCACTAGCGAGACATTCAGTACTGAGCGTAACATTTAACTCACTAACGAATTTAAGTTATTAGCGAGACATTCAGTACTGAGCGTAACATTTAACTCACTAGCGAGACATTCAGTACTGAGCGTAACATTTAACTCACTAGCGAGACATTCAGTACTGAGCGTAACATTTAACTCACTAACGAATTTAAGTTATTAGCGAGACATTCAGTACTGAGCGTAACATTTAACTCACTAGCGAGACATTCAGTACTGAGCGTAACATTTAACTCACTAGCGAGACATTCAGTACTGAGCGTAACATTTAACTCACTAACGAATTTAAGTTATTAGCGAGACATTCAGTACTGAGCGTAACATTTAACTCACTAGCGAGACATTCAGTACTGAGCGTAACATTTAACTCACTAGCGAGACATTCAGTACTGAGCGTAACATTTAACTTATTAGCGAGACATTCAGTACTGAGCGTAACATTTAACTCACTAGCGAGACATTCAGTACTGAGCGTAACATTTAACTTATTAGCGAGACATTCAGTACTGAGTGTAACATTTAACTCACTAACGAATTTAACTCACTAGCGAGACATTCAGTACTGAGCGTAACATTTAACTTATTAGCGAGACATTCAGTACTGAGTGTAACATTTAACTCACTAACGAATTTAACTTATTAGCGAGACATTCAGTACTGAGTGTAACATTTAACTCACTAGCGAGACATTCAGTACTCCGCCTAACATTTAACTCACTAACGAGACATTCAGTACTGAGCGTAACTTTTAATTCGTTAGAGATACATTCAGTACTGAGCGTAACATCTAACTCATTACCGATACATTCAGTACTGAGCGTAACATTTAACGTTAGTGAGTGATTCAGTACTGAGTGTAACATTTAACTCACTAACGAGACATTCAGTACTGAGCGTAACATTTAACTCACTAGCGAGACATTCAGTACTGAGCGTAACATCTAACTCATTACCGATACATTCAGTACTGAGCGTAACATTTAACTTATTAGCGAGACATTCAGTACTGAGCGTAACATTTAACTCACTAGCGAGACATTCAGTACTGAGCGTAACATCTAACTCATTACTGATACATTCAGTACTGAGCGTAACATTTAACGTTAGTGAGTGATTAAGTATTGAGCGTATCATTTTATTCATTAGCGAGACATTCAGTACTGAGCGTACCATTTATCTCATCACTAGCGAGGCATGTAGTACCGAGCGTAACATTTAACTCATTCCTATATTATAGTGCTTATTAGAATTGTGATCATTAACTTAAAATAATAACAAACGTCATCTATTTTGATGACAGCAGAACTAATTATTGTGTGTTTGCAACACTTAAATAACATCAAAGCATCCGAGTGTATAAAGAAGAGCGACTTTCACATTTAACTATATCCACTGTGAATATAATGAAGTCAATCTGATTATACCCTTCGATGAGATTGGCGCATTATGAATCTTAGGCTGTTGAATGCTTCCATTTCCATCCTTTCTGATCACGACTGTTCATCGAACTCGATCAGTAATACTTTAATACTAAGAGTGTAAACGGAACAATGAATTTCGCAATATTAAACCTCAAGAGACCGTCATTCGGATTACTTAGCACTTTACATCTGTTGATAACTGAAATTCGATACTACCTTTAATGCGGCTGTTGCAATGGTATCGGAAACTGAAAACTGTGTTCTAGCATGCCAGAATAATTAACTGCAAGGAAATAATTTTGTTGGTACAAGTATTAGCAGACTCACGTGCTAATTGGTTTGGTGGCCATCCTGTGATTTGATATAGCTTCTTCTTACCTGGTTCTCTCCTTGACATAGCAGCGCTGTATATGCCAGTCAGCGAAGGGATGACATCTATTATGCCAAAACATATGCGGGGTGGCGCTCCCCTCGTTCAGGCGCTAAGCGCTATATCAGGCCGCGCCCTTCTTACGTCAAACCAAGCTCAGCCTCCTATTCAAGACAATGGTCGTCTACATGAGGGTGTTAATTGAATGTTAATGTAAACTTGTGATGTGTGTGTGTGTGTATGTATGTATGTATGTATGTATGTATGTATGTATGTATGTATGTATGTATGTATGTATGTATGTATGTATGTATGTATGTATGTATGTATGTATGTATGTATGTATGTATGTATGTATGTATGTATGTATGTATGTATGTATGTATGTATGTGTATGTATGTATGTATGTATGTATGTATGTATGTATGTATGTATGTATGTATGTATGTATGTGTGTGTGTGTGTGTGTGTGTGTGTGTGTGTGTGTGTGTGTGTGTGTGTTATGTATATGTATGTATGTATGTATGTATGTATGTATGTATGTATGTATGTATGTCTGTATGTATGTATGTATGTATGTATGTATGTATGTATGTATGTATGTATGTATGTATGTATGTATGTATGTATGAATGTATGTATGTATGTATGTATGTATGTACGTATGTACGTACGTACGTACGAATCGTGATAGGATTAGTTGTGCTTTTGCTTGCTAAGTAGTAGGTCACAGAACATCAGGAGAATAACTCCCCCCAGCCCGGCAACTGCAGCCAAGCTCTGCCATCCAACCAGCTACCTTTGCAGCTGACTTGAGCAGCCATTATACTATGGAGCCGACGAGCTCTGGTAGGGCTGCTGCTGCCTTACCGGCTAGGACCTTCAGGGCGTTTGTCAATGAGTTCAGCTGGGTTTTTTTATCCATTCCCTCACACCGCTCTTGCCATCTGGTGTCGTTGTTGATGCCGGGTTACTTGTCCCCCCATTTGTCAGAGGGTTGTACCAGGGTTGAGATTGCCATCCTAATTGCAGTGAGGATGGAGGTGACTGTGATGCCCAGCTCCCGGAAAAGGGTGCGGATACGCTCGGTAGCGTTGTGTCCTCATTAAAAAGTCTGTTGATCGTCTCCCTGGTGCGGCTGATTTGGGTCTACAGCCGCTCCCTGTTTACAGAGGCAGCTTTTAGTCTTATTTGTCTCTCTTCCCTCAGGCTTGTAAGCTCCCGCTCTGGAATTTCCTCCCCTCGTCTGGCAGCTCCTCCAGTTTACCCTCCTGACTGGCAACATGCTTGTCTATTCTGTTGCATTATGAAGCCCTCACTAAAAATCATAACGTGCACTTCATGTGTTGGATGGTGGTTAAGAATAAAGACAGTTCTGTTCCGGTCTACACGGTGTCGTCCTCGTGTGTGTGTTTCTCAATAGGAAGTTGCTATTGGCACGGAAGCCGGGCCAACAACAACACAGTCTCGCGATGCATGCACGGAAACCGTGCACGGAATGCTCTGATGGCGTGTTATTCGCCCGGAAACCGTGCAAACAACTGAACTATCATCTATATGCACGGGACATGATATCTATTGGTTGTGTTGAATAAATTCAGTTCTACTAGACAATTTAAGTCAGCATTTGACTAGGTTCAGCATTTGACTAGATTTAAATAACATTGCATTTCATGCCATGAGTTTATTTGTACTTTTGATTTGAAGAACGAAATGGTATGTTCAGGACGTTCTTATCGTTGTGGAGAACCACGTGATTCTTACACATTTCTAAGGGGATATTGCCTTATATGTACATGCATGCATGCCAAATGTACAAGATAAGCCAGTTTAATAGGTTGTTAAGACTATAAGTACTCGTTGTTGAGCCTTAGTACCTAGGTGATTCACAACTGGTTCTTTGTCTAACCATAATCTTGTATTTCTTCCTGATTTCCCTATGCTATAAATATCCAAAATCGTCAGGGAGATAACGAATCCTAATACTCTGTTGGGTATTTATGATGTATAATCTTTTTCACACCTGTACTTCTCATGTGATGATAGTGATGTCATGTTATAATAGTAACCGTGCGAATAACAAATAAGCTTATCTTTGCGTGCACGGTAACCCGACAAATGAATACTAAGTCCACCATTGCACGGCAAAAGATTTTTCAATTCGGCATCAATGTTCTTGGACCGAAAGACTTTCAGGTGTTCGACAGTCTGCATTGATTTGTTTGATATTGGTGAAAGACTCCTTGTCTTGTTGAAGGTTGACAAATACTGAAATGTGATTAGTTGTCCAAAATAATAGGTAGTCTATGTTGAATAATTATACAACTGATAAGGCTTTTGTATCCTGGCAAATGTTTACTCAAAATGTCTGTATTTATGACGTCTTGGTTAGACAAGCATCAAGTTCATCGTCTGGCGTTGACGTGCGCTGTTTCTACTGTCTTACTGTCGTGTTTAACGAATACAACATTGTTTTCTTGACCAAACACTTCAACTCCCTCTACCAGTGATTCAAAAGAATCAAATCTCGCTCCAATGTCCATGGCATCCTTCCACCTCGGCGACGGAAACGAAAGTGACGAAAGAATATCCCGCCACAGGATGTTTCATATGCGCATGCGTATCTCCCGTGCACCGAACCATCAAGCGGATGGTTATTGGCCCGGTTTCCGTGCCAATAGACACTACGTTCTCAATATAGTTATTTGGACATAACATAACATGGTGGCAGCAAGTGAGATCTAAAACGACCCATAGTGATTAAAAACAGTGTTTTTATCTTCCGCTAGTCAGCAGTGGAAACGACTGTCGTCTTGACAACGGATTTCAGTGAACCGAGCAATTCACCTCCTCAACTCAAGGCTCAACGACCCCGCTCAAACGCACATGGTCGGCGACGGATTGTGTGACTGTGGTGTTGGAATGTCGAGCAACAAAACGAGCGCAAAGTGCAAATCGCAAGTAAGCTTCTACATGTAACAATATCAGGTCTAGTGATCGTGTTGGACGTTGTGGTAAATAATTGCATCGCGTCAGTGACAGTGTGCAGTTTATCGCCCGCCAAATCATGTCGGAATCAAACCCAGCAGCAAGCGTGCAGTACGTGCACTCAAACGATCTAGCCGGTATCAAGTTGCCCTCATTCAACTGGGACAGTGACGATTTGCCTCATCAGTTTCGCTCATTCAAGCGTTATTGTGAACTGTTGTTGTCGACTCCTACGTACAGTAACAAAACAGGTCACGAAATTGTTAACTACATCCTACTTTGGTTGGGACTCAATGCTTTAGAAGTCTACGACAACTGGTCTCATCTGACAGTAGAGCAGAAGAAAACGCCAGAGTCAGTGTGGCAGGCATTCCAAGACTATTTTGAGCCCAAGGCTAACTATAGACTGCCCGTTTTCAATTTCGCGACATTCGTCAACAGTCAGCTGAGCCCATTGACACCTTTACAACTCGTCTTAAGGTGCAAGCACGGAAGTGTAAATTCGAGGCTGCTCTCAAGGACATGCTGATCGACCAAATCATTATTGGCACTGTGCACAACCCCGTTCGTAAAAAGCTACTAGACCACGATCCCGAGAAGTTGACACTTGACAAAGTTCTTGACTGTGCTCGAACATACGAGGCCACACAACAACAACTCAATCAGTTTGGGCAGGCTACGAAGGTGGATAGCATCCATCAAAAGCGAAACAACCAAAGGAAAGGACCGATTCCACATGCTGAATCGACCTCAAGGAAAACATGCCACTTTTGTGGTGGGACTAGACACCGTCGGGAGGAATGTCCCGCTCGCGACCAGAAATGCAATAAATGCTTAAAAGTTGGTCATTGGGGAAAAGTTTGTCGCAGTACTGCTGCACACAGTTCTACGCAAGGACATCGCAGTGGCTCAATAAAGTACAGTACTTCAAAGTATAACAAACAGAAGCAGAAGCCTGATGTACACTCTGTTTGTGTTGAGAATCAGGATGAACCACAGTTTGAACAGTGCACATTCGACACTCTCTCCACTTCAACAGTAAGCCGGGACAAAGCATTTGCAATCTTGTGCATTGAGGCATACCCCAACAAGAAGACAAATCTACGAGGTAAAGTGGATACAGGTGCTCAAGGGAATATCCTGCCTCTGCGAACGTTCCGCAATATATACCCATCGCATGTAAATGAAGACGGACTGCCAACAACCTTAGTTAAAAGTGACGCCAAACTCACTGCATACAATGGCACTCCGATTCGTCAGTACGGTACACTTACCATCCCGTGTCGTTACGCGGACAGCCAGTGGCAAGCAACAAAATTTTATGTAACTGACACACCAGGTCCTGTAATTTTTTGGATTGGAAACTTGCGAAGCTCTCAGTCTGGTGACCATGAACTGTACCATATCTCTCCAGACTGACACTGCAAACCTTAGAAAGCTGAGTGACGTCAAGTCCATGTACCCTGACCGATTCACAGGCTTGGGTAAATTCAAAGGAGAGCATTCACTAATCCTCAAGGAGGATGCTTGTCCTGTAATCCATGCGCCAAGAAGAGCTCCAATCCAGCTCCAATCTCAAATCCGCTCTGAGCTTGACAGAATGCTGGACCTAGATGTCATCCGCCCAGTGAGTGAACCTACAGACTGGGTCTCGAGCATAACATATGTTCAAAAACCAAACGGGTCTCTCCGCATTTGTTTGGATCCGAAAGACATCAATAAGGCGCTAAAGAGGGGTCAGCACCGCACCCCCACACTTGAAGAGGTCACACACAGACTCAAGGGCGCCAAAGTGTTTAGCAAACTGGATGCCAAGTCCGGCTATTGGAGCGTGCAGTTAGATGATGCCAGTCAACACCTCACTACGTTCAACAGTCCATTTGGAAGGTTCTGTTTCCAAAGGCTCCCTTTGGCTTGAAAACTAGCCAAGACGTTTTCCAAAAGGCAATGGATCAGATACTCGATGGACTGCCTGGCGTCATATCCATTGCAGATGACATCACTGTGTTCGGTGTTGACCAAGCTGATCACAACCGCAATCTCCATCAGTTGATGGAACGTGCTCGCAAATGTGGTCTTGTCTTCAATGCAGAGAAATGTAAAATCAACCAAGACGAAGTATGCTTCTTCGGCAACATCTACGGGGAGTCAGGGGTCAAGCCTGATCCAAGCAAAGTGCAGGCTATCATCGACCTGAAGCCCCCAGCAAACGTCTCAGAACTCCAGTCATTCCTTGGAATGGTCACATACCTTGCTCCGTATATCCCTAAGCTGAGTAACGTTACAGGACCATTGAGACAGCTACTACAGAAGGACTCTGAATTCCAGTGGCATCCAGAGCATCAAGCAGTTTTCAGCCAACTCAAACAGCTCATTAGTAGAGCTGGATTGCTCTCATACTTTGATCCAACCAAGCCAGCTGTATTGCAAGTTGATGCGAGTCAAGAAGCCCTCGGCGCCGCACTCATTCAAGATGGTCACCCAATCTCGTTTGCCTCAAAAAGTTTGTCTGACACCGAAAAGCGGTACGCAAACATAGAAAGAGAGCTACTTGCATGTGTATTTGGAGCAGAACGCTTTCACACATATTTGTACGGCAAACCATTTACCATCGAGTCAGATCACCGTCCACTGGAGATGATCTCAGCCAAAGCACTCACATCTGCCCCAGCCCGTCTGCAGCGTATGCTGTTGAGGTTGCAACGCTATGACTACGAGATAAAATACAGACCTGGCAAAGAGATGATTCTAGCGGACAGCCTTTCTCGACTCCCAAAGTCTAGTGCTGATGAGCACATTGAACTGAATATTAAGGTATGCTTCGTTCAATTCAGCAACAGACGACTCGATGAGCTTCGTGAAGCAATAACAAATGACGAGACACTCAATCGCCTGTCAAAATACATTATCCAAGGATTTCCCGGACGCCAAAGAGACGTCCACCACAGCATTCATCCTTATTGGCCTTTCCGAGACGAACTAAGCATTGAAAATGGTCTCATTCTGAAGGGAAGTCAACTGCTGATCCCAGAGATCCTCCATGACCAATATCTAACTGACATCCACACTGGTCACCAAGGGATTATCCGCTGTCAGATGCGCGCTAGAGGTAGCGTGTACTGGCCCGGGATCAACTCTGACATCGAGGGCATAATATCACAATGCGCCATTTGTCAAAAGCACCAGGCATCGCAGAGTAAAGAGCCAATGGAACCCGTTATTACAACCGTTCCACCATATCCCTGGCATACAATTGGCTCAGATCTCTTCACACTGAATGATGAGAACTATCTCATCATAGCAGACTACCACTCGAAATACCCGATTGTTGAATGCCTTGGACGTGACACTTCCAGCCGTCACGTAGCTGCTATTACCAGTCATGTATTTTCAATGTTTGGTTGTCCAGACACCATCATCTCGGACAACGGTCCACAGTTTATAGGCAGTGCTTACCAGGCAATGACAAACAACTATGGAATAGCTCATGTCACCAGCTCCCCTCACCATCCTCGTTCACACGGTTTTATTGAACGCATGGTCCGGAGCATGAAAGCCCTCATTAAGAAGTCACCTGAGGAAACCGACAAAGCTATTCTTGTGTATCGAACAACCCCTTTAGGCCCTAAAATCCCCTCACCAGCTGAACTCATTTTCCAAAGGAAAATTAACTTCAACCTACCAGTCTACCATCAAGGCAACGCCCATAACTGCAGCTAGACAGCTAGCCCATCAGAAATCTGAAATGCGTTACAACAGCCAGAGCAAAACCCTTGATGAGCTTGACATCAACCAGCCCGTTTACTACCAGGATGTGGCACGTAAAAACTGGCTCCCCGGCAAGGTTATTGGAATTGGCCCCGAACCACTTTCCTACACAGTGCTATGCCGCACGACAGGTCGCCCTCTAAAACGCAACAGAATATTGCTACGACCTCAACCCATAGCCACTGACACTTACACAAGCCCAACTCCGTCACCACCAGCTGCACCGATAGTTGCCCCACCTCCTCTACAGCCAACACAGGATAGCCCCGTACCTGATCCCATCTCCACACCTACTAGTAAAGTGAATCACAACGCAACAGTCTCCTCACCTGCGATACAGAAAAGTGGAAATACTACAATACCTACACCACGTCCCAAGCGAAATGTCATGCCTCCACGTCGTCTCATAGAGAGATATTTAATCTAACTACATATTCATATTGTAGCAGAACCAGATAGTATTGTTTTGTATGAATGTCAACTTGGGACTAGACTTTTGTATGTCATTTTATTGTAACAGGCAGACTGCTACCTTTTTGTTTGTGACTGCAGACAAGCAACTAACATAATGTCTGTCATTGATGATTTCTTAAAAGAAGGGGGATGTTGCATTATGAAGCCCTCACTAAAAATCATAACGTGCACTTCATGTGTTGGATGGTGGTTAAGAATAAAGACAGTTCTGTTCCGGTCTACACGGTGTCGTCCTCGTGTGTGTGTTTCTCAATATAGTTATTTGGACATAACATAACATATTCTACCTATCCCATCTGCATATCGAGATCACTGATAGAGCGCGACAGAGCCAGGAGATCAATAGCGTGTTTTGCCTCAAGAGTTCACACGTGCTCTCATACGTCACTGGATAACCACTGTTCTGTGACCATTAGCTTTGTGTTTTTGCTTGCCTCTTTTGCGTGTTGGGTTTTTGTTTGTGTACTTTTAGCTGGACTTTGGCGTGGTTTGAACAATGCCGCGTGGATCAAAAAACTTCTCGCAGGAATCGGGTGCTGACCTTGTTGACAGCATGGCCATGACCGCCTCGGATGACCTGTTGTGGGATAATTTTATCTCGAACGGGTGGTATCAACAATTGCAGTAACTATAATTTTCACCGAGCTCACAGGATTTAAGGCAGCATGTCACGCAACCCAACGACCAACAACAGATTTTCAGTGTGTTCTGTTCTGGCAGTGGGCCCATCTAGAACACGGACCCATAGTTGAATATGTGTGAAGATTCTTCTTTTTATCAAGGTTTATTTTTTCCATGTATCAGTGTTGCGTATAATATGAGTGAAGTATCAAATCAAAGTATTAACACGCAGTCATCCATGCAGACGGCGAAACCCCAAAAGTAATTTGCATAAATGCAGCGTTAATTATGCACAATTCAGTTCGTGCATAATTTAGCGGCCCGTCGGAGAATGGGACGGCCCAGTGAGAAATTCCTCTCTGGGCCGTCGTTCTAAGATGGGTTGTGACAAAGGCTAATGTTCTCGCCCAGCGACATCCAGTTCGCAAGCAGGATGGACTTATCTGACATTAAGAAAGAAACAACTAAGTGTCGGCGGTCTATTAAACGAGAGATATACATATACACATAACGTTTTTGATGTACTCGGTAACTAGAAACCGCTCGAAGGTAAATTTTGAAGGAAGGAATTCCAATGCGGCTGATGGCATGAGAAAAGATTTAATCTGTCAATCGTGATGTTCAAACAGAAAGAATGCAATGAAAAACAATTATCCGCACAGTTTCGATGTCCTCCTCTTGTATTTTTCTACGCGCATAAACGTATGGGTGAAAGAATTTATTAAACGTGACTGTGATTTAGTCATTTAAAAAATACGCGTCATGTGTCCGACAGGATAATTCATCTAATATTATTTAAACTATTCATAAAGTCAAAAGAATATATCATCTGTGGATATAATAGCCGTGTGTTACATTGAGCTTTTATCATCGAACAGACAGCTCATTTTCTTCATTATTTGGCAGGTGTACCATCGATTAACATATATCATGACTAATTTATTACATTCTCCATTACCCCGAAACGGCCGTGACATTTTGTCGTTCTTAATGACGCGCACAAATATATTACGTTTATAACATATTAGCCTACGACCCTGTTCACTTCATCCAGAACAATATATTACGTTTATAACATCTTAGCCTACGACCCTGTTCACTTCCTCCAGAACAATATATTACGTTTATAACATCTTAGCCTACGACCCTGTTCACTTCCTCCAGAACAATATAACAATGGTTCAACTGATTGATTCATATTGACATGATGTCAGAAGTTGTTAGCAAAAAGAAAATGCAGCTGACGAAGGTTGGCTATACAATTTAAATTAAGGTGTAATATGCAATGTGTGTGTTGTGAGTGTGTGTGTGTGTGTGCGTGTGGTACATGTTGTTAAACGTAGTAGTTTGTTGTTAATCATGTTGCGGTTCGATAGAGGTAGCGGAACTTTGGATAGCACCAAGGCATTAGCGATATGTATGCAATCATGAGTAATGCTTACATGACATTCAAAACCATTCGTTGCATCTTGAACAGAATCGGATCCCGAAGCATAGCTCGGCACCCGGAAGCTTGATATCGGAAACCGAGCGCCCATGGACGCAACCTGGGTGATTTTTTTCTGGATGGCTTTTACCAACAGCAAATTGACCAGATATTTCCTTATAGACTTAAACAGCATTGTTGGAGCATACTAAGTAATGTTCCGGTATCGGTAATTCTAGGTACTACCTATTACAAAACGTACTTGCGTATTTTATGAAACACAGCTTACAGGTCAAGTGAGGTAGGGAAGCTTATACTTGTGGGGCAACTCCAGAAAATGAACTCCTGACACCTTGGACTATTTATTGAACTAATGTGTCCAGAGATTCCCAGTTAAAACGAAAATTGGCATTCTTACCCGTCCTCATTGTTGATATTATGATAAAATCAGTTTAATAAGTTAACATGGAAGTATTTTATTATTTAACTATAGATTTCTTTAAAATATAATCTGATTATTTTGAGGAACAACTGCATTGGTACCGAATTTTCATTACGAGCTCAATCGTTATGGAATAAAAAAAATCATGTAGTATATGTTCTTTATTCACAATCGACGAGACCTCCGTTTTCAACTTTTATATCACTATATATTTCTTTCAGAAAAATCACCAGCTAGATCTGTTGCCTCTAAGGGATTGCCCAATATCTTAAAAAGTGCATCCGTTTCATAATTTGTCCAGTCATAAAAGAAAATTCATTATTCACCTGCAGAGCAAGGCCGAATTTTTCAGATAAAATTTAGCTCATCCTTCTGATACGACATGTAAAGAGTTTTGCATCCCCCATCGATCGAAGTAGAATTCGTGTACCACTCAATGACTCTCTTATTTACAAAGTGTCTATTGTAATATTCGTAATTATTGTTGCCGTTCCGCAGTTGTTTGTTTTGCAAAGTTTGTTGAAGGCTTTAAAAATATAGACGTCCCTTACCTCAGTAACCCTCCTCCCGAGTCACGGTGCGGAAACGGGGTTTCCCATGGTACGCAAATTACCATTTTAATTGATTCGAAGTCACAGCAATATGATTTTAACTTCCTAGTCAAATATAAATATAATTTTCATAAAACAGGGTGATTTAAGTCGTCAATAATTAGTAGAGTACCTTCGCCGTTCCACATCAAGTGAAAAGTGAACACCCTTGTCGGTCATCTGACATGCGCAGTGGCTTATTCTCAAGGACGAACGAATCATGGCGACGTTGGTGAAGCTCCCGGCGCTTCTTGCTAAAAAAGGAGGAAAATTAGGCCTAGTAAGTGTGGTATTTCTTATGTAGTATTTCAGTTATTTTATCCTTAACCACATCAAGTTGAATCAGGCAGTGGCACTTGTATTATGTTGCAAATAATTCAGAAAAGAGGCAGACGTGTGGTTTGTTTTGACAGATATGGCCATGACCTCAAACTCATTTTCGAGACGACAAAAACATATGAAGAATGACAAAGAATTATTTGATAATGTCATGAATCCATTGTATTATTAAGTAGTTGTCGTATCAAAGTGTGTTAATATTTGTGTTAGATGTCCAATTTGCGTTATGTCATTGGTCAAATATTGATGTCATAAGTGCCTAACCAGTGCTGACTTACATAAGTTTTCAAATTCGTCTGGCATCATAATTCTGAAGTTGTGACTTGTGTGTACTAACTCCACCGAAATCATATGATTTAGATTATGGGTTTGAAAATATCTGAATCAATGCATATTTATTTTGTTATCTTGAAATGAGCCACAAAAAGAAGGTACTAGTAGTTGTAGGACATTTGAGGTGAGTGGGGTTGGCCGATTGATGTGATTATTAGCCTTATATCATGTAATGATTTATCCACAGTAGAAGGCTCAAGCCCCACTCTGATTATGTGTGTACATTATGTTAATTAACCCTTCAATCAAAGTTGTTATTCCATGGAGCTTCTATTTGTATTGTGGTTAGATTGCAGTTAGGGCTTTCTTGTTAGTGTTTTATGGGAACATGAATCCTATCAATTTCTTGTTGCAGTCAAGCAGTGTCATAAGGCCTCTGGTTGGTGCAAGAGACTTCTCTTTTCGTGTACATGGAAGAAACTCAAGTGCCAAGCATAGTTCAGGACAAAAAGTGAGTAACAAAAATCACTTTCTTTCATGGACTAAGGCCACTTTGTTACTAATGAGACCTGTTCCTTGCAAGTGGTACTACATCTGACATCTCTAAGGGATTATATGTTGTTATGACTTGTCATCTTCAGATTTCACAAGAGTATCCAGTCGTTGACCATGAGTATGATGCTTTGGTCGTTGGGGCTGGAGGAGCTGGACTGAGAGCTGCTTTTGGTCTCAGTAATCTGGGCTTCAAGACTGCTTGCATTACCAAGCTCTTTCCTACTCGTTCCCACACTGTGGCTGCTCAGGTGATATTGTGTGTCCTTTCAAACCCATTTCATCTTGCTTTTGAGAAACAGGAAAACTAATTTTGTGTTTCTTTTTTTGCAGGGTGGAATCAATGCTGCTCTTGGCAATGTTGAGACTGACAAATGGGAGTATCATTTCTATGACACAGTTAAAGGTTCTGATTGGCTTGGCGATCAAAATGCCATTCAGTACATGTGTGAGGAAGCCCCAAAAGCTGTCATAGAGGTGACCACTTGACATCAATCTTTATTAAATGTTTGTTTTTCCCATTACTAACTTGATTTGAAATCTGATGAACTTTTTTTTTCTTGCAGCTCGAAAACTATGGTATGCCATTCAGCCGTCTTGAATCAGGGACCATCTATCAGCGGGCATTTGGAGGTCAGAGTTTGGACTATGGTAAAGGTGGCCAGGCTCACCGTGCCTGTTGTGTGGCAGACAGAACAGGGCACTCCATGCTTCATACTCTGTATGGCAGGGTAAATTTACAAATTCTTCACACTGGCTCTTATACATTGCAAACTTGGTTCACTAATAATTATACATATCTGATACCATTAACAGTATTTGTGTGCCATTTTGTGTGCAGTCCCTGTACTATGATACAGACTACTTCATTGAGTACTTTGCCACTGATCTTCTAATGGAGGATGGAGTGTGTAAAGGCGTTCTGGCTATTTCCATGGAGGATGGTAACATCCATCGCTTCCGTGCCAACAACACCGTTCTCGCCACTGGTGGTTATGGTCGTGCCTACTTCTCCTGTACTGCTGCTCATACCTGCACTGGCGACGGCACTGCTATGGTATCTCGTGCTGGTCTGGCCAATGAAGACATGGAATTTGTACAGTTCCACCCCACAGGTACATGATCACATATATATCCAATAAAATATGTTTTTATGATTTAATTTGACAGATGTATGAGTTTTTATTATTATTGATAAATATTTGGGGCATTCAGGTATCTATGGAGCTGGATGCCTGATCACAGAGGGTTGCCGTGGTGAAGGCGGTTACCTCATTAACAGTGAGGGTGAGAGGTTTATGGAGCGCTATGCTCCAACTGCCAAGGACTTGGCTTCACGTGACGTGGTCTCCAGATCCATGACCATCGAAATCAGAGAGGGCAGGTAGAGTATATTTTTGTTAGTTTGTTTATGAAAGCTTGATCAATTTCTTTTCCAATGATGCCTTTAATTTTTAGCTCTGCTGTTCAGCAGAAGTTATTGTATACAATTTTAAAACCTGGTAGTACCCAATCTGACACATAGGCTTCTTTAATGTTAAAACTCTGAGCTTTCTCGCTATCTTCATGGAGTATGATATCATCCATGGCTTCCGTGTCAACAACTCTCTTCTCCCCATCTGTTATGGTCATGTTGTAGTTCTCCTGTGCTTGCACACCAACCAACATCAAATCTTTTTTTACTTGTCTCTCATGTTGTTCAATCACCAGGCCAATGTGACATCATTTGTGGACATTGAAACCTTTAAATGGCGCTTTTGAAACACAAAGGAGCGTAAACAATATTATTGAGTCACGTCATTACATAGTTTCACTTGGTTATTGTCATAAAATATAATTGTTCAGCAGCACGTGGTGATCTAGGCTGTACATTGCACATGAATCTCCCTTGTGAAGATTATCGGCTTATATTATATATGATTGTCGATCATGTCAAAAACGGCAGAGCTTTGAGGTGCCTCTAGTTGGTTTGCACATTTGATATGCTTAGGTATATTTTGGACAATAATCATTATTATTATTGAAAGCCATGATGTTGGTTGTACAGAGGTGTAGGGCCTGATAAAGACCACATGTTCCTCCAGCTTTCTCACCTGCCCACTGACCAGCTCCATGCCCGCCTCCCTGGCATCTCAGAGACGGCTCAGATCTTTGCTGGAGTTGATGTGACTCGTGAGCCAGTTCCTGTCATCCCCACTGTCCACTACAACATGGGTGGCGTACCAACAAACTTCAAGGGACAGGTATACAAGTTAATGAAGTCTGCTGTTATGTTGACCAGCAATGCCATAAAGAAATCAACAGATGACTTGTCGGATAATCTCTGTGTTGACCTTGATGTAACCTCAACATGACCTCTGTGCTTAGGTGATACAACATGAGAATGGTCAAGATAAGGTCGTTCCTGGTCTCTATGCTGCCGGTGAGGCTGCCTGTGTGTCTGTCCATGGTGCAAACCGTCTTGGTGCTAACTCATTGCTCGATCTGGTCGTATTCGGCCGTGCATGTGCCCTGACTATTGCCGAGACTAACAAACCAGGAGACAAAGTACCGGAGATCAATATGGTTGGTATATTCGTTGTTAGTGTTATAGTTTGTAAAGAAAGTGATATTTTAGAAATATGCTAATCATTGTTCGTTTCTATGTGTGAAGAGCGCTGGTGAGGAGAGTGTTGCCAACATTGATAGTTTACGTTATGCAAATGGCAGTGTAGCGACAGCTGATCTGCGTCTCAAGATGCAAAAGGTAAATATTCAGCAATTGTTTATAATTCATGTGTGGGTGTTAAGATTTAGGATATTTTATTCCATGTTCTTGGATGTGAAGAGCATGCAGACCAATGCTGCTGTATTCCGTGACGGTCCAACACTGAAGGAGGGATGCAACAAATTGGATGCGCAATGGGAAGAAATGTCTGATATCAAGGTATCAATTTACATTTTTATCCAGCATTTGAATAATTGCCATGAATACACTAATGAAATGACAGATGTAATATTGATATACCCCATTTTTGTTGTTCCTAATGTTTGTGTCAGGTATCTGATCGCGGCATGGTGTGGAACACAGACCTTGTGGAGACATTGGAGCTGCAGAATTTGATGTTGAATGCCAGACAGACTGTTTTCTCCGCTGAGAACCGCAAAGAGAGTCGTGGCGCTCATGCCCGTGAAGACTGTCCTGTAAGATGTGTTTCTATCTTAAGTGTTAAGGGTATTGGTTTATGAGGTGACCTATGTATTAAGACAATCAATCAACAGTTTCTGCTGATGATATTGATGGTAATCGTTGTTGTTGGGTGTTAAGAGTTAATCAACAGTTTCTGCTGATGATAGTGATGGTAATCGTTGTTGTTGGGTGTTCAGAGGCGTGTGGACGAGTTTGACTACAGTAAGCCACTGGAAGGACAGAGGCAGTTGCCCGAGGAGGAGCACTGGCGAAAACATACCATGTCTTACATCGACCCTAAGACTGGAAAGGTAACGACATCACATGAATGTCTTTGAGGCGAGATTTGCACCTTGTGCTGTAATATACTGGTGAATGATAGTTATCATAATGCTGTTTTCTGATAACAAGTGCCCTTCCTTTCTCCAGGTTACACTCAAGTACAGACCTGTGATTGACTCTGTCTTGGATGCCAACAAAATAGACACTATACCTCCCGTACTCAGGAGCTATTAAAGGACATCTCAAGCACTGGAACATGAATTCCACCATTATTACATGGTAGCCCCCTATTCTCAAATGTCCATTTATAAATTTTTTGCACTTTGTGTAAGGTGAGCTTTATTAATTGGACAATTGTACTTTTTAGTGATATGTTTGAGTGACATATGAAAGACAAGTCTGACAAGTACCCAAGGTTGATATTGTCGTGCTTAAAGAAAAGTACTTCTGCGCCAGTATGAGTGCACGGTATATTTATACAAACTGCTTCTTATCCATCACCAGGTCTTGCCAGAAGGCAGTTGTGAAGTGGCAGTATTTGTGTTGTTGTGTCTATTTTTGTTTTCAAGGCTAATATCCTGTAGCAGTGATTTCATGAAATGTTATTATACCTTTACTTGTGTTGTTTTGTCAATGCTATTTTCCCTAAATGCTCTGCTTCATGGGAAACAACCCTAAATGAAAGCGTTGTAGTTATGAATGGCTAATAAACATAAGTAAATGATATTTGCAATGTTAGGTTGATCGTTGACCTCAGATGGAAGAGGATAAAAGGTGTAGGACTTTTATTCAATTACTTGTATACCCACCACTACCTACTTCATCCATCTCAAATGTTTGGATTGTTGGAAAGTATGATTAAAACGTAGGTTTTGGCCTGTAGGCCAAATATAAGGCACTATGGGATCTTAGTTTGGAGAGGTTATCAGTGACTGACCTTGCCCCTAAGGCTACCCTTAAATAAGGCATATTTTGTTCAATATACCAGTCCTCTCTCATGTTTATTAACTAGGCCGATATGATTAAACGCAATGTCAACATGTGTTCTCTATAATCCTGTCAAAGGCAGCTAAGCTGAAAGGTCTATTGACCATGACTTCCGGATAACTTTTAACATTTATCATGCACGGACAGCCGATCATCAACCACTAGGTATTGGGTTCAATTTGAATTTGATGCTCTTTTATCTATGATACTGAACAAAATCATAGCAAAATTTTACCGAAACATGGTGACACCTATTTGTATCATCTTCATGGATCAAACTGCTAATATACCACTAGGATAATTTGGCAAAATCAATTTTAAAGAATGAAAGGTAGGGGACTAATTTTTGTTTTTTTTTAAATGCATTTAGATTAGTTTGTGAAGAAAACTTAATCATTAGAAATAGCTCCATATATGTCCACTTCACACAATCGCAAATCAAAAAGGGAACCACATTAACCCTTTGCTAATCTGTACAAGCTATTGGACTTGGTTTGCATTGCCTATTTATTTTGAGAAGTTCAATCCCTTACAGCCGGTTCAGTGGTATGCTGCGTTGCTTTTCGATCCACAGTTTGTATGTTAAATGACATGTTATGGCGATCGCATCTCAGAAAGGGGATGTAACCGACCTGATAGCTCAATAGTACCAGATGGGACCAAGTGGTTAAGCAGCCCAGTCTGGACAAAGGGTTTGAGCCAGGTGGGCGCTGGCACTTCAGGGCTGTCCAAGCATCATCATCCTTCACCATTATGACATCACCTCATTTTTTTAAGTTAAGTTTAACCCAAATATTACCTTTACCAATCCTTTACCTCTGTCAAATTCCCAGGCAGTATGACTCTTGTGTGAACAGAGACAGCTCGAATGATACATGTCAAATATGAAATGCAAAATTGATCATGCTGAAATTACCTTCTTTCATCATAAGGGATAGAGCATGTCTGTCCAAGTAGAATAGTCAGTGAGTAATAAGTAATATATTCCCTAGTGGAGCCTATAAAGAAACCCCAAACCACACAATGTCTAACATAAACTTGTCTTCAATTGTTGAGTACAAACATCATTTGTCACTAGTTACAGGAATTCCTTGTGCAAATTCTCAAATAACACTGGTTTTGACATTAGTCTTTCTCATTGCAGATAACTGAAATATTGTTAAATCTGGAAGCAATCAGGTGTTTCCATGCCATCAGATCAGGTTTTATCAGCATAGATCACCAACCATCAATACCTCAGTTCCTCATACAAAGAAACAGACAAGAGCAAGACGCATTAAAAAACAGTGACATCAAAGGCCCTGTCATAGTGTTTTCACTTTTAGAGTGTTTGGTTGTCTTCTAAATACTGGTATGAAGTATGACCAAAGATACCAGATCATTAGTTTCCATGTCAGACATCCTTGTCCAATATATGCCTCTACCAAGAAAAGACTACATGCGACGTTCTTAAAGCAGCTGCCAAAATATGGATCATGCCGAGAATACAGGCGACCATTTATGAATTTAATGAAAGTCTTGCATATTGTTCTACGACCTCAAAAGAACCATGACCACAGTGGAAACCAAGATAATTAAGTTCACATCCACATCAGTGCAACAGATGTGCCAACATTTACCAGGAGTTATATTTTCGCACAGTGACTGATCCATTGTCAACAGTTGACATGGCCATTATATAATGCACCAAATAATAAAACAACCATTTTTTTCAAGGTTTTTTCTCATTCTTCACAATATCTGTAATTGGATCATTTGTTATATGCAGTCTCTTGGGCAGGCTCAGTTTACTTCTTGGTGGCCTCGTCCTCCTTGGCAAATGTCTTGAGGATCTCAGCGCGCTTAAGAGCCAAACGATCCTCACGCCTCTTACGAGCCTCCTTAACCTTGGTCCTGCGGGCCTCGGCCTGGTCACTGAAAATCATAGGCATTGTCAGAGTAGCATTAGAAAAAAGCACGAACAATAAGAGGAAAGAGGAAAATAAATGTTATGTTCAGACTTCATTTCAGCATTTTAGATCATATCAATACAACCAGAGGATCATGTGATGATTGGCTGGCCATTAACATTGCAATCCTGCTAAAGACTAGAAACACACCTGAGCATTTTGGATCTAGCCTTCTCAGCCTTTTTCTTGTGAATATGCTCCATCAGAATACGCTTGTTCTTGAACACGTTACCCTTGCACTTCAGGTATAATGCATGATACCTGTGTCACAAACAAATGATTATGATGACAAATATATTTTTAGGGCAATTTCGTGTCAAGACATGTTTCTTAGGGAACTTACAAATGTTTGTCAATCTTCTTGTCCTCTCGGTAATGCTTCAGAAGACGACGGAGGACACGCATCCTACGCATCCATATCACCTTCGTGGGCATACGCGCATTGGCAGTACCCTTTCGCTTTCCGGTGCCAGTGTGACGTCCCTTGCGACGAGCTTCAGCATTCTTGCGAACACGGGCACGGGAGTGGACAGCTACAGGCTTGCGGATGATCAAACCATCCTTGATCAACTTACGGATGTTTTGCCCTGTTATAATATATATGTTTTATTCCATAACATTGATTATCATTTTGTAATAAGCTCATCATATATAGAATGATCTTAACTCACTAGAGTTGGCATTTGAGATTTCATTTGTCTCATTGGGATCCAGCCAGATTTTGTTTTTGCCACATTTAAGGACTGAAGCGGCAAGCCGCTTCTGTAGACGCAAGGTACTGCAAAATAATCAATTATACATTTTTTAAGCATCATTGATAATATATTAAAAAACTGACAATAAGTTTCTGGCCTACTTAAAACCAGGTTTACACTATGATCTTAGTTGCTTAAATAGGAAACAGTTGAGAAAATGCTGTCATAGGCTATAGTAGTATTAGTAATGCAGCTCAAAACTACTACAGTTGGCTTGCAATAAAATAAACGGATAGCCCAACACTGAGTGGTCATCATAATATCATCCTGGAACACCAATGTCAAGTAAGTTACACCAATTGACTGTTTTTCACTGTTCTGGATCTAGAACTCGGACAAGAATACCCAGTTGTCATCCACATTTTGCTCCACATTGATGCGGTTCTTTTTAAAACAAAAATATCAGTTCTGAAATTTAAGGCGTCCAATGGTAAATTTTAGCCATGCATTGTTTCATTCATCACAGGACATGCTTGTCCTGCAGGAACAAAAAAATGGATTCTTGTCTTTCCTTGTGCCATTTTCTTGCACACGAGCATTTCAACGGACTCATTTCAACGTCTTGAAAAAATACAAATGCGAAATTTGACAGTTCAGATCGAATCTGTAAAACGATTGGAATAATATTGAAATATTATTTGACAGACTTCGACTGCGTTCAAATCCAGTGACAAAATTCATGGGGTTACTGTTATCGTTTCTGGCCCCAATTAAACAGTGCAGTGATCAGATAATAATGGACCAAACGAGCGTATCGTGACAGCGTGTTTCACAACACGTGAAATAGCATCAACAGAAAGCAATCAAATGCGCAATAAGCTGCACATTGATCATTGAAATAACTTCGAGAACATAAAGAGGATATGTTATATAGATAAACTAAAGTTTTCAAATGATCGAATTTAATACAATAAGTTTGTAAAGTACAAGAAAGCGGGACAAATTTTTCACCTCATGTCTACTTTATCCACACCGCTTAAAAGAGGACGTGATACCGCACATGCTTCCGGTCTTGAATATAAAAAAAGTAGTACCAAGATAATTTAGTTTAATGTAATCGTGGTTTTTTGTTTATAATGTTTCGTGTAAGATCAAAGTTGTGAGTATAAATTTATCCTTAAATTAAATTTTTGTCACATCTATTGAATAGATAGGGGAAAATTACGCATGCAGTATAATATATTACTACGCCGGTGTATTTCATCTTTGACTGGTTTCTGCGCTCGTATCACTTGATAATTTCCGGTTTGGTGCATGTCGGGTGTATTACACAGTCGCACTACTAAAATGACTGGTGCATCTTCCTCACACTGGGAAAATTTGTCTTTCACCCTGGGCATCATACATTGTGATAGGTGCTCCTGGTGCTCAATAGTATTTCGCGTTTAATCACTAGGAAGTCAATTTAATTGTGTATGCATATGATCACGCATCAGAATGTTATTTCTGGTAAAAGCAAACAAGGCTTTTTTATGGTGCATTGCCTGTGGGGGATTTCTATATGTCCAGTCTAAGAATTGCCAAAGGGAAAACTTGCCAGAAAAACACCGGCGAGTTGCTGTCGCCATCTATTCGTTGTTATAAAATTTCCCCAAGCAGTTCATAATGAATATAATTCAAAATTATTCCTCATCCAATCCAAGTGCATCGAACATTTTTTAACACGTTCAACGTAGTTTGGCCATATTATAACTACGCATATAATATGCAATTAATACGCTACCAAAACACACCATTACCAGGACATATTGGTTGCCAGGTTACGTAGTGGGTTTTCTGGGGACGTCTTTCCACGTGGAATCCATGTGAATTTTACGCGGATATTGGTAGATTCACAAATCTACTTGATTTCTATGTGGATTTCACGAGCTGTGTCTGATGGGATGCGACGGTATTCCTCCGAATTAAGTCAATAATACGTGTACTATCACACCTATTTATACCTTGACATCGCCGTTTCTTTTATGTCATTTGTAGCAGAAATTTTCAAACGGACATTACTCAACTTGCAATATAACTTTAAACTACGTAGTATATCAGACGCAGAAAAAACTTCTTAAGTCTGAAATAGCATTGAAGATGAAGATTTCAATGTTTATTTCATGACCTTTCTTTAACAAGATATGCAGAATAATATGATAGCGACGAGTTTGTAATAACATCACACGCCCCTTCCCTTTTTGGCCAAATCTAGCTGTTGCAGGCGATTAAGTCTCGTCTTCCGAACTCTCCTGAGTAGAATAGTTTATATATACGCATGAGTCAGGTGCACTGGACTTCCAGTAAATATGGTCGATGTTGTCTATGTATATCCTATTCCGCAACCCCACTGTCACCAGCAAGATGTAACTATAAGGGCTTTTGAATCTAATGTTTATGTAAAAATCCATCCATGTAAATGGATGTATTTGTTCAAGTCACAGATGCTCACTGCGTTGTCGCCTGGTGGAAACGAGCGGGCGTGACTGTCTGGACCAAGATGTCCGGACTCACGCGCATGTGGCCTGGACCCTGGTATATAGCTCATTGTCACGCAACCCACATTCGATACCACAGCTAGCGCTCGGTTCCAGATGCCAAGCTTTAGAGCACCAGGACGCTTCCGCGGGAACCGCGCGTCTATGTTCGATTCCATCCTGTCTGGTTACCGTACTTTGTGATCGCGCGCTTGCATACGTGCGCGTGTAATTGTGTGCCAAGGACAGCAAAAAATAATGCTTGAATTAACGATCGGGTAACGGAAAATCTCTGTTTGGCATCTCCGGGCAACTTGTAAGCCGTACGTATGGCCATATCTAAATTAATCACAGATCACAAATAGCAAAATATTTGAATTTCATTTTGTTGGAATTCTGAGCTTTTATTGACTACATTCGATGCAAATAGTATGTTGTCAAATGGTGATCGAATACCATTCCTGGCCCTACTAATATATCCGTCTTTCGCCATATGACACACAATATGAAATAGTCAATCATTGTTGGAATTCTGAGCTTTTATTGACTTCATTCGATGCAAATAGTACGTTGTCAAATGGTGGCATGACTAGGCCTGTTTTTTTTGGTAACCCTATCATACTTTCTATTTCAAAAACGTCGTTAAATGCGCTTACATGTCATGGGTTTCAACAATAATGTGATCGCATTTCATTCCACCTGGAAAACACTGTAAATCATTTAAACAAAATTGATCGAATATCATTCATGGCCATACTAGTTTATCCGTCTTTCGCCATATGACACAAAATATAAAATAGTCAATCATTGTTGAATAGCAAAGAAAAATTATGCAAAATGCCAATATGACAGTTATACGGCTCGCTTTTTAATCTTACTTATATGAACACCTAATAGCATGACATATCTATTGAATGTTCAATTCCGTCACAATCATTATAATAAGTGAAATAGTGTACAGGATGCACAAGAAGAGCCTTTCATGACCTTACATGACCTACCGGGCCGGATCATGACGGCTCATACATTGGCAGGCTGGATTCCCTTTAAATTAGGTCAATGGTGTCTATGTGTAAGCATTCAATGCTGCAGCTTTGGTGTCCATCATCTGCATAGTACATGCAGCTCTTTGTAGACACTAGAAATTGTTACAGTGTATTCCTGCCGTTGCCTGGAAGAATGAAAAAGCATCACGTGAATGTGTTTGCAAGAATGCGCACGCGCGTGTGTATATGACAGCATAGAGGGATGCTTAAAGAGACTGTTCAGCCACATATAAGGCAATCAGGGATCATTTCGTTATTACATTACTACGATTAAAGCAGACGTAAGTAATGACATCTTCTAATTTGTGCCGCCGAGTTTACATGATGGAAGTTATGTTGATAAGTTTTTAACATTATTATTTAACTGGAAATGTTCATGATATACTGTGGAGATCTGTGTTTTATTCAGTTATGTCGTTCCGTCGTCGATAACGGTGCCTCCCTAAAACCATGAACTACACGAATGTTAGCTGTAAATCATAACGCGCGCTCTGAATTTCTCGCTAATGATGTGTATTTCTTTTAAATATGTAGATTTCATAAAATCTTCACTCATTCAAGTTGTGGGCATAATTGTGCACACATTAGACCGACAAGCAGGAAGGATAATGTCCGACAACATAAATGGCGACTGTCGAAGCAAGGATCTTTTTTCTGAGACCACAGCGCCGCGTAAACTGAAAGTCTGAAAATGTAACATTTTTTTGAGCCAAGGTGCTGTTACCAAGCAGCTTGCTAGGCAACCACTTTCCTTATATTGAACAGTCTCTTTAAATAGAGCAAGAATAGCTCTGCAAAGCATCACTGAGCCATGTATCAACTTATCTAAATTGATCACAGAGTACACATTTAAAAGTAACAGACTATGTTAAGTTATTTTATCCGGAATTTCCAACTTTTATTGATATGATTCGACGCAAATAATATAGAATTAAATGGTGATAAAAGTATCATATATTTAGGCTTGTATGTTGTAACATTATCATGCTTGTAATATCAAAAACATTATTAAATGTGTTTACACACGCAATGGTTTATAAAAAACCACATGTAATCGCATTTTAATCCGCTTCGCTAGCACTGTTAAGCATTAAAAAAACCAACCCTGACCAAACTTGTCTGTCGATCGTCCTGTGACACATAATCTGCAACAGGCAATAAAAATTTACCCAACATACGAATATAAGGTTACGCGTTCCTTTAGTCGTCGAACAACCGATATTTTCAATAGGCGGGATGACCTCAGTAGTAGGGGATGTAAGCTCAATAAATAAATGTATATTTTTCATCAAACGGAAGCAATGGTATATTCATTATCGATTCATTAACGGGTATAATGAATCGATGTCAAAATGGTAGGCCAGTGACTGATTATAAAACATACACAGACGCACATAGTTACTTAACCTCGCACAGTTAACCAGTGACCTTAAATGCAAGCAAGCGTCAAATTTCGCACGCTTAGTAGAGCGTATCCGTTTTGCACCGCATACAATACTACGGTTGGGTGCGCACGTTGACAGCTGAGTGTACGCACAAATCCGCTACCTGAACAATATAAAATTCACGTGAACGGACATATATTTAAAGAATTTTGGCTTCGCTCTTAACATCCTTTAGCCTAAATATAAGTCCCCTTTAGCAGGAGAGTGACTTTGTATTAGATCATGCACGATTATATCACAGAACTACCGTAACAGTTGAGTTATATTACTAGATAATAATTGATCGAGCCTGTGGCAACAAATTCAATACCCAATATGGCTTACCGCCAGATAAATACCTTGAAATGATTATCGACGGGCAACAGACGCCGGGAAAGCTAAACAAAAAGTAAACATTTCTCTCGTAATGAATATGGATGAATAAATTCACCTCATAACAACCGCTTCCATCGGAGCGTATAAGCGTATCGGACCACCCGATTGTAATGGACAGTATAATGGCGCAGACATTACGCGGGAAGCAATAAATCGTGAGGGAAAGCATGACAATCTGTAATATAACACAGGAACTCGCCAGGTGGCGCGTGGGCGTTCGGAAGTAGTCGGCGTTTCACATTGCCGATTCCTAGCTCAAGGTCACTCTTCCCTGCAGACCGTCAACACTGTCAAACTTCTGCATGATCAGCGCCTGTTACCGGTATCTGTGATCATTGTCATCAGGGTTGCAAGAATACCGCTCTAATTTGCTCATCATGGCTGATACACACGCTAGCCAGTCGACGGATGATGGGTTGGATTCAGAGGCTTTTCCTAGAAGACTGATGGAGAGAAAGGAAAGCATAATGTATGAGCCTGGGAAAGAAGGGAAGTTCGTTGCAAGAAACCACAGTGGCAAATCCATTGCGGTCTTCACGAGTGGAGGTGATGCGCAAGGTAAATGATTAAACCCATGGACACACCCCTTCGAATGACCAATAAA
>CM067344.1:66384056-66494056 GCA_034190875.2 Urechis unicinctus | reverse complement strand
AGTGCCCCCAAGGGATCGTTGTACGTCGCGCACGAAATGAATATCGCTTTCACCGGTTCGTCTGCGACCTTAACCTGTTAACATGTGAACAAACGTCTAAGCACCAGTAGGAATATCGGGTGCTATTGGAAATCTTTCACTGGGTTTTAGCCTGCAATTCAGCTAGAAGATTATGATAACAGGATAAGAAGATTTGGTGTCAATCATAAAGATATGGTAAAATAAACTTTTAATGAGCTCTCGATTAATGAGACCATGTAGTAATATTACTGAGATTTAGCTTCGTTTCCTTATCGAATCTTGAAGTAGACTTGGGTTTGCAGCCCGATATAGTGATATAATATGCCCGGGGGGGGGGGGGGGGGGGGCACTTGGCCTTATTCTGGATAGGGGTGTGCCGCGGGACCTCGAAAACCCGTACCCGTCGTACAAGGTCAAAATGGCCAAAAACATACCCCGTCGTACATGGTATTATGCAAATGTATGACCCATCGTACAGATTGAAGCTGAAAAACATACCCCGTCGTACAAGTATGAGGTCAAAAAACCCGTCGAGAGGACGAAAAAGCATACCCCGTCGCGCGGCACATATATACTACCTCTATACACTTAAGTGCCCCCCCGGGATAATATGACATGACCATGATCAGTATTATCTACAAAGAAGTTGCATAGTATTCGGATACGTGACACACGAGAGTATTCGCATACGCAAGTTTCCTGTCTGTGTATGCTGTGTGAGAGTTCATCCACGGTCAAGCTGTTTTTGGTGGGGTTGCTCCGCTTTTTTTATATTCCACAGCATATTGATTCTTGCTTTGTCTCCGGCCATGTATGATCTATCAATATTATAATTGAACAAGCATTTCCTGTAATAACGGACCACCCACTAGGTCTTGCACAAAGATGAATTTTTTTGTAAGGGAAAGGGGATGCAGGGGGGGGGGAAAAATTGCATCCCACAGAAACCTTATCGTTTGACCTGGGTGATGTTCTTATTATCATAATATAACACTCTTATCGGCCAAGGACGTATGAAGGTTGCGCGCTATGTTTACTGGCCAGTGACGTGTGACAGTTCCCTTAGGCCGAGCTGAGAGTGGAATAGACAACTTCTGCAGAAACACGCGTTAATTTTCACAGAAGAGGAAAATTTGTGTCTTTATTAATTGTTGACTGTCAATCATTACGAGATATCACTATGGATAACCGTCAGCGTCCTCATCTCAGAACCAGCAGCAGTACCACCTGTGGTAGCGGCGATGAATGGGAGTACGTTGCCAAAGAGTTGGCCGCGGTGGCTTCCCCGATTGGGAAGTTAATCGACAGTCCCGTCATGAGTGCCGATTCGGACGACGGAGGGGCGCGCTCGCCTGAGCCTATCACGCCCAGGATGCTGAGGCGAGCCAAGCATCGTCGTTTACAAAGTATCCGACAGAATAGTTACGTAGAAGAACATAGGACGATCGGTGTGTTCACCAGCGGCGGCGACTCGTCAGGTAGCATAGGCTTTTCGCAATCATGCATAATCCAAACAAGGAAACATTATCTTTTTGAATGGTCCAAGTTACTAGGATTTCTAGTGTCACAACCACCACAGTAACATCAACAGTAACAACGATGTTTTAAGAATGAACAGCATCATCTCACTATGAAAGTGATGTCCTAATGTTCTATGCAAGATATTAAGAACTGACAAGTGTATGTTGCCACAATAAACAGTGGCTTGTAAGGCCATTTATGGATGTAGGAGCTGGAGGTGACCAGTACAGTGGTGCTAACAACAAAGAGTCCTCTTGTTTTCACATAATGCCCTGTATATTGCAGTTTGAACCATGTAGACTGCAGATATTGTACACTATAATCGCTTGCAACTAATATGGAGTTTTTTCTGACCAAACCAATTTCGTCAAATTTGATAGATACATAATTATGATGGTGTCATCTAGTCAAGATTTGATGCAAACACTGTCACAAGCACTTATTAATGGCAGTCTTTATGGTGAGGTTTTAAAAAAATTCTGAAATCATCTCTCTGATGATGTTTTAAATCCCAAATCCTCAACCAAGTGGGTTTCAGACCTGATTTGAACATGTAAGACCTGCCACACATTCTGGTAGACAGAAAACACACTTCATAGAAAATGGGTTAAGTGAATTGTCTTGTGTTGTAGTATCAATATTTCTTTGTCGGCTTACTTACCCAAGAGGGATATAGCATCACATGAAAATTCTCTGTATATTGAATAGCCCTATGTTAATAGAAGGGTCTGTTCTGACTGCTATCTGCTTGATAATCCTCACCATTGATGACAGTGATTTGTGTTTTCAGGGATGAATGCAGCTGTCCGGGCTGTTGTCCGCATGGGTATCTACGTCGGATGCAGGGTGTATCTCATCCGTGAAGTATGTACAGAGTTGCTCCAATTATTGTTGTTGAATACTTATTTTCATCATATTTTACATATGCCATTCTTTTCTGCAATAAGGTTGAGGACAAATTATTGAATTTAATATTTATTACTGAATTTGATGTATTGAGGAACTTTATTTGTGATCACAACCATGAAAGTCTGTCATTTAATTGAATTGCCTGTCCCTTTTAGCATATATCACCTCCATTCTGTATATGTACTGTTTGGCATACAGCAATAGACTGCTAACCAGGGGACAGTTAGCAGGACCAGCTATGTACTGCATTGGAATTTGAATTAATGTATGTGTTCATGATTTATATTGACAGGTGTGTTTGGAAAATGATAGATGGCGTTTGATGACACATGATAGGTGTGTGTTTGATGGCACACGATAGGAGTGTGTTTGATGGAACATGATATGTATCGACAGGTCTGTGTTTGGTATATAATGCGTATTGACAGGTGTGTGTTTGATGGAACATGATGTGAATAGATCGACAGGTGCGTGTTTGGTGGAACATGACGTGTATAGACAGACAGGTGTGTGTGTTTGGTACATGACGCGTATAGACAGGTGTGTGTGTGTTTGGTGGAACGACGTATATAGACGGACAGGTGTGTGTTTGGTACATGACAAGTAAAGACAGGTGTGTTTGATGGTACATGACAAGTAAAGACAGGTGTGTGTTTGATGGTACATGACGTATAGACAGGTGTGTGTCTTGATGATGCATGGCCTTCATAGACAGGTGTGTTTGATGACACATGACATATAGACAGGTGTGTGTTTGATGGAGTAGGGCTACCAGGGTATGGTGGATGGCGGGAACAACATTGTACCTGCTGACTGGAAGAGTGTCTCTGGAATCATGCAGAAGGTAACAGGCTGTGAGGCGCTGACTGAATCTGGGCCAGCCCCTCACTGTGTGATGCAACTCTCCTCTCTCACTCTCCTCTCTCCTCATTTAGTCCGGTATTTGTGCACACGCGTGGTTTCTTGGCCTTAGCTATTGGCTTTCAGATCATAGTGGTTCTGCTGTTGTCGTTAGTGTTGAACTAGCTTTGAGGCTCTCTCTCATTTGCTTATAACAAATCCTTATCCGTACGAAAATGAGTTGAGCAATTACATCTTTCAATTGGACACATCAATCGTTGTGCCTCTTGATGGTGCACAATCTATTGATATTCAAAAACATGGGCCTAAAACCAGTTCACATCTGACACTGCCTTGTTATATTGGTTGTTGTGACCTCATCTATTGCATTTTGTGTCTGTTGCTGCTTCAGGATATTTCCTTTGCATGTGTTGAAAACCCTTTGTGGTCCCCTGGAATGACACAGATAGTACGATGTTGCATGTGCCATTGTATCAGCATTGTTATCAGCTATTAATCCATCATTTTTATTTTCATTTTGGTTTTACTAATATCCATTTTTTTATGCTCAGTTTTTTGCTGTCATCCATATATATGTAAAAAACCAAGCAGATCATAATGTTGACACGCTGCGACTGGAGGGGGTCATTACATTATGTGTGTCAATCGGTAGATGCATCTTGAATGTTCAGGTGGTGATAATTTTAGATGCTTGAATGTTCGCTGGATTGAGTATATATATATATAAGGACGCAGCGAGTGTGGGGAAATGGTGATCGAACAGTTCGTTATAAATAATATTTTGGCACTCGACACACAAAGCCAATCTTGAACCTGGATGGCAGGAGCGGCATGGAACTGCATGGAATTAAGCCTCGCCAGGATCAGTGCATTGCTCTGCGTGTTTATTAAGCTGTTGGCCAATGATTTTGTTGACAGGGTTACCAAGGGATGGTTGAAGGGGGTAAATACTTCCAGCAGTGTGAATGGAAAAGTGTATCTAACATTATCCAGAAGGTTTGGAAATTGATACCATTATCTGTACAGAACGTATATTATGAAATTTTCACTAATTAATTGTACATGATAATGGTTGAAGGCAGAGTCTTAGCCAGGATTTGAAAGCTGCCCGTCCATCCCCACCCTAACCCCGTCCATCACGTTGTAACCAACTGATTATCATAGTTTGGTGGCTTTCGCACAAAAGCTGTGGGTGGGGGGTGATTTGTGTGTGCGTGCATAATATCAGACAGTTGTTCAAAAGGAATATAATTGCAAATTAATGTTACATCCTGGGCTGGCACAAGCATCCGCGCGAAATTGAAACTTGGTCAAAGACTTCACGTCGATATGATATTTCACCCAATTATAATTTATGAGCTTCATTCCCGAGCCAAAGTGCAGACCAGAAGTTTATTAGATGTGGGAAAAGCGTGGCAGACATTTCAGAATGATGCTCCAATTGACCATGCACAATGTATGCGACCCTTCTAGTTGTCATTATTCTTATGAAGGTATAACATTGACATGGACTGGGACCTTGTTTGGGAGGAGGCCAAGCTGGCTGTAACTCCATTCACCATCGTTAAAGTATTATGACGCTGATTAAACCCCATGCGTCGTATAAAGCGTTATCAAACAGAACAGTATTTATTTTGATTGAAGATGAGCGGCCAGGGTGTTGTATTGCTGTTTGTCTTTAAATGAGCTGTTTATACTGGCTAGGCTAATTCCTTGTATCCGGCCTGGGAGGCGCGGAGGGGTGGACTGGCTTTAGGGGGAAATTCCAGCCCGTCCAAATGGACGACTTGCCCATCACTTGGATGAGTGGACGGGTCTCTGGCTAAGATCTGGCCTGTAGGGCTTGGAAATAAATGTTACTCAAGAAATTATACATGTATACTGTAAAAATTGCATTGTATTATTCAAAATTAATGGTTAAATTTTGTTGATGTGCAGCAACACACCCTCGCCAGTGATCTTATCTTCAGCTTATTTCATCCCCACTGGGCCGCTTTCAATATTTTTAAACCTACTTTGTTGTTGTTCTACCCTTTCCATTTGATAAAATCTAAATCAGTAAAGTTAATTACTCTTTACCATTAAAGGATCATATTTTTGGGATCTCTGGGACTCCTTATCATTTGAACCATCGATTGTCATATGGGAATGATTTGTCCTATGTGAACATGGTGTTTTAGGTCGTAAGATCTTCTTCACAAGTAATTACTGGTAATATTAGCACTAAAACTCATACAAACAACACATCTCACACAAGCAAGGTCACTGTGACTCTCAGCCAGAGACATACATTCTTGCCAACAACATGCTCCTATTTTTAGTGGCTTATTTGGTTTCTTGTTATTTGATCTTCAATGAATCTTGCAACAACAACACTGGCCATTTGAAGCTTAGTTTGAAACATGATCTGATTGCCAAATGTAGCTAGAGCCAACTGCCGGTAATGAGAACGGTGGCAATGGAGCATTACTTATAGAATGCTCCAGTTAATGTCACGTTTTTGTCTGACCTTGAAGTCCCACATTTAGGGGTCGTCTTATTTAGAATCTGGTCTCTGTGAAAAGTAAACCATAATTTGGGCAACTTAATTCAAAGCAGTAGATTTTATATTTTATGTTGAATTTGATAACCAGTCTGACAATGCTAAAAAGTAAACAATATTGTAGTTAATTATTTGCTATTATATTTCTGTTATAGAGATATTAACCACTATTAAACTATTATTTATGATTGAAGGAACAAACTATTCTATCTATATATATTGACTTTGATCAGGGAGGAACCACTATTGGCAGTGCCCGGTGCATGGATTTCAAAGAGAGGAAGGGAAGACTCAAGGCAGCTTTCAACCTGGTGGAGAAAGGCATCACTAACCTAGTGGTGATAGGAGGAGATGGAAGTCTCACTGGTGCTAACCTCTTCCGCATGGAATGGGCTGACTTGCTCGATGAACTTGTTACAAAGGGTACAAGCATCTTTTTCATAGTACTTGACATCTTTTGCACATGTAACAGTTGTTAAATTTGTCAAATAAGCTATTGCAATGTGTTTGAAATATGATAAATGCTTACATTTTATGATGTTACCAGTGAGTTTTTGCAGCTGCATTATTTTCCCGTAGTTTACGACTAGCAGTTGCCTTTGCTTATCAGATCAGATCACTATGGACCAAGCCTTGAGTTGCAGTCAGTTGAACATTGTTGGTATGGTTGGGTCGATCGACAACGACTTCTGTGGTACCGACATGACAATCGGCACAGACTCTGCTCTCCATCGTATCATGGAAGCTATTGATAACATCTCTACCACTGCATCTAGGTGGGTAACTTTTACCTTTAACTGAAAACCACTCAATCTCACAAATGTGTATGTTGTAATGTTATATGTTATTACTGCCGTTATGGATTTGTAAACTTTATGGTTACAGCCACCAAAGGTGCTTTGTTCTTGAAGTCATGGGGAGGCATTGTGGGTGAGTATTCCTCGAATATTTTCACCTTTTCCTCCCTACCCTCACCCTCCCCAAAATATATCAGTAAGCAAAGATGATCTGTAATTAACCTGTGTACCTTGTAGGTATCTTGCTCTTGTTGCTGCCCTGGCTTCTGAGGCTGACTGGGTCTTCATTCCCGAGTGGCCCCCTGAGAAGGGATGGCAAGACGTACTCTGTGACAAACTAGCTCAGGTCGGCACATCTTGACCTTACAGATCACTTGTGTGACCTACATATCAGGAGTTGTGATAGTGATGATTATTGTGTGATGATTTTTTGTGTATGTTTGTAGGAGAGGAAAATGCATCAACGGCTGAACATCATCATTATAGCTGAGGGGGCTATAGACGATTTAGGAAATAAGATCACTCCGGATTATGTACAGCAGGTACTCATTCGTTATTCCATGTCTGAATGTGGAAACTTACATTTAATAATGGAAACTAGTTATAATACCTTTGTATAGGGAAATAGATGATCAGTTTGTTTGAAGGTGGGTTGTATGGTGTGTGTTGGTAGCTGGTCTCGTCCCGTCTCAAGTACGACACCAGAGTGACCATTTTAGGCCATGTACAGCGAGGCGGTTCTCCCTCTGCCTTCGACAGAATCCTGGTCAGTTGTCGATGTCATGATACATCTGTATCCAGGAAGATATCCATCCATTCAATATGTACAAATTAAACATTTGTAAACTCGATGCTCTCTTCCGAGTGTCTGGATTGTGTTGATGTTCTATTCCATATCGTGATCTGTGCAGTGATGTGAAGCAGGTGATGGATATGATTGCCAACTTTACTTGTATGAGCCCAGCTACCATGTACATGGGGAGTGTTGTGTTCAGGGTTGCCGTATGGGAGCAGAGGCTGTGTTAGCTCTCATGGATGCTACCACTGACACCCCAGCCTGCGTCGTTTCCCTCGATGGCAACCAGACTGTGAGAGTCCCTCTTATGGAGTGTGTCCAGAAGGTGAATATGTCTTTCTGTGAGCACATATATATATTTATATATATATATATATATGTATATGTGTGTGTATATATATATATATATATATATATATATATATATATATATATATATATATATATATATATATATATATACATACATACATATATAATATATACATATATATATGTCTATTAAACGCTGGTTTGCGGGGGTGGGAGCTCCCGATTTCGTGGATGTTTGAGCTACCACCAGTTGCTTTCTTATAAATGAGAGTATTTGTGACTATAACGTGATATGTGTGATGCAGACTAAAGCTGTACAGAAAGCTATGGATGAGAAGGATTTCCAGGCTGCTGTCAAAATGAGGGGCAGGTTTGTCATGTTCACTGTTCACTTTTGACCTATAGACGTGCATTAATCCATTGAAATAACATGAAAATATGTGACTACTTGATGGCAATACTTGTTGAATTCTTTATAAGCTTTCATTTTAAATCATCTCTCTCTAATGTATGTATTGATCTATTGTGATGAGATTGCAGTGAGTAAGGTATTATTAGGGTTGATTTTATTATTGCCTCCAATGTTGAATGAGGTCCCTTTGTTATAACCCCTCTATATCGAGCCTACCATATACACATCTGTTTGTTATGGCTGTTTTTTGTTCCTCCTTTGGATGGACCTTCTTTACCCAAGGTTGTTAACTGGACAATATGAACACACAGTTCACCTTAAGAGTCATTGAGTGCCTTGGAGGATGTTTATGGAGTGGCCAAATGATATGTTACAATGTGTATACTTCAAACAATATAACTAATACGTGTTAGAGAGTGCAACACTTGATTTTGGAGTGGGGTTTTAACACTTGGGTACTGAGTGGTTGGATGTGGTATGTCTCCTCATGGGATGATTTAACACTGGTTATATGTAGCCTACTTTCACATGTATTGTCAAAGAATGATTGAACTCCTTGAAGGAAAGTTTGACTCAATGTTACAGGAGTTTCATGAACAATCTTACCACTTATCGCAAACTGAGCAAACTACGCGCCCGCATGGAGTTTGCCGATGGCTTGACTAGAGTGGTAGGTATTACAGAGTGTACAAATATTTATGCTTTGAAATGTCCAGGGATGTTGCAGGGATGTCCGAGGGTGACAAAACTTGGTTTTCAGACACCTCAATCTACAGATGATCATTCTTCCTTTTCAGCAATCCCTCTGTCTGACGCAGAAACTTGGGAGTCGAGCTCTCATTGCCCCCATCTTACCAGCCCCATTTAGGTCCTCAGTACCATGAGTTTAAGCAGGTGTTAAAATATGGTTTTTGTCTGTTTTGTACCACTCATGGCAGGAGTTTTAATAACAACCTGCATACCTATCGTAAGCTGAGCAAAATAAAGCTGCCCAAGCACTTAACTGAGAAGGAGGGGGATGGCCATGGAGTAAGTAAAGCTGCGGTGATGCTACTGCTGCTGCTGCTGTTGTTATTGCGCCTAGTGACTCCTGTGGTCTAATACACATTCGTTTTCCTTCTCATCACTTTGATATTCTCTCTAGCTTCACCTAGAAACGGCCCTCTTTAAACATGCTGTCGTCGTGCCTGTGTTTTATTATTTGGCATCTATGTTTGAGTGTCTGTGAAGAATTGGAAGCATGGATTGACGTTAACATTGGTTTTAGGGTGGTTGCGTAAAAACCCGGGTCCTCTTAACATTCACCCATCTTATTATTAAAGCTTTATTCAGGTCCAAGCTTATGCAAACAATTCTGGCTTTTATCACGCAGTGGATTTTCTATGCGCTTGCTGTGTTATGGCAAGACAAATGTTTTTATCTTCCTTAATGGATATCAATATTATTATGCTTTGCCGTGAATCTAAATAGATGGATCAATGCTTTGAATCTAAATAGATGGCTCAATGCTGTGAATCTAAATAGATGGAGCAATGCTGTGAATCTAAAGAGATGGATCAATGCTGTGAATCTAAATAGATGGATCAATGCTGTGAATCGATATAGATGGATCGCTAACCGTTTCCACCGGATAACCTCTGTAGATTGTCTGTAATATTGATTTAATTGGGTGAAATGAATATTCATGTTTGCGTGATGTGTAATGCATGAACCTGGGTGAACCGTCACGACTGTACTAAGTGTAAATGTGTGGATCAGTTTATTGCGACAACTGCTTGATGATCATCATTTAGCTTCCGCTATAAGAATTTGTCTCCTGAAAAGAATATTGACCTTGTTGTTAATGGTCTGAATCTTGGCTACCTTAATAACCACCATAACGTACATTGACTTTTGACCTCAAAAAGGAACATTCTGAGATGCTTGTTCATTTTTAACCTAGTGTGTGTGGTATTAATTTCCTGTGATGGTCTTGTTAGATAAACAAATACTTCAACGTTTACTGGATAAATCGTAAATATGCGCTTATAAACTTATCAATGTATTTTTACTCCTTGGGTTTTGGTGGGCGCCAGTATAAGTACTTGACATGATAAATTGAAAAAGCTATAATGAATCGAGTAAGATTGACTATAACCCTGGCTATGTTATGTATGTGGTTTCTTGACGTTGTTTCCTGGTGTTCTCAGGTGCCGTACAACGTGGCTGTCATCAACGTGGGAGCCCCAGCATGTGGTATGAATGCTGCCATGAGAGCCTTTGTACGTCTCGCGCTCACACAGGGATATGGAGTTCTCGGTATCCACTTTGGATTTGAGGGTCTTATAAATGATAATGTAAGCGCATCATTTATTGTAATATGCTTAAATCACATATATATATATATATATCATACACCCAAGCACATATATGTTATAGATGTTTTAATACTTTATCAAACAATACCCTGTGGATATGAGTATGTCTAACTTTGCTTGTTTGTAATCATGACATCCATATACCAGGTGAAGCCTATGGGCTGGACGGAGGTCCATGGATGGGCTGGCCATGGTGGTACCAAGATCGGAACATCTAGGTAACTTCGTTATTAAATGCCATGTTTAATGAAGATTCAAAGAGGTGATGTGGTAATAATTTCCTATTGCCATGGACTATTCTTGGTTAAATTCACAATATGATTGGTACATTAAACAGGGAAATGCCTCAAGAAGTGGGGATGCACAAAGTAGCCGCCAAACTGAAGCAATGGAACATCCACGGTCTGCTGGTCATTGGTGGTTTTGAGGTAGAAACCTTTTAACCATTAGTGTTTATTTATTGTCCTCCGCACTTGGATTGTGTAAAATTACTCGCATCCTTTGGCTTGGAATATCAAGGAAACTCTGACAGCACGTACTGAATATGGTTGTTTAACTATTTGTCATGTGGTTCATTGTTTGCCAGGCATATTACAGCGTCCTGAGCATGGCTGAAGCCAGAGACAACCACCCTGAGTTCTGTATCCCAATGACTGTGATCCCAAGCACCATATCTAACAATGTCCCTGGCACAGACTTCTCTCTGGGGGCAGATACTGCCCTCAATGAGATCGCTACTGTAAGTAGCTCTTCTTGGCAATTGGGAGATATTATATGTGGGTGAGATATGAAGTGAGAATCGTCATGATTATAGTCGACGTGTTTATTGCTGTTTGAACTTAAGTGTATGGAGGTAGTATACATGTGCCGTGTGACAGGGGTATGTTTTCCGGCCTCTCGGCTTGTACGACAGGTTTTGTTGGGCCTTGGACAGGTATATATTTTCACACTGCAACCTGTACGACATGGTATTTTTTGGGCTTTGTGTTGTACGATAGGGTATGTTTTTCTCTTCCATCTGTACAAAGGGTTAAATAATATATTTTGTTTCAGTATGTTGATATTTCCTCCCGGGATTTACCACCGATTGTTGATAATGCATGTTCAATAAAGGGACCCTATGTGACGCGCTGAGAATCTACAGCATTCTTGTCACAGGCGCCAACATATCTGATTTATGATAATTAACCGTCCAAGCCGCATACCCCATTTTTACATTGTATGACAGTTTATTCATCTACCTAATACCTTGTACTGCGGGTTATGTTTTTTTTAGCCGTTTTCCCCTAGTACAATGGGTTATACAATTGTATAATACCTTGTATGACGGGGTATGCTTTTTGCCATTTTCACCTTGCACGATGGTATCGCGGCACACCCCTACTCAAGGCAAGGTATTGTATGACAGGTATAGACAAGCACCCTCAATCCATGTTGGCATACATTCTAATCCTCCGTTGTTTTGCCCAGATATGTGACCGTATCAAGCAATCGGCCTCAGGGACCAGGAACCGAGTGTTCGTCATCGAGACGATGGGCGGTTACTGCGGTTACCTGGCCACCATGAGTGCTCTGGCAGGGGGCGCTGATGCCGCCTACATCTTTGAGGAGAAGTTTGGAATCACTGATCTTCAGGTATTCGAAAATTATGTCGATATTATACTGAAGAGTATTGATCGAGTTCTCAGCTTGTTTATTAGTTGTATATTGAAAGCTTTAACGTTATGCTTCAGGGTGACGTCACACATATGGCTGCTAAAATCCAAGATGGTGTCAAGAGAGGGCTTGTTCTGAGGTGAATTAACTGTTACAACAAGCTTGCAATGAGGCTGTTTCCACAAATCTACTTCACCAGTACTATGTTGTCTTTAGTAGAACCACTTGGAAAAGCACTTTAAAGGAGCTAGAGTGGGATATGAGGCTTCTTAATGGTCGACTCAATAAGTCATGGGGTGGTGCATTCTGGGTGAAATATTACAGCCACTTGTCTCACTATGAGCCAAGGGCAATATCCAGGCTATGTCAATGGCTCTTTTAGACATCAAAGGTAGTTCTTGGTATAGGTTTTAAAATCACTACTGTTTATATTTGTTTGGGTACATTTAATATGTATTGGTAATTACTGCTATGAGAAATGCATCTTGAACAACATATGGTTTTCTATACAACATTTGCAGTTGGGTTTGTGGGGGGCGTGTTTTGCTATGACATGGTTTCATTTGAATAATGACCCTATACTTAAGATGAGGATGATGAGGGAATGGGGTGAGTTAGTGGTGTTGGTTACCAGTGGTTCTATTATGGTGTACAATGTTTTAAGACGCATCTCTTAAATTTAAACCATTTAAAATAGTTTATTTTGTTATGAATATGAATTGAAGTTACCCTATTCAGGAATATTATTCAGGGTCAAAGAGCTGTGAGCCAGATGTTGTTTATCTCCCTGCTTTAATCCATTGCCTGGGGCTCTTGCTCTACTTGATGGCTTTAGAGATGACTTCTCTTCATGATAATAATGTAGATGTATTTAAGCAAACTTACCTTTTTGCAATCATTGCTTCTGGCATAGCTATTCAAATGAAGTCTTTATAGTTGCAATGATGTGTTTATAAAAAAAAGTATTAGTTTGTTATTCAGATATAATGTCAGCTGATCTTTTATTGATTTTGATGTGTTAAGAGTTGTAGCATTAACACACACCCTAGATGTTGAGTTGACCCATTGGTGTGACCCTTATTATGCATTGTTTGGAGTGTAAGCCCGCTTGATACAATTGTTATTTGCATGCAGTACACCAGCATGGCTTGTGTAGCGTGTCACACATAAAGCGTGTAGCTCCTGTTCGGTGACATTCTTTGCTTCTTGTCACAAGTATCTGTGTTGGCATTAACGTGATGTACAGAAATGAGAAGGCAAACCCTAACTACTCCACCGAATTCATCTATCACTTGTACAACGAGGAGGGCAAAGGCATTTTCAACTGCAGAATGAATGTGCTGGGCCATATGCAGCAGGTTATATAACCCTCTCTTCTCCACAAGTGCACCAAGTAGTTTTAAGTTTATGATTGGTTGCTTGTGTTGTGAATGAGTTTGGTTTACTCGGCAGAATTTTGGTTTTTTGGCCTGCTGAATATCCCGACATTCATAAGATATCCCAAACAAGACACAGTTAACAATTCCAGACGTCTGGAAACATTTTCTGCCTAAAAAAATATTTGGTGTCACTATTTGGATTCTTGTTCATTTAGATTAACAGTATTTGATAAGCATCATGGATCGTGATGTGTCTAAATGCTGAATTTCAACAAATTAGTACAGGTAGATCTGTAAGCCAAGAAATCAAGAGTCTGTATGTAGCAGCTATTGTGTACTCTCTCTCTCTCTCTCTCTCTCTCCTCTCTGCCTGGCTTGATCCCTCCTCTTCTGTAGCTAGTCATGAATAACTCCCTTAACACAATTAGCAGTGCATTGTTCATTCTCCAAGTCATCATGCTGTATTCAGTACAATAAGCATAGAAGCCATTGTGGTCTTATAAATCCCACATTCTCCTGTTGTAAACAAGTAAATGCCACAGTTAAGTAGATACCATGGCGTCTTCATCTTGGAGAGTTATTTCCAGCTTTCGGCCATTGCCATGGTACTTGGGCAATGACGTGTTGTAGAAAAAGAATAGGTCAGATCTAGTGAGATCTTTGATGTTGGGTTTAGTCTGGAGTAATTGCTGTTTACAATTAATGTCCCTGTGCGTATAATAACATACATTATCATGGAAGTTGTTTTTTGTCTTGTTATCTCTGTTTCTGACCCACAAGGACCTTATCTAACAAGATTGTTTTATTTACTTACAAGACTCATTGCAAATGTGCTCCTTGTTTAGGTACAGTATGTGATTTGAGGCCTTACAAAACCTAACCCCTCTCTGTGTTAGTGCATGTGTTAAGGATATTAGTCACATTCCTCACACTCATTGCATCAGACCTCGCTGGTGCATGACAGGGGCGCAACTTGTCTCGAGGCTATCACTTGTTCCTGCTTACAGGAGCAATAATGCCAGTGTCAACTACACCACTGACTTCATCTATCACTTGTACAACGAAGAAGGCAAAGGGATATTCAACTGCAAAATGAATGTGCTGGGCCATATGCAACAGGTTGTGACATGTTTGCTTTGCGCTGTACACATTTTGTTGGTTGATGCAGATGATGCTGAAGGGTTGGCTATGTAAATACATTGTTTGGTTGGATTTCTGCTATTTGCTATCATATTGTCCTGGCTTAAAACAGTCGGTTTTTTGAGGAAGACTTCTCAGGTGTACCCTGATTATTTGACACTCCTAGTTTTAGTGACTGGTGCTGGGGACGAGTGGCTTGCTTGTGTGTGTGTTGTCTTCACTTGGGCTTAGTGTTGGTTGCTATTAACATCTAAGTAAAGAGTTATGGTGAGTTTGAGCTTCCGCTTAGTGACTTTGCCCGGTCTTGCTTGACATCTCCCTTTCCCCCTCCTCTACCACTCTTCTCGTTGGAGGTAGTGTTTATTATGACTGGACCCACCTTGATCAATGGTTGTTTACGAGGTAAGTGTCTCGAGGCTTAAATTGTACCTGCTTACAGGAGCAATAATGCCAGTGACAACTACACCACTGACTTCATCTATAACTTGTACAACGAAGAAGGCAAAGGGATATTCCACTGTCGCAAGAACGTGCTTGGACATGTACAACAGGTGCCTGGTTTCTCACTGCACCGTATAACTGTATACCAGTGGACTGTATCACCCTGTCTTCACACAAATGCCCTCAGTCTCTGGCCAATATATCAGACCTCGTCACAATCTACCAGTTATTGTTAATCTAATGCACCAGATTCACTTATTCTACGGTCAGTCAGAAGGCTTTGTCAATTGGCGTGTAATAAGGGCCTGACGTGCACATCCCTTCACGGCCTGGCCTAGCATGGACCGCCTGTATATGTCTTGCTGCAATCGGCACATTGTATGATACCACTTCCTCCCCACTAACCGCCTGTAACCAACAACCCCTGTGTTCTATTCATTGTATTCCTTGTCGAGTTGACTTGGTGGCCATCTTCACTCTGGTCCTAATCAAAGAATTCCCAGCCAGCACTGGTGTATTTTTGTAGGACGTGATAGATTAATGCTGTGTGCGGTTAATTTGTCGACACAATTAGGTTAATAGAAGTTATCCCTAAATATATGACATCATGTCATCAGTGTTATATAAAAAAGCTGAATTTGCTGTTAATCAGTCGGTTTCATGAAACTGTAGTTAATTGTTAACACTTCAGGGGAATTCACATTCTGCTCTCTCTGGTGGAGGTGAACATATTTAAACTGGTTATTCAGTGTGTTTCAAGCCAGGACTCCGATGGCACAGAGACCAGTGTGAAAGATTGGGTGATAAAAGAAAGAAAATTAATGTTTTATTTTCCCTATTTTGTAATGTACATCTTGACTGCAATACCTGGCAAATCTTATCATTGTTACAATTAAGAGACTTTATATTTTCTTGTACTCATGATTGGGCCTAAGTACAGTATGTTGACATCAAATATACTGATGGACTTTCCAGGGAGGTCAGCCTTCTCCATTCGACCGGAACATGGGCACAAAAATGGCGGCCAAAAGCGTAGAAATGCTGATCAAGCAAATCGAGCAAAATAAGAGGGAAGATGGTATGGAGAACTATACTTATTACCTTAATAATTGAACTAACAATTCCACTTGGAACATTGATTTGACCTTGAATCAGCAGGCTTTTGTGTTTGCTGATGATGATTATGATGGGTGTGTAGGTACTGTGTACACCAACTCCCCAAGCACTGCCACCTTGCTGGGCCTCGTCAAGCGTCAGACCTGCTTCACTCCCGTACAGGACCTCAAGTCACAAACCGACTTCAAGTGAGTTGAGCTCTTAACAAAGCTGTTTCTAACTGTTGAGTTGATTTCAAAATGCTTTTTTTGGAGTTGTTGATTATTATTATAATCATTGATTAGGTGTAAGAGTTTGTTTGTGGTTGGCTTACCATAAGAATTGTGCTTTCAGAGCGCTCCCCCCAACCCCCAACCCCCAATCCCACATTGACTTGTTCCTGCATAATGCTGTACAGCTTGAATTTATTGCCCATGCTCTGTTGAATCTCACTTCCTAACAAATGTTAACATTGACCTGCTTGGTACTTCTGGTTGGAGCTCTCACCTCTGCCCCTTTGCTACGCCTTCCAGCCAACCAGGGGTCATGCAATAAGTACAAGTAGGCTACAGTCCCACTTTAAGCTGTATTCTTACAGCTTAAACAATTTCTTGAACAAGATGTTTAAAACACAACAAGATTTCCCAAAGCCACTTAATTGGGTGTTGCTGCTATTTTTTCCCATCCTTACCCGTAAATCAAACACAGACTTCTCAGGATGGGGTGTACTTCGTATGGAAATGCAAAGCCCAGAGATATTTCTGTTTTTGATAGTTACATCCATCCCTTCCCAACTCCCACCATCCCAAGATACCCCTTGTCAATTCATTCTCTCCACTTGTCAAGCCAACCATCAAGGGTAGTGTAGGCTTTGATGAGTTTGACCTTATGTAATGACATGTTTGTGGCGGCTGTAGACATCGCATCCCTAAGACAGAGTGGTGGCTGAAACTGAGACCTCTGCTTCGTATCCTGGCCAAGCATGAGAGCACTTATGAAGTGGAGAGTGTCGTTGGAACAGCTCAAGCCATAGAGGACTCCGAAACCGTTTTTGCTTGAAACAAGCTCGACCCATGTTATAAATGTGATTTCCGGAAATTGTACACCTGCATTTTATTGACCTATTTAAATAGGTGGCTTTGAATCTGGTACTACCATGTGTCGATTTGGTGAGCTTGTCCACCTAGTATTGTTTTGATACTTTTTTAAACAGATAGTTTCCTACCAAATGGCATATGTGCCGACTATCAGCAGTTAATGGTTTTGGAACAATATTTCTTTCAAGAAATGTGTTTTCAGTTTCATGTCTTACTATTTCTACTATAGTTGTCGGTAGCTTGGGAATCTTGGGAATTTCATCCGTGTGATTGGTCATACCTCGTTGATTGCTTTGTTGATTGCTACTTCATTAGGATATTCTAGACTCTTGAGAAAGTTGAATATATGTTGTATATCATGTATGGTAATTTATATGAACAAGAGTGTAAATGATCTCCAAGAAATTGATTTATATTGGGTGATAGAATAGCCAGGGTGAGATTTCATGTCCTGCTTTGATGATGTATGAACCTCCCATCTTTATTCCTACCTGGGTATTTGCCTTCAGCTTCCTGTGTGTATTTATATACGGACTTGCTATGGTTGTCCTAATTATAGCTCCAGTTGAACGGTAATATAAATATATACCCAGACGTCTTGTAGGGCTATCCTAATTAGTGCCATCTAGTGACAAGTGCTAACTAGTGCTAAAGTTGACATAAACACTTTTTAAAGTTCAGATATATTAGCCAAGTGCTTAAGATGGCTTCTGTTATTGAACCATCAGTGATATCCATTCTGGTGAGACCTGTTTAAGAAATGTTAAATCAGAGATTTAATGGAAAGTTGATGTGAAACCATGCTGATCTTCTGTAAGATTTTGCCAACCATCGATGTGCTTTCTTTATAGTTTTGTTTTTTATCTTAGTGAGTTGAACCATCAGATTTCTCCGGCAGATATATCACCCAGTGAGTGATTTCACAGCATAATATGGCATGTGGTTGGTTTACTTGCATATCATTGGGTGGTGTATGAATTAGCCATGATAGTATTTATCTCGCCGATGTTACCTTGTTCAACCTGTGGTTCAATACAGGTTTTTTTTCCCTCACATCCTTGTTGCCATATTGCATTGATTATGCTGCTTATCGTGTGTAAAGAAATAAACTTGTCACAAATATGATTGTAGTGGCGCCGAGTTACTATATGTATTGTACATCATATTCATCCATAAGTTGCATTCATTGAAGAGAGTTGATAGGAATTGAGATCATGTACTCGCAATAGTGTGATGTGATCAAAATCAAGAATCTTTGCGCGATTATTTGAAGAAATGTTTACAATATGCGAAGATGCTAATTAATTTGACATCTGCCTGGATGTTTGTCATGAGTTCTTACTTTCTTATTGCCAACCTTTATGGCTTCCAAACGTACTGTTCCCAACTGGCTCTTCCCAACAATCAATACAAGGTTTCTCATTTTTTATATATCTTGTATAGTACATTATCCCTTGCAATAAACACTTAAGTTATTCATAACTATACAGAATTCAATCTGATGGGATGGACTGTTGATTAAGTTCCTCTGTTGCAACAATTTTTTACTCTGTTTCCTATTCTTTTAGTGCACCTGGTTTTTGCCAACAGGTACAGGAAGACTTTGGGCCGTCCCTGGTGGATGCAGTTGAGATCACTGCTGAGAATATTGGCCAGACATGAATCTCGTTTCGAACACGAGGAAAGCCAGATGTTACATATAACCTCTGTTGAGCAAGATAGTGGCAGAGAGCTGGCTGCTTAAAGCAAGGCCAATTGATTCACGTTCAGAAGTCCGACTGAAGATTTTGTTTCATGTGTGTTGTACTATTTCCCTTGTAATAGACATCTTCCCTACCATTGCCTCAACCATATTCGTTTTAATTGGCAAAAGTGGTTATGAATCTTTTGCAATATATGGTCTAATGAAGATGAAGGAAATTGTGACAACCATCTGACTGCTGTGATTAGATTCCCTGTGGTACATTAACACATCTTCTGGTGTTTTTAAATTCCAGCTTATGTTAAATTCTTCTAAATATATGTTCTACAATTTGAACAGGGATCATATGGTGAAGAATATTTCGTGCAATCTTTATCACACAAATATAACCTGTGGTCTTGCAGTATTAAACTGGGTTTTCCCCTTGCTTTTATGTGCATTGTTGAAGTTCAATTATCACAATAAATTATAAGATCTGGGTTGGCTCTTTAAATTATTAAATGTTGTGTTATCCGCACCTTTTACACTCTTACTATCACTTCTATTGTCCACCAAGCAATGGTCAATTTCATCAGTTGGCGAGTCCTAGGACCTCATTATCGTATCTCAACATATGCCACCTTTCATTATTGAATGTAAGTCTTGCACCATAACTATGTTTAATCAATGACTTAAAAGGCTAGAAGTCTGATCCTTGGTTTAATGTACCTCATGTGCTTTAAAGTTTGGGCATCTTAGTAACTTTCCTGCTATGTTAACTGATACCAATGTTCACTTGGACCTTGATAGATGTAACAAACCAACCTGATGTTTGGGATAATGGAGTTCAGTCAGGATCATGCAACCAAAACTGTCTGGAGCAGTCCATTTCATTATCCTGCACAATGTTTTCTTAGGGATCAAACAGGCATTAGGATTTGGTGCCCATTTAAGTAGCATTCCTGGATTGAAGCAGGCAGCCATATATCACAAAAGGATGAACAATAAACTTCATAGTGACTGTTCATGGTACTGGCTTGTGTCAAATCGATATATATCTGAATGATAAATATTTAAATAGAAGTCCAATAGGCATCCAAGCTAGAGCTGCTGATTTTGACATGATTTCATACCAGTAGATCTGGAATATTGATAATAATTAAAGGAAATACAAATTGGATTTATATCAGTTGCTTAGTGTCAACTGACAAGGATGATAAGAGTATCGCTATCAATAATGTAGCATTACTTATGTCAAGTTAAGCTTTTTATGAAAGTTGAGGGATGAAATGAATTATTTAATACGAGAAAATGGATTGCAACAGAAGAATAGTTGGTGGAACTGCAAGATACACCACATAAATAAGATTATTAATTATGCCAAACAGGCATATTTAATTGATCATACTGTGATATCAAGTTCTAAACCATTCCATTGAAATACAAATATATGGAACAACACAACAGCTAATAAATACTCATGAAATTAAATACATTCCTATATTGCTGTCATGACAAACTATGGATCAATTAAGTATTATTAAGGCAGCTAAGTCTTATTCATGAAACTATGTCGTCTGTTTGTACCACAGAGTTAGGAAGTAGAGTTGCCAGCTCAGTCAAACCATCGGCAGTCTCCAATTGTATCCCTTCTAGAGGCTCCAGGTTGCCAGAGCTGGTCAGAGCATAAATGGTTTGTCCATCCTCATCAATAAGCACAGTAGGGGCTGAACCCATAGCTGTGTCGATCTGTATGTGTGCTCCATCACCAGCCTCCTCAGCAGCGGTCGTCACAGCAACATTAGGGTGTTCCAGCATGGAGACATCCTCTGTAGCCACAGTATCGACCTGTACCCCGTGGATGAGAACCATGTGTTGTTGAGTGTCGTCCAGCGTACTGAACACTTCCTGGCACACTGAGCACATGTAGATGCGTGTGCTGTTTTCATCCTCCTCTAAACCTGCCTCCTTCTCCATGGCAACGAACTGAGGTTGGTCCTGAGAATGCTCATCTAGTTCTACTTGCATCATGGGCGGCATCTGTGAACAAACGAGTAATGGATGAGGATTATTGTGATGCTTGGACAACAACCCCATCCCCACTTTGTGGTAGTCACCTTGAACTTCGCACTCACCCATGGCAAACATCTGCAACTAGAAGGAAGTCCAACACTCTACCATTGATCCAATGGTGAGCGATGCAGCATTGTACATTAAACCTGGCCCTTAAAGAGTTCTGCTTATGCGGTAATCTCTTTGACTTACCTGCTCATCACCAGCTTCCTGCTTGATGAAGAACCTCTTAGTTGTTGTCTGTGCCATGGACTGATCGGAATACTCGTCAACCACCTCACTCGACTTGGATGGTGGCAGCGGAGAAGACCAGACGAGTGGCTGCTGAGACGAGTCCTTGTGACGTTTTAACAAGTGCTTGTTCATGACCGACTCTTTGACGGCCTGGTAGGAGCAGCCCGAGTAGGGGCACTGTAGTTGACCCCGCTCGTGGTTCTTGCGATGTCGCAGCCAGATTGCACGGATGCCAAATGTGGCGTCACATTTGTCGCACTGGTATGGCTTGATGCCGTTGTGTTTGTTCATGTGGTCACGCAGGGTTTTCTCACTTACGTAAGCCTTGTTGCAGATCTTGCAGAACACTGTGGTCGCTCTGCTTTCCTTAGGTTGGTGGCGAGACCTAATGCAAAACAACGACCAGAAGACTTTGGTGAAGGAAAAAACATGATCACAAAGTAACAGAATGTTACACTATCCAGGCCTTATTCAATAGAGAAATCAATTATTAAACTGCATGGTAGTTTTAAGACTAACTTGTGTCTCTCAACCAGCCGTTTTTCCGAGAAGCCTACGCCACAAACATCACACTTAAATGGTCTGTAGTTGTCATGGATACGCTGCTTGTGGAGCTTCAGGTTCTTGAAGTGCATCGTCTGACCGCAGATGTCACACATGACCTGCTTTGTCTTGAGGTGCATGTGATTAATGTGATCTCTCATGTCGTACAGCACACCAAACATCTTACCACAGTACTCGCACTTGTATTTGGGAGCCTCGTGTTTGCGACTGATATGTTCCTTGAGGTCTGTCTCGCTGTGCCTGGTTGTGTACGAACACAAATGACACATCCACAGACGCGGATCTTTGAACCGGCGACGCTTCTTGATGACCTGCTCCATTTCCCGTTTGGACATGTGGGTTTTCTTGTGTTGGTTAAGCTTGGCTTTTGAGGGTAGTATGGAGTTGCACTTATCGCATGGGTAACCTCCCGGGCGATGTAGGTTTTCTACGTGTACTGTAATACCCTGCTCGGTGCCGCACTGACCACAAACGCGGCACATGAACTTGTGTTTAGGGTTGACACGAATTTTGCCTTTGGGGATGACTCGGTCAGACCGCAGCTTCCCTGCAGCATCTAGGTGGTAGTTTTTGATGTGGCTGTTCATGTCGACTTTCCCAGCAAATTTTTTCGGACAATATGAACATTCCAACGACTTCTTGGTATGTTTGGTGATCTTGTGTCTGGCTAAGGAGGCTGACGAGCCAGAGAAATCACACAATTCACACTTCTCCACCAAACCTTCTAAACCTTCCTCCTCCTCACCACCAGATTTATCATAACTCTGCTCCACATTGGTCAACTCTGGGTCCTCATCAGGTGATAAAGACTCTGGCAGCCTTAGGGACTCCCAGGAATCAGGATCATAGGGATCAATCTCAGCAATGTACTCTTTGATCTCTGCAGAGAGAGAAATATCAACATCAGCTTCATTATGATCCGACAGAACATGCTTCTTGAGGGATTGCTTACTAGGGAAGTTTGCACCGCATACATCACATTCAATCTCCTTCTGTTTGTGTTTGATATGTCGGTAGATGTGACTCTTAATGGCCTTTTCACTCTTACATGTGAAGGTGCAAAATTTACATTTGAATAGTTTGTGTTCTTTTTTGATGTCCTTGAGAAGCCTCTCAGCTTTCGTCACAACCTCTTCAGGTAAGACTTGGGGATTCTCTAACCAAAGTCTCTCCAACTTGCAGCGCTCCTCAGGATCCAACTCAACCTGTAGGAACTCATCTCTCACACGACCCTCTCGATCAAAGTGCTGTGTGTAATGAAATTCAAAGTCAGAAATCTGTTGTATTTTCCTTTTACACAAAGGGCAGCAGTAGTTTTTGGAGGCATGGACCCGAGCTTTGTGACAGGCGAGAAGTTGGGCCGTACATTCATACCCACACACATCACACTTGACCAAGTCTTCCGCACAGTAATCAGCCACAACAGCCTGGTCAGTTTCCCCATTTGCATTGTCCTCTTTCTGTTCATGCGTCTGACCTTGCCCTTCTGATGGTGACGATTTCATCATGGCTTCCAGCATGAGATCCAGTGATTCTCCAGCAGGAACCCCCTCTGTGTCAGCATGGACCGTCTTACCTTCACCTGATATGATGATGTCACTCGCCTCTGATTTATCTTCTGCTGCAGCTTCAATCAGACTCCCTTCCGGGTCAAAATGAGTCCTAAAATGGGTTTGGTATTTGCCTTTTGACAGGAAGCACATTTGGCACAATTCACAGGTGATAACTAACTGTAATGGGTCAGGATTTGATATGTTACCTTCACCGTTCTCATTTGTGGTTAATTCATCAGGGTCAGAGTTCTTGGCAATTGGTTCAGGATCAGAGTTCATGGCAATCGGGCCAGGATCAGAGTTTATGGCAATCCGGCCAGGATCAGAGTTCATGGCAATCGGGCCAGGATCAGAGTTCATGGTGATCTGACTTGGGTCTGAAATAATTTCTATTCGACTGGTGTCTGTCTTCAGAACCATATTTTCATTGCAAGCAGCCACGGATACCTGCATAGCTTCAGTGCTGATTGGTAACTGAATCGATTCTGAGTCCAAAGGTAGCTGCACGCTGTTACTTGTGGACATGGTTTCATCAGAATTATTCTGCTCTTCTCTGGACTCAATGGCTAACAACTGTGATGAGATATTGTTCACTACCTGCTCACTGATTTCACTGTGTTTAACGTTAGTTTGCGATGAAGATTCCGCGCACTGTGTGTCATCAGTTGATTGAAGACCTACATGAACACCCATCTTATCCACAACACTACTCCTCCATACATTCCTCTCCATCATATCAGCATTGTTTTCCTCTGGACCCAACACATCATAGAAATTATCCATTGCTTGCGACAAGTCTAACTCCTCCTTAAGAATAGGAGCCTTGTCAGGGATGGGCTGTTTCCTATGGTACCTTGCGTGATTTTGAAGAGCACTTTCAGAGACAAAGACCATCAAACATAAATCACACTGATGCTGTGGTTTGGTTGCCTTGTTTACATTTTTTGAAGTTTTTTTACTCCTTAATGCTCTAGGAGATTCAGAAGAAGGAATGGAATTTTCTGGTGCATCTTTTCTTTGGTAACGTCTTTGTTTATTGGGCAATCTACCTCTTTTTTTCTTCCGAGGGCCAAATCTATTACATTTCTTGTTTAGCAGGGGAATGTTGTCAAATGGAACAGGAGATGGGCTTCTAGGCGGAGTGACTGTCACATTGACTGCCTCCTCGTCTTCCACCGCTTGGTGCATTGTATCCGTCTCTGTTTCCTCAGCTGCTGCCCGTTTGACCTCCCGAGCTTCCTCCAGCAGCTGTACAAACAAAAAGTCAATCTATTTAAAAGATATTTTTAATTATCAAGCCACTGAACAAATAACTGCGACGAAAAAGATATTCTCATTGCTACGTCACCAACTCATATCATACGTGTGAGTAGCGTAACGTAAAGTTTATTGTTGTTTAGCCATTACAGGTCATTTTTTTTTGTGGTTGATAGCAAAGATTCAAGACCCCAGCTGTTGCAAATGGCCAATTGGAACAAACCTGTGGTTCACAGGAATGTCTTAACCACTGACATGTCCGACTAGCATAATCTCATTGCCACATTGATTTACCTCTTGCATGAAGCATTTTGCGGCTATGAGTTGTTGGGGTGAGCCCATCACCACATGGATCTGGGAGGACGACTGCCATGTGACACCACACTTCTCAGCCACCCGTGCATGCCAGTCAGGAGTACAGTAACACATTTCCTCATCAAAACCTAGCGGAACCACAGCTCCTACGGCACTGAACAGCTACACACGAACAGCCACAAATCCCAGGTGAGATCACCGACCATAGGTCACTTAACTAACAATGTAATATTAGATATCTATGAAATGAAATCTTGCATGGTAAAGTTACAATCCACCACTCAATGTAGAATGTACTGACCTCATCCGAGTGCTTGCTCTCAGCAGGTGCCTGTGACAATGTCTCCACGAGAGCACTCACCATCCTTTTACTGCTTGGTGTGTCAGTCTCTGTTTTGGTGGCTGTCTGTGATGGCAAAGGATTCTTGCAGGATGAAGTGTTTTTACTCTGGTGGGTTTTATTAAATCTAGTAGCATTCTTGGTATTTTTCGTCGAAGCATCAAAATGAAGTCTCTGTAGTTTCACTTTAAGAACAGATTCATTCTGGATTCTGGAACACTTTTTAGAAGCACTATTAGCCCTTGAAGGTTTCTTCTTGCGAGCAGGAGTGGTATCATTATTGTCTGGGGAATCTGGAGATTGACTGCGATGTGGCGTCAACTTGAACTTTTTCACAGCAGATACAGCCTCTGGGCCTTCTGCTTGTCTCTGCAAAGTATAAAGACAGACCATTCATCAGATGGTGTGACAATGGTAGTTAAATCTATTAACAGACCGAGGGTGAAACTGTTTATCAACATACAGATTTGCTGAGCATTTATTGAAGTTTATGACCTTGATAACCCAGAATTGGAATAGTTTTGTTTTAAATATCATTACTTACCTTCAAGTCCAACCGCCTGGAGGTCCTTGGGGGCGTTATACTAGCCATAGTACTGCTTCAGACGACCATTTTAAGTGCAAACTGGGAAATGAATAAAAAGTAAAATTCTACACAAATTATTTGACATTTTGTATATATATATATATATATACATATATTATATATATATATATATATATATATAATATAAATATATAATATAAATATATATAAACATATACTCTAAGGGTAGGGATGTTGCCTTACAATATTTACTTAGTTGATCATCTCTTACAGCATGCAGGACTACACATCATGTTGTATCCTCCTGCATGTTGTTAGAGGCGACTAATAGGGGCAACCTGTTGGTCGTGGGTTGTGTCGGTGGACAATTGGATAGGCTGGAGTGCAGTTGACCACAATTAGGCTATTGTTTGAGGAGCAAGCCTATGACTATGTACCCCCGCTCCCTGCAGGCGGTGATGGGCGCCTCTACAGGCCATGACTCGTGATTCAACATGGTCTCTTGTGATGCCAAGGAAATTGATCTCACTCTGACAGAATTTCAGACTTTACAGACCAGGACTTTTCTTACTTGACCGAATTAAAAAAATCATTTTGCGAATCCTCAAGATTCATCGTTAGCATAAGAAGAAAACACATTATTTATAGAGTAAAATTAGTTTATTGTCAACATAAGAATCTAAATAAAATATTTATGCAAAGGACGTCATGATCTAATTTAGTTCATGATGTCCTTTGCGTAAATAAATATTTTATCCACAATATCCACTTCGCAGCCAGAGCAGAGGAAACGAGGGCGCTGGTTTCGAGAGGTGGATAAACAGTCAATATATTGACGAAATAAACTGTCAGACACAATGACCGATGGAAATGGCTTTATATATATATATTCACTAGCTAGCGCAGCTGGCATTGTTGGAGCTTATCTTTGTTTTACTAACATCATCTTTTTTGGTTAACTCAAGACAGGATGACCCGTCACAATTTGGTGATGTCAGCAATGAGTGAAAATGCAGTGATCATATCCATAAAAGAACATATTTCTGTCAAGACGATTATTTTGCAGAGTGCAATATCGAGGGACTTAACTAACTTGTACAATTTTGAACAAGCTTGGCCCAAGTTGTCAAAACATAATCAGAGAGGCCTATTGATTTATCCCAAAAACTGAAATAGGTAGCACTTTTAAACCAAGTGGAGCTTGCGCTCCCTCTTCAAGGTAGTACTAGTAGTCGATCGACTGTTGGTCTGTTGGACTAGAAATAGGGCCTATCAAATCAGAAGCGACTGATCATTGCACACCGTTAGCTGACAGTATATAATTTTATTCGTTTAAGGGGTTACATTTTCCCGTAACTCCATGATTCATCCAATAATTATTGAATAATGTTGCCCAGGCTACTCACTAACTCAGTCAGTGAAGCCGCGCCCCCGTCCATTGTTATATAGACGGCCATGCGGCAGCAAGCATAGTGTGAGGAATTGAAATAACAGACGAACAACTTATTGATGAGTGTTGTACTATCTGAAGGCTATTAAGTTGACAGATTGCACTATCCGTGTTCAAACGTAAATGCCGTGGGCGATAACATAACACTTAAAGTACAATAACGAGAAATACTGTGAAGCAGCAAGTTTTCCTTGCTGAAATCGGTCAATGCTTCGCGACATTTTTTCAAGTTATACCGTCTGGTTAACAGTGAATTGAGAAATTTCAAATGAGACTTTAATTACCTACCGTATTAACTATCGATTCTAATCAATAAAATACCACATTATCATAGGGAATTAACAGATCGCCGTCGATACTTATGCAAACTTATTCGTCCCATGGAAGGTAAAATGGCCGAATCTTCTTGTGGTAATCGAAATGGAACTGGCAGCTGCGCAAATGTTGGACGGTGGGGGTACTCACTTTTACATCAAGTTAAATAACATTATATATGCTTCTGAAATTAAGGGATGTTGTCTGGGCCGCACAATTGCTGACACACCATATTCATATATATTTGAAAGTAAAATATCTCTTGAATACAGTGAATTTGATTTACTTCGGCAACTGTGGTCAGTCCGTCTACTTTTTAAAGCAATCACTGGCTGACACATACGTTATGATTGTTCTCTTCACGGTTCTTTTTTATCATAATGCTTTCATGTTATCATAATGAAAGAAATCATGACGGTTCAGTCTCACTAAGTCACCCGCAATTCCTGACCACGAGCATTGTCAATATCAGATTGCCATCAGATAACCATATCATCAAATGCTCAAAGTATTTAAAAATATCGTCATCTTTTAAAAAAATGCCATTCAAGGTGAAGTTCATCATTTTTATTCCAGGAAATCATTACAAATAAGATCAAAATATAATCCATTGTCAAACAATTATCCCTGCCATGAGGAACACAAGAAAAACATTTCTCCTATGCCAGGAATGCAACTCTATGAACATCAAGCATTATATATTTCATTTTATTTTGCCAATACATATTCCAAAGATGGCTAAATGTCAGTATGTGGAAAACTGTCATCTCTGTACCCTTAAGCACCTTTACCGAGTGGATTTTGCAAGTTTAAGCTTGTCCTGATGGTCGGTTCAAAACATACACATGAGAGAAGGCAACAAGTGGTGCACCTGTTGGTGGGAAAGGGAAAGTGCCAGATGAACCAGCGATGTCGAAGTGTGTGTAGGGCAAAGCTTGGTCAGAATCGAGCCCACACTGAAAAAAACAACAACGATAAGCTGAATAATAGTAAACTTCACAAAGGAGAAACGATTACGTAGAAGTACATGAAATAATGGTAATATAGACAACCTAGCAGAGCTTGTGGGAGGCTTATTGAAGATAAGAATGATAATGTAAACAGTCACACAATTATAAAGGCATGAACTACCTTATCAAGGCCAGAGGCCATGTTGAGGAATGCTGCTGCAGTCTGATGCCCCCTGTTGGTCATTGTGGAAGGCTTGCTATTGGCTTGAATCACATCCTCGTATTCAGATACTCCTCGGTGGAAATCATAATCCTGTCCAACAAGCCAAACACAATCATTGAGCAATACAAATATATTAAGCTATATTTCAAAATGACAAATCATGGGTCACATCCAGTAACTGAGTGGGGATGGGGTGTTTTAAGTAGCATACCTCTCTTCTCAGTGTTGACAATTCAAATGGATCTGCCACATTCTCCCCAGCGTCTTGCAGGGCTCTACCTATACCTGCTTTCCTAGCCGGCCCATTCTCAACTGCAGCCTTATCAACCAGATAAATAAACCAATGATCAACCAGGTTTCACTGAAAATGCTCTATTGGAGCTGATGATGAATCTGTAATAGCAGGAAGTGAAATGGATAAAATCTCACCGAGTAGTTTTCACCGTAAACTCTAATGACATGGCCAGTCAAGGTGGCGATGGTGAAGATTTGGGGGTTGACTTCAATGGCAGCCTGTATGCATGCAAATCATAGTTTTACTGTAGTAATATAGTCAATATAATTGCAGGTTCAACACAAATGAAGAATCAACACGTTCAACACTTAAAATTCCTTAGGCAAAATTTTTGTAGGTAAAATGGGATCTATAACAATACAGTGAATTCCACACACACTAGAATAGAATTCAACCAAATTCTTAAATTACAAGTTGAATTATGGCAAAATTTATCAGTCCCTAAGTCAGCTCCACAACTTTAGGTTGGAATCATAATTAACTGGCTGTGTTTGAGTGAACAGAAAACAGATATGTTGGCAATGGGACAATGTTTTATGGCTGATATGCTTGCACATTTTGTGATGAGTGTAGTATTAATTATTGCTCAACAAGTGGAGCTCCAATTTGAGATTTCTACCATCACCAGAACAGTATCCGATGCCAATCAGATTACACAGAAGATCGGGTCTCATACCCCTGCTTTCACATAAATAAAATTTTTCCCCAATCAAGCCAAGTGGAATATGAGCCGAGTGCAAAAGTGGGCTTTTGATGAAGTGTGCAATAATGAGGCAGGTGTTCAAGAGGTAGACGACTGGTTATCACTGAATTTCAGAATTCTGAAAGATATAATGGAAGATTTAATTGATGTTACAGTTAACAATGGTTGCTACCGATGCATTCAATTTAACAGAATACACAGTGACTCACACGCATATAAACTCACCTGTTCCTTCATCTTACACAGTACATCCCCCATGACCATACGACCCTCGGCATCTGTGTTACCGATCCTAACTCGGACACCGGCACGAGAAGTGATGATTTCATCCGACACGTAGCATTCTACACACATCATCATGGTATGGTAGCTCGTTATCATTGGTTACCATCATAAACCTGTTGTGATGTGTCATATTGCAAGTCTCCTATGTCAAGGTATAAGTTACTGCTTACCCGAGCCGATACTGTTGCGAGACATACACATTGCACCAACCACTTTCAGTCCCTTAGGTTTGTACATCGTCAACATCTAAACAAAACAAAGATGCTGATTATATACTACAAGCAAAGTGACATGGCCAGAATCAATAAAGTATAGTACATTACATCCCTCCAAAATACATTACTACAAACCTTGAAGAAACCAGCCACAAATGCTGATCCACACTTGTCTCGACTCATGCCGACCATAGCTCCACCCACCTTCAGGTCAGCTCCACCGGTGTCATAGGTTATACCCTTTAATGAGAAATCAGTCACCATTGTGATCATAGAAGTAAAAACATTATCAACCATTTCACTGTGGTCATTGACTCGGAAAATTTAGAAAATAATTGATGCTCTCATATATTTTTCACCGAGTTAATTTCACCAAGCAGAGATGGCTCTTCCATATTTGCTGGTCAAAATAAAAACATGTTACTCTTAGCATAGACAACATAGTGTAGTTTATTTGTATATGATTACCTTTCCCACTAACATGAGGGTTTGGTCTATCGGGCCTTCTCCCTCATAATCCAGGAAGATAAGCCTGGCACCATGACGTGGTACATCTTAACACAGGTACATATATCATGTTACAGTTTGCTATTGCAATAATTGTAATAATAAAACCACAAATAGCTATAAAGATATTTTGTATTGAGACAAAAAAAACTCAATTAAAGCCATATTACTTCTGGAGGCCCTGTTGACAGCGGCCATCAGAGGGTACTGATCCTCAAGTACACTCACATCGGAGATGACACGAACCTAGCAGAACAAACACAGCCACCTCTTATACATCAAAATAACATGTGATCAGATACTGATAATAAACAGTGAAGGGAGGGCTATGGCTGAGATGGCATCAATTTCCAAGTGCCCTAGATCCAATAATAACTTACGGCCACACAGGTCCCCTCAAACAGCTGAGTAACATAGTCAGCCACGCGAGGAGGAGCGCTTCTCTCTGGGTCTGATCCACCAATGTCTCGGTACACAGCTCTGTGCGGAGAACAATTCATGCAGACACAGTGTTATCAATCACAATAACAATAATAAATACATAACAAACAACTCATCAATTCAAGATTAATCCTTTTATTTTACAATAATTGGGAATCAAACCATGCCATATCCCCTAACTCGAGTATTTGTATGGCATAAAAATCTATTAATTCTCTCAGATTACCTTCCCGATTCAAGTGCTTTGAGGATCAGCATCTCCTTGTCCAGTGAGCCTGACACAGGAAGGAGTCCCAAAACATCTGCCTTGGTGGCACGATCCGCACAGGCTTCCCGAATCTCCAAAGGCTAGGAACAAAGACTCATTGATAACCATAATGATAAACACAAGCTGGTTGAGTCGGGTTATTTGATGCCATACATAACTAGAATTATTGGTGAAAGTCACACCTCTGAACCATATTGGCTCCTGTGTGTATTTGTTTTCCCAAGTCAATCTGCTAAGGGGAGTTAGACTGATATATTTTAAGCATAGAGAATAATAGTAGAATCAATTTCATATGCTGAAATGATCAAAGACTGACATTTATTATTTACCACATAGAGGGCACTTAAAGCTCCCAGGAAGGTGACACGTGAACAGAAGGGATAACGGTCATGACTGGGGCCGATCACAAGAGGCTTCCTCACACCTGCATCAAGAGCTCTGGAAAATCAAACACAAGGGAAGGTGATATCAGCAAGTTAACACAGATTGAAACAAAGAACCTATAATGTAAACAAATAGACAAGTAGATAAAAAAGGAACCATAGATGATACAGGTTTATACTATGGCAATTATATGAAAGCACCTTTTCATTGCCTTGACTGCCGTTTCTTGAAATCTCCTGACATCATCATAATCTCTTGAGACAGGACCAGTGGGGGCATATATCTAGACACATTCAGTTACACTGTAAGAGTATGCTGTGTTGCACAAGCTGTGTTTTTGTATTCTAATAAACCATTTTCTTTCGATTTTTAAGCAGATACACTCTAACTGCATTACATAACAAACTTTCTATAATCTGTCACCATAAATATGTCAATCGACATTGTCATGATTGGCGGAGCAACGACCAAAGAAAGGACAACTAATACTTACCACACGACCAGCAGGAAGGAATGGGCAATTTAGAACAGCAATCTCTGTTTGTGATTTATCAATCTGAAATGATCAACTACAAAATCACCATAGAATATATATTTAAACATAGCATAATGCATATACATAGAAAATATATCATATGGAAAAAATTCAATCATATTCAGTCAAAACGTTCATTTGAAATAGATTTACATCATTAATAGCAAGTAATGTATCAACATGTATATCCATACCTTTTGATGTTCCTTGATTGCATTCCCTAGACAGATAAACTCTTCCTGCAGAGAGTCAGGATTATCTGTTATAACCACAACCCCATCATAAGACGTATCCTGCAAGCTCCTTGCACACTGCACTTCTGTCATGATCCTGAAATAAATAAATATTAAATTTGAATTGAACGGGACATTCTTATACTTAAATATAATGAATCCCCTGTGACATTTATCCATGTGCAAACCTTCACAATAATTATTTAGCCGCTGGGACAAGAGGTAATTTAAATCATAGCAGCAAACAGTGAGATTTGTAGCCGTGCACGACGTCTTATTGACGTCGTGCGATGATCGTAACCAAATGCGGCGCGACAATACATGAGTTTCAATTATACACGATAATTACACACATGTACATATGAAGAAGAATTTTTCACATAATTGAATGTTTATTAACAAGTTGAGTTAGTTTACGTGTGAGATTTCGTCAAAGGCGATTTAATCCGGCCAGACACATTTTGAAAAGTTCATGTTTAATTTGAACGACAAGATCGGTTTCTGCGTGCACGCGCAGACAAGGTTGTTCGCGAGCGAACCTTTTCTTTCTGAAATTTATTATATATGTGTCATTTTGTCAATGATTATCTTTTGGAAATTCCTACTTTAGAAGGGCGATATGTATTTAAAGATATCACATTGACATTGAAAAAAAGATAACACTTATTGATTCCCGCAGTCTGGAGGGGGGCACTTGGCCAAGTCCTGCGTAGGGGTGTGCCCCGGGATCTCAAAAACCTGTACCCGTCGTACAAGGTAAAAATGGCAAGAGCATACCCCATCCTACAAATATGAGGTCAACAAGACCCGTCCGGAGGCCGAAAAAAGCATACCCCGACATATGTAAACTACCTCTATATACTTAAGTGCCCCCTCCCCCGGGACCTGCAGTCACATGGAACTTCGTAATGTGACGTCATATCTTCAAAACTGGGGCTGCCGCGAATGAACAGTCCTAAATAGACAGTGACAGATAGACTTCTAGAGTTAGAGGCCTTAGATATTAATAGATTGATAGATAGATAGATAGATAGATAGCGAGATCGATAGATAGATAGATTTGATAGATGCGCCACTACGGTAGATAAGCTTTATTCCAGAACAGCTTATACTGACAAAAATTAAGGGTTCTATAATAGTTAGAGACAACATGAAATAATTTATGCTAAACGAGTGCAGGGTGAACGTCAACTTGTACAGTTTAGAATCCACAGCTAACCAGCACCAGTGGCGTTATATTGGATTATTTATCACAGACATGGCGTTTACAATGAATCGCCAAATCTGAGGTCACGGTTCATTTGCAGAAAATATCAATTTTTCTTTTATATATCATTCCTGTTAGTGGCGTTTCAACTGTTTCTAGCATATAACTTCTATCAAATTGGTAGCTTTGAAGAAATGAGCAAGCGCGAAACAGTGGGGGCTAGTTGAGAGATTGGAAACCGATAATAGGGGGGGATTATAGGGTAGAACGGTCGATCAATGGTATTGGCTAAATACACAAGTGAAATCATAGGCTTCTACGTAGTTTAGACGTCTTCTTATATTCGAAAGGCGTTTTTTTAGATCGATTCAGACAACTAGAAGCATTTAGTTAGTTAGCGAATCGGTTCTGTGTGGGCAGTTTTCGGTTGGTGATTTCATCCGTGGTAATTATTTATACGGTGGGACAAGGCCACTCTATTTGTTTCAAAGATCTACGTTTGCGGAATCGAAGTCTTGCTAGTTTAGAGAGGTTGAGCTTTTTAAGACTCGAGTGCGCTTGGTCGTGTCAACTTGCCTATCTTTTCGAATCCACTGCTAACCTGCATTCTTGTTATATTGTGCTTGTTTATCACAACATGGCGTCCAGAATCGCCAACTCCGCACGGTTCATTTGCAGAAAATATCAATTTTTTGTTCGAAAACGATATATCATTCCTGTTAGTGAAGAATAGCGTCGAGTGGTGGTAAGTTTTTTAGCAAAGGTCTATCAAATTGGTAGCTTTGAAGAAATGAGCAAGCGCGAAACAGAGCGGCTAGTTGAGAGATTGGAAGTCGATAATAGGGTAAGATTGTGCGGTAGCCGGTCGATACTGATTGGCACCTAGACCACTACGGCCCCTAGTGAGTACGGCAGCCTACATTTACGGCACCGACCAATACGGCATTGTAGCCTGGATTTGTAGTGGTGGTACGGAGAGAAAGGCAACGAAGTTCAATCAGTTAAAATTTGTAAAAATACATTTAACCCCTTTGTTTTGCACCCAACTTGTTCTTGACAAGGTAGCATAGCATTGATATTGAAAATGCTTATTTGATCAATGTTATTTCTTGCTAAAAAAATCGTCTTTGATATTGTGTGGCTTCTTGTTCCATGATGGATGGAATTTCAACTTGCGGGATACAGTCATTCACTGTTATAGCTCCGGCCGAACGGTAATATGAATATATACCGTTCTGCTTCAACATTGTCCGCGCGTCCAAGAAAACCTGTTTGGCAAAAGTGCTGCCCTACGCCTCTAGAAAATAACATATATCAAGAGCCTGTACAACAAAAAGTCCCTACGCACCCAAAAACTTACCCCCACTCGACGCTATTCTTCAAGATATGCCATCGATATATCATTTCTGAAAAATCGCCATACGTTGACTGTCATTTTGGAAGATATTGGGTCGCGTGATTTCCCGCCGCCTCGTCCGGATTGCCTTAGCATCCCGTGGGGGGGGGGGGGGGGCACTTGGCCCTAACTCGGATAGGGGTGTGCCACGGGACCTCGAAAACCCGTATCCGTTGTATAATGCGAATGTATAACCCGTGGTACAAGTCGAGAGGCCGAAAAAACATACCCCGTCGCGCGGCACATGTATACTACCTCTATATACTTAAGTGCCACCCCCCCCGGGCTTAGCATTAGTCATCGATGGGTCACATCATTCTGAGCATGCGCAATGCACGTGGTCTTGAACTTGAAAACAAAGATGTTGCTGTGTTTCGGACTTTTTACCGCTTCCCAAATTGATCGAGCTATAACTAATTACCATGGATGAAATCCCTCGCCGAAAAGGGATAAAATTGTCCGTGAACATCATTGCATTCGAAAACTCCATCACTTGGGTATGTTTGGTGTTTGGTAGTTGTCTGAATCAATCTAAAAAAAATTACACTGCGTCGGCTTAAGAGAAAGTAAGACGTCTACTCAGACAGTTGTTTGTGACATTCTTTAATTAAGGGAAGTGTTATATCTTAACTACAATAAGGGAATAATTTCAGCAGAAACTGATCCTGTCACTTAGTTTTACCATTCATGTACACCATTTCTCCAAAACAATGAGACATGTTTTAACTCAGCAAAATGAATGTGATCATTTAACATTGATAGATAAATTCTTTCAATATAATTAACTGTTCATCTGCTGATGAATAATTCTTGTTTGATTTAATTTAGTCTAAACTCTTTTTGAATCAACATTTATTGGATTAGTTGTGACAAAATCACTCATTTGATTTGAACTTCATTGTAAAATTTGTTCATAAAAGAATTTCTGTAACATTTGCACTTAACAAATATATTTAACTTCTTGTTTCAGAATCTCAATCCCAGAAGGTCAGAGAGAATTCCTTCTTTGAGTTCCAACACATCATCCAATAAATCCGACATATTCTTGCTGGATAGGAGGAAAGAGAAAATAAGAGAACTGTATGAGCAACTGGAACGGCACACAAACTTCTCTGACAGCAAATATAACTGCAAAGTAAATGGCAATGATGCACTTTCTGCAATCCGGAGAGCAACTACTGAGAGGTGCAAGAAAGAAATACAGGCCACATACTGCCGTTTACAAGAAAAATCACTTTATCCATCCATGCTTCCCCGGTTCTGTCCTCTCCAAGGTGTGCAGAAATATCTCTGTTATTGATTAACTAACTATTCTTTATGTTCCAACAATTGTTGGAATCCTTATATGTTATACCATTTGAATAATTGGACAAAGCAGGTTATAAATCGGTTCTGCATTCCCTCCACTTGCACAATTTTAGTGAAGCTTCTGCTGTGTTTCGGTGCTACAGTGTTCCCTATGGGCTTAGCCTAGATTTCCAACCTGCCCGTCCCATCCTCATCGGCGGCCAGCCAGTGTCAACCCCCCACACCCTCCGTACAGCCTGCTCAACCCACTCCGCACCCACCGATCCCCCAGAAAGCCATCTATCTGGCGGCCAGTAACTCTATCACAGGCCAGCCAGTGTCACCCCCCCCCCCCCCACACACACACACACACACACACACACACACACACACACACACACACGCACACACACCCTCCGTACAGCCTACTCCACCCACTCCGCATCCACCGACCTCCCACCCCCAGTTAATACAACCAGCCGCCATACTCTGTATGTGTAACATCAGACCATATTTTATTGCAAGTGAATGATACATCTGACATGAATCATACTAATCCCTCAGACCAACCCGTATGTTATCGCGTCATGGCATGTCGGAGCGCGTATAAACCAAGGACCACACCAGAATTCTTCGCAGCGCTTTCCTTACACAACACCCTTGTCACGATTGTGATAGTTTGCGCCACATTAACATGCGCTGGAGCAAGCCTACATGCGATCGCTACGATAACTTTTGGCATGTTCTGCGAAACTTGCTCAAAGACTGCGTCAATATGATATTTTACCAGATTTGTGAGCTTCATGCGAGAGAGAACAGTGCAAAGTAAAAGATCATGGCAAAAGCGATACCATAAGGGAAAACTTTCAGAATTATGCTCCAATCAACCGTGCACAATGTATGTTTCTTTATTCTTTCAAACCTCGAACACATGGTGTATCATTTTAGAGAAGGTATCAAATCGACATGGGCTGAGACTTTGTTTTGTGAGGAGACGAAGCTGGTTGTCACTCCATTCACCATCATTTAAGTATTATGATGCTGATTAAACCCCATGTGTCATACAAAGCATTATCAAACAGAGCAGTCTTTATGAGCGGCCAGCATGCTGCATCACTGTTTGTCTTTAAATGAGCTGTTTATACTGACTGGGCTAATTTCTTGAATCCGGCTTGGGAGGAGCCCACAGGTGAATGATCTTTATCATTTTTATGGGAAAATTCCAGCCAGTCCAAATCGATGATCACCTGCCAAAGGACATGGTTTTAACTCATTATCCGGCCACCTCTTCTGTTCCGGGAAGTGGCTGGATATGTGGGGGCGGACTGGAGGGGGACAGTCTGAGGTATACTCCTGTTGTAGCTGCTTACTCAGCCATATTGTTACACATATGATTCATATTAGATTAAAATGAACTAAGGCATTTTAGTATGCTGTGATGTATCGTCTGAACAGGAAAATTCCAATTTTGTTATATTTCGCGAAAGTAAAATCGAATGCTTTTTCTTTTTCACAAGTTGCCCATTCCATGATCAAGTATTCTACACGCACTGACATGGAGAAAGACCACATTCTGAGTGATCAAAAAAAGCAGTTAGCTGCGGGTGAAGTTAAGAAGGTCATCATTGTGTCTTGTAAAACGGTAATGTCTTCACAAGGCATGAAACCAATAATTGCAGACAGACAGGTGACCATTGGGTGATGGCAGCGTTGTGAAAAAACAATCTGAGGAAGCACGAATAGCTTATATATGATGAATAAATGGGGTCAGGGAATATAGAGCACCCAGCATGAGCGCAACAGCGGGTTTCATTTTGGAAAAAAGGGTGAATTAAGTAACCAATTTTTAAGTTGATGTGCAGTCTTTTCACTGGCGTGATTCCTTGCTGCATGCTTAGTGGGCAGATGGCCAAAAATGTTGGAGTGTTATTCAAGGTGGCTGTTTGGGAGGGGGAATTTGATGGTGTCTACCTAGAAATTGTGACCTTTGGCTGGATACATGGGGTGGTCAAATGAAGTACTTTTTTATTGCAAGTGTTTGTAGACCAGCTCAAGTGGAGCTGTATAGGGGGTGGGGGTTGTATGGTGGGGGGGGGGGGGGGGGATTTATAACCTCTGTGTCAAATGGGATTGTATCCATGATGTTGTTCCTACTGCAGACGATAACCAAGGAACACTCATTGGGTGTTTTCCGTGACAACAGGCAACAACGTATACTGGGCGGACCTCGGGCTGAATTCAAAACTAGCAACAAACCGGAGGTTTGCATCGCACATTGTTTGAGAATTGGTGAGTGGACAAAGTTTCTCTATGTGATGCATCAGCATTTTAATGCTTTAAGTCCTGATCATTTAAACAATTTGTACCAACAGGTTACCAGTATGCTGGGGTCGAGTTTGGCCTTGAATGTTTTTGTGGAAACAGTTACCCACATTCAAGTGAAGTGCTTGATCATACTGAATGTGACACGCCTTGTCCCGGGGATCGAGCTCAGAAGTGCGGGGGCTTCCTTACCTCAAGCATCTACCACACAGGATATGGACGTTGGTGCTTGAATTGTTGTGCATGGTTTGATATTGTCCAAAACGTTATTATTTGTTTTTCTTGTGTGAAACATATGTATTGATTGTGTTAAGGGCGAGCCAATAACCCATCAGCTTATGTGAAACCTGAAGCAGCGGATACATCTAGTGTTAAAATTGTGTTTGTGCTCACGGTAAACGGCCGTGCTCTCCGGCAAATCAAGAGGTTACTGAAAGCCATCTACCACGTGAATCATTACTACTACATACATGTGGACAAGGTAAGACCGTTTACTGTTTAAAGCTGATCTCCTGCTGTATTCATGGCGGAGATGTGTTTGTTTTCACCTGGCGTAATGACCTTCCAGCGTCAGGACTACCTGCATAGAGAACTCACCGCTTTGGCAGAATCACTTCCTGGCAACGTCCGTCTTTCACAAGCGAGGTTTTCTACAATATGGGGCGGTGCAAGTTTACTGGCCATGCATTTACAGTGTATGAGGGAGCTGTTGGCGATGGCAAATTGGAACTGGGACTTCTTCCTTAACCTGAGTGAATCTGACTACCCCATCAAGTGTGTTTAAGTCCTTGAATCAGTCTATTTTGAGCTGTGCCTCAGTAATATATGCCATTATCATTTAAGATTTCATGAAGATTTTCTCTTAATATTCATTTGAGGTATGTGAGATGATTCCCTATGAAAGACTTTGTCTCCTATGCACCCTGCTGTTTAGTATGTAATTATATCGAAAATTTGAAAGATGATGTTTTCCTTTGTCGTATCGTTTGAATGTGTAGAAGCATGAATGAAACGAGCTTATTTCAGGGACATGGTCGAGTTATTTGCTTATTTAGCTTCTCATCCCAACCACAATTTCTTGCGAGCACATGGTGCTCAGACATCTGAGTAAGTTTGTGTGTAGTCATCGATGTAAAATGAATATTAATATCTCTATAGGGTGCACAGCTAATTTGACACCATAATGATGACGTGCTGTGGATATGTTTTATCTTCATTTAGTTGTTCTTTAGAGTGGTTCCCATACTGATCTGACATGTGCCCTTGTGAGATTTATTAGATTTATTTGTTTATTTATTAGAGTGGAAGGTTGAATTAACTGATGATGAGTGAACCGGTGATCATTTGAATGTTTGGGAAAATTGATGATATTCACAAAAGTGTTGTGAGTTCTGTGTGAGTTTGTGTGATCTTGTTACAGAACTTTAACAGAGCTAACACATTATCTCTCTGGGCAAAAAGATCGTAACTTTCTCCGTTCACATGGTAAAGACACATCTAGGTAAGGCAATGCTTCACATAGCATGACCCACTTGGTAACCTGGTGATGGATTTAATGCATGCATGGCTTCCATAGATGCCTGTGTAACTTCAAACTGTTTAGAATGTTGCTATGCATTAAATGTGTATTATACTTGGCTCTTGATATCAATCCATAGGTCTATACCCTCAAATACATCTTCCACTTACTCACAAGGCTGATAGTGGGATATGTATGTGCTGCTGTGCTCCTCTCTTCCTTTTATTGAGCCTTCTTTCGTCGGTTCAATATGCATTCAAACTCTGATGCTACCATGTTTTGTTCTGAAAATCATATAAGCCTTGTATCATTCGGCTCATTTCTTGCCATCTCAATAATTGATATAAGGCAAGAATGATATCAGATTTCACTGTCCAGCATGAGTTGATTGACACTTTAAAGTAATTATATATTGAGAATTACTTCCCCTCTTAAATACATTATTTAATTGTTTCTTTGTATATATGATATCATTAGCATGAATTTACATAATATTCTTGAAAATAGATTACTTGTGTTTGTAATGTTATGCATTGCTTTACTTATATAATCATCCTTGTAGATTATCATCTGACTTTGGATAAACACTATTGATTAACTTACATGATCTCCATTCGCTTATTGCTTTCCATTGTGTGAATGCATAAAGTAAATATAAATGCTTATTCTGTATTCATTTTTCCTGGCAATATATATGCTAATTTCAATATTGCATATGCCACTCAAATGGCTCTATCCAAATGTTCCCTGCCTCTTTACAAAACACACAAGTGTAATGTAATTATGTGATGCATATTTGATGTCAGATTCATCCGCAAACAGGGACTCAATATGCTCTTCTATGAATGCGACACCCACATGTGGCGGCTTGGAGAGCGCCCCCTCCAGGACGGCATCCGTATTGACGGAGGAAGCGATTGGTTTTGTATAAATCGTGAATTTGCCACTTATGTGGTCCACAATGATGCTGATCCCCTCTTAGGGGGGCTACACGAGTACTGGAAGTACTCACTGCTTCCCGCAGAGGTAACTATGTTATTATTTGTGTACAGTAGACAGATAGTCAACAGATGCTGATTGAGTGATAATGATATATATGTATGTATATATATATATATATATATATATATATATATATATATATATATATATATATATATATATATATATATATATATATTTATAGCCAGTATATATATATAAATATATATATATTTATATTATGCATATTTTTTCTTACTGATGGAATGGTAATAAAAGCATGATTATTTATTAATTTCTCAACATACTTATGAAGTCAAGTTCACTGTGTTGGTGTTTCCCAGTCGTTCTTCCACACGGTCCTTCAGAACAGTCGGTTCTGTACAACATGGGTCAACAACAACCTTCATCTGACCAACTGGAGACGCCAACAAGGCTGCAAATGTCAATACAAGCACATTGTTGACTGGTGTGGATGCTCTCCCAACGACTTCAAACCAGCTGATTTCACCAAAATCAAAGCAAGGGCCTTTGCTTTTTGTCCTCATTGAATGTGCACATCTCTATTACACCCGTCATACTGGGTCCCTGTGGGATGTAAAATGGTTGGTTTTCTGGGTATTTTTTCCAGAATACTGAGAATAAACCAACATACTTTGCCCGCAAGTTTGAAGCGATTGTCAACCAGCAAGTTATCAACGATCTTGATAGCTATCTTTTTGGGGCTACCCCTGAAGGTAATACCCAGGTTTTATACCCAGTCCACCTCATCAAGATAGGATCAACTGGGTCGAGCTATGATCATACCCAGCGTGGGCTGCTTTCAGATACTCCCGGCCTATATTCCTACTGGCAGAGTGATTACCATCACCAAGATACCTTATCTCGTGTGGATGATGCCCAAATGACCCTCTACACCGCGTTTACCCGCCTCACTGTGGCCATGATCTGTCCTCGCATCACCTCTACTCTACAAGAGGTCACTGTTTATAACTTAGCTGACCAATTCCAGGGCTTGTTGGTCAAGATGGAAGCTGGGGAAGATGGTGCTGTCATAGAGGCACTGATGCAGACGATCCCCCAGTACCAAGTGATCAAGCCACAATCTTATGTGGAAAGGCTTAATGGGATTCAGGTATGGTGTATTACAGTACACATTTCAATCCTAAAGCACTTGTCATCAGAATTTGAGTTCCTGTGGTGATGATGTTCAGAAAACAGACCAATAAAGTGCCTTCACTAGTTGCTTTTGGGGATGTGATATGATAATTGCGTGTTTTCCTGATAACAAATACTCCTATAGTACTGTACCTGCCGGTTGTGTTATTTTCAGGTTGGAACTAATTTTGACCCCAAAGAGGAGATATTGAGGAACTACGGAGGTATTGTGGGCCCCCTGAGTGAGCTGGTGGTACGATTCACCTGGGCCCCGGGTGCCCCCCTCTCCTTCACTGTCTGTTACGTGGACCCTGTCGACGAGGTGGCTGGGTCCTACGAAGTGCCCGTTAAAGAGAGTGAGAAGGAACTCATACAGTTACACAAGCCTGACTTCTCCAAGCCCCTGCGCCCAGGTGTATGGACGATCAAGGTGCTTTTTGTGTGGGAGGTGGTGGCAGAAACGCGGTTTCTGGTTATGCCCATATCAACAAGGGGTGATAAAAAAGACCTCAGCAAGGTGGAATTGTTGGCACTACACAGGGGACCTACCGAGGGTAGATACACCCAAAAAGAGTTCGATTACATGAAGAACTCCTTGGGATTGTCGCCTAATGCCTCAATCATCAAGAGGCAGGATGCCAATACTAAAGCTGCCCTGCATGGCGCGGGGCTGAGGGAGTGGATAGACGGATTAGTGTCGACTACATGGTCCGTATCCGAGGCGTGCCTCATAAGTGGCACACAGCCTTCATCCTGCACACCGCTAAGGACATGCAAGGAGACTTCATGGAGCTCTGACTCCCCAGATCCAAAGTCCACCATCGGGTCAGAGTACCCAGACACAGGAAGGCTTAGGTAGCCCAGGATTTCTCTAGTCTTTTCTTATTGATTACACTGTGTGGTTTATTTATAGTAACGCCTCACAGCATCATTTATTCATGTTGGTCATCATTTATCAGATTTGTTTACGTGTCGTCTGCTTGTTATCCTACTGTAGCATGTGATCATCTGTGCCCGTCTCAGGGATAGGTGTGTTTCTCATTGGAGCTGTTTTTCATGCCTTCATTAGTACTTTTACAAAACCAATTTCTTCGATTTATTCCAAGATTATCCATTATACAATGGATGCATTGAGGTGTGATCATAAGTGTTACATGTGCAAAACAAAATTCTTATTGATACTGTTATTGTCCATGCTTAGAAGGTAATTTTTTAATGAAAACCACATAAATACATATTTTCATTCAATTTTTTTCAAACAAAATTATCAATACCAATGTGCTCATTATTCTCAACGTGTGGCATCTATGTCGGACACCAACAGAAAGTAATTTCTTAGGACACCATTCTCGATGGTTATCATCAAAGAACATGAAGTGATGATTACAGCAGAGCAATGGGTACAGATGGCCAGTTGATTTTAAAACCATATATGTGAATATCAGTATTATGATAAACCAACGATTACCTACCGCTCTGTCACTATATATTTCCACTGTTGATATTAACATATATGTAGTTGTTAACTTGTGATATCTCCTTTGGACCATCCCCCAACCACAAGAATGGTCACAGTGCAGTGTAAAAAAGGTGTGTTTTTGTGGGGCAGGTCCCCTTCTTTTAAACCTGATTCATTAATCGTCAAAGTTGTTATTTCAGTAGCATGTCTGGTCAATGCGGATTGACAAGATCAAATGAACCAAGTCAATCAAATGTGACGAATGTGATTAACTGCAATGATATTGTGACGAATGAATTTTGTAGAGATGACTTATTTCATTTCCTTATTGATTACATCAGGGTAACAGTTTTACAAGTTGGTAAAACTGGTTTCGAATGCAACCTGTATCAACCAAAGCCAATTTTTGAATTGACAATTTTCTCTTAATCATATAATGATTGCCACTATGACAGATTGCCACTATGACAGTTTTCACCACATCACTAGTAGTGAAATAGCCATTATCAGAAGGTGTCACTAATTATTGTAGTGAAACAATATTGCGTGTGGGAACAATCTTTAATGTAAACAACCCTTCATTTGTTAACTTCAGTCAAGTCACAAAGCCTATGATTCAAAACTGATCGTTTGAAAGAAAACGTATCAGCATTTGTGTAGCTTGTGTCAAGTGGAAGCAAACTAACCAAACTTGAAAATGTTTCTTTGTGTCTGGTGCATGTGTGTATGATAGCAGGTGTAATTATGATTTCAGTCATTGTTAAGTATCGATCCCAGTGGTACAATCTCCGTAGTGACACATCACCTCTGTTTGTCTGAAACAACGTTTGGGGTCCGTTGACAGGGTGTTTGAAAGCAATACTCGCCAATATCCCCGCACGACGGTAATATAAATTTATATGTCAATAAGACGTCGTGCACGGCTATACAGTCAACATGAATCTCATATTGGATAATATTGGTTTGTTTGGTGTCAATGAATTATGGTTTTCGCACTTCCAACACATTCTTATACGCTTACGATTGTGTGTAATATTGTGCAATATCTAGACTGCAATATTCTTGATTTTTGGAATTGTCTCTTCCTTCGGGTTCGTTTCTACCAGTTTGTTGTTCGATGGAAATCTTGTTGAAATCGACGCAATGCACCCTATATGGCTTGATTCTGAATAAATCATGCACTAGAAGTTGTGTGGTACGTTTATTTGTGTCTTATGTAGCGTGTCTTATTGCAAGTGCCACCGAAAATCGCCCCCACACCGGAAATGTTAAATAAGATACACCGGTGAGCACATCCGATCGAAGCTACTACCAAGTCTTTCGTACTAAATGCCACAAGTTTCTTGTTCGAATGCACCATTGATTGAGTATCAGTTCGATTTTTCCTCGCAAGTTTTCACAGACCTGTCTGGACCAAGCGACTGCCGGTCATGTTCGGTGTGTTGCTCGGTGTACCATTTTACTGATATTATCGCTAGTTTCCCGTGACAGTCAATCTGTCTCCATGCCGGCGACAGCCAATTGTAAAACTGGCTTCCAAGTTGATTTTTTGACTCAAGTGGATCAGGAAAGGTTGATGGAAACCCATCACTGACAATGGCATTGATAACACGTGGTGAGCGATAACTGATGAAAGTGTGCTGGTCATTACCATGTCCGACACCATGCAACAGTAACAATGCAACTTAGCAATTGCCTAATGGAACGGGACGACTCAAAGGCTCATTTAATCATACTGCAAACACATCAGGCTTATTATAAAAGTAATTCGACTAGATGGATGTTTCAATCATATATTTCCATCGTCTCTGATGTTTTGTACAAGCCCTGTGAAGCAACATGTAGTGCTTTGTTGTTTTCAGGCCAATAAACAGCACATGCCGTAGTCTAAGCCGTCGATGAAGATTTGAAATGACGCGACTTTGTGAATCCATTCATTTGGTACGCCCATCCCGTGTCACTATTGTTTTTCGAAAATTTTCGGTGTGAGCATCGAGTAATTACTTCATGGTGCAAGAGGCTCCAAGAGAGACCCTCTGTGAGCAGAGAAGGAGCTCCAGTGAACTGTTTTTGATTGATACCGGTTACATAAATCTGGATAGATTCTTCCAAATAATCACCATTTTAGGGTACAACAATTTCAATGTCTACATTTTATAGAGTTGGTGAGCCTGGCTAGCTTTGGTCACGCAACTGTAGGTAACTTGTTGAGTGACACTAAAATTGTAGAACCAACCAAACGCAGACCGCTGATAAAGCCTGCTTTGGACCGATGACGACATGTTTTTTTTTTCTTCAGAAAGCCAATGGATCTATTAACTAGTATCCATTAGTTAAACCTGTATTGGACCAGTAAAGATGTGAATTTTCTAGAAAGCCAACGGATCGATCTACCTGATATCACCTGGAACTGATTTGACTTCCGATTTTGATCATGTGATTACTACACTCTGGATGTGTATGTTGGCTGACTACATATGTATGGGTTTTTTAAGATCATGGTTTATTTAATTATTGTACACGTATTTGGATATTTTGCACCATGTATGGACGCAATTATCCGAAATAAAGTTTTCTTATCTTATCTTATCTTTAATACTTAGTCGGAACAATTACTGGCTCACCTGCCCAAACCAATATGGAAGCAATTTAAGGAGATCAGAAACGTTTAAGGAAGTTTGATAAAACTCATTCCACTTTTTTACCAGTTTCATTAATCCTTGTAAAAATATAGAGTAATCATTGTTTTTAACAGATATGCGATTTGAAATGCCAGCTTTCTCTAAATTCTAAGACGCCTTCAGCATTATAAAGGTTCCCTTAAATTAAAAAATGAGATTCAATTCACCAATAAATATTTGTCCTTTTATAGGTCGAGTTGTTATGTTGTTTGGAAATGGGATCCTGTGCAAAAGACATGGTCCGTCTTGTTAGATATTATCCATTTTATGCTGCGTTTTAGAATTTACTTCAAAAGACAATGTGACATTCTTGTTTTGCGTCGCCTAACTGGATGTTTCTGGAAATGCTGGTTCGCCAGCCTTTTTCCACCCTTAATGTGTAACTGCCTCTTCTATTATTACCAAGTGTGTTACCTCTCTTGTCAGGCGACAAAATATTACTCGCAGTTTCCATGGCACATATTCTTTATTACATATTCATTATTCATGAGAAGCATCTTCACTTGCGAAATATCATAAAATTTCCTTCCTCTGTCGATCTACTCCATGCCTCGGCGTATGTTTTGCTCCCCTGAGAGCTCAACGGAAGAACTCGTTGGAATATGTCTGGGCAAAATGAAATACCGAGTTTCGACATTTCCGGGTATTAGATATGTACAGCTAATGGGCAGTCTTCTAAATGCATATGTATAGTTTTCTGGTCGTCATTCAACAAGCCGTGGTTGCCGCGGTAAATATGCGATACTCGATTGCTCCAAATGGTTGGGGGCAATGGTGTACTGTATGGTTTCAGTATTCGGCATAATCATTCATAATGAGACTGTGCGGTGGTTTTGAAAAATAGCCGCATGTTGTTTGCATAGCGAGAACTACATATAAAGTTTAGAAATAATCTATTGAAGGTCTGTAGTAAATTTGGATTACTAGTAGCGCCTTGAAGTGGTTTACATTTCACCAACTCGCTCTGTCGGCGATGCTTGCAAGTAAAGTGTGACATGTTGCCAAGTGAAACAGGGATAAAACAGTAAGTGTATGCAGTTGTTTCATATATTGGTATAATAGGAACCACGCGAACGATGGGTGGTTGCTTCACGATTGTGGATAGATGTACGTATACATAAATCAAGAAAACCTAAGCACGATTTGGCACTTAGTTCTCTCATTTTTTGTGAGGGAGTCAAAGAGAACTAGTCATGGAGGTTGGGTATATATAAAAAATACAAACAGTTTATTAACCAAGTATGTAAATAATGTATACAGATTGATATTGCAAATACAAATACATAACTCAGATTGGTAGTAATTACATGGGTGACAAAATATATATAATTTATGCTTTGACAAAATTATGTGTGATAAGAAATATTATACTAAGTACATATAATGAGGGCACTTAGTTCTCTCATTTTTTTTGGTATTGGAATCTGTTTGCGGGGTATTTGATTAAAAGAGAATACATTTTTCATCATATGGCATGTGCTCTATAAGTACAATTGCACCTGTTTTTTTTTCAAAACGAGCGATCGGAACTTAGGTAAGTTCATTTTGATGTTGTCAGCATTTTCGGTGTCAATAGTTAGGTATGGGTGATAACATAATATCCCAGCGTTGACGTGTTTTATAGTAATATACAAATCCACTTAATAATCATACGAAAGAGCAGAAAGCAGCTATCATTTGTTATTCAGTTTTCCTCTGATTTAACATCGCCTTATGTAAAGATGAAATCTCTCCCACTTATGCTGCATTCTCAAACTCACTGTTTGTCACTCGATTGTCACAATTTATGCAAGAAAATTGAGGATTTCGTCTTTAGGAAATTTTCTGGTATTTTAATTGATGTTTGATCGTCATTCTTTACAATGTGTATTCTTATTATTGAATCATCGATTGCATTCATGCGAAAAATGACATAAATGTCTTCAATACCATATGTTCTGGGTGCATTCATTGTATAGCTGCGAGCGAACTGTTATTTTTCATGGCATTTGTATAGATACAAAAACAAAAGGAAAGCTGTAGTTACTGGGTTTCATATTTCGCACATTCCTACACTTTTATTCATTCTATATATGATTTTTTTTTATTAAAGATAAACATTATCCTGACAGCAAGATGGTGGATATTGATGAACCAACTCAGAAGTGGTTCTCAATGATAATGCAGCCGGAAGGTTAATTGCGTAATCTATTGCGAATATTGTTTTTGATTTACATTGTGTTCGATGTTTTGATCTCTGGTCAAACACTCGTCCTCGTCCGAAATTTGACAATCGTCTTATCACCGATATCCAGTATCTAATCGAATGAGTGCTCACGTCGATCCTGCGTGGTTTGTGGTAGGATTCATGCTGTTTATATTGTAGCCACTCACAGTATTCTTCCCGAGTAATCTACAATTTGATACCAGTAATCAAAAAGCCAGCTTAAGAAAACCAAACCATTCAAGCTTGCATTTATCGAGAGTGGTATAGATCGTTGGCTTAAGAAGCTTTCACTTCTCCGAATAATAAAATATAAAAAAATATTGGAAATTGACCAACCTATGCTGCAAGGAAACAAACCAGATTGTTTAACAGAAACTAAGTAACAGATAAAAAGTGCATTCAACATTAACCGAATTAATGTAACGACAATGAAACCTTATGCTTTGTGTCGTTAGCTTGTTATCAAATGCCCGATTAATTTCTTTTACTAGTTAAATAATGTAGTATCATAGCTAACAGAATGACACATTGAAATTATAATCGAGTGCTCTTTTTCATTTATGTTGTGGGCAACCTTTAACCTAAGTGGATCGCAACTATAACCAAGCGGTGTTCCCAATCTTAAGATGCAATTTAAATTACTGACCCACACCATCCATGGGCGTCCAGAGTAAATGAAAAATTAAATCTATTGAATACCTTGCCTGTTGAAGTCTATTCCAGATAAAAATACAAACACGGGATGTTTCTAATCTACATCACTCGACTCTAGGAGTTCCCTTTCTCTCCAACGCCTCAGAGACTGCGCGTAATGCATGTGGCCTAGTGCTCCAACAAGAAAAACCCGCTTTCCAAACAAATGAATGCTCGGTATTTTCCGTGGTTCCATGACTGGCCAATCAACGCTGTTGAGCCGCGATCTCGCGTGGCGCCCCATATTCGGCGTAAAGATGACGGAACAACAATGTGCGTTTAGTCGGCGAACTCCGGATTTAGCCAAACGCGTTTGCAAGGCGAGTTCCAACTGGCCAATCTGTTATGGCGGTTTTGATTCGAGCGGCTAGAAACCTGACCGCAATTGCGCAGTTTTCTGGGTGATCTGTCCCAAGACCCTTGAGCCAGAGAGAGTTGTGCCAGTCGGGATGTGGGGGCTCAAGGGAATGGGGACCTAGACTAGGATGTAACTGATGCGGTAATCATTTAGCCGTGTCATATGTTATAATACTATTTTGGCTCATACGTTCTTAAAAAGCCTCCCCCTTTAATTATCAGCACGAGAGCCCGGGTTACATCACACCACTCTTTGGGAGGGGTGTAACCCTGATTTCAGCAATCCTCACAGCAAGCGAGTTCATCCTCCAAGTGGACTCGTCGTGTCACGTGGGGATTGTTTTAGCCTGGCCTATCATGTGGACCCTTTATAAGGTCCACATATGGGTCAGTCACGGAGATTCATCTAGTCAGAGAAACGATTCGGACCGCGAGATTCCAGGGAGCTTCATTGTTGAAATATAAATAAACAAAATAAGCAACTCTACTCCAGGACTCGCGTTGATTTCCTCTGGCTAGTCCCCACTCCAGCAACTACAGGCAGTGAGTAACAGTACTATAACGAAGAGCGTGCATAAGCAAGGAAAGCTAAGAAATTCTATCTTCATATTAATGTAAAGCTAGAATTTCTTGGCTTATGTGCTCCTTCGTTTTCGTACTGTTACAGACATTTACGGCTTTAAGATATTATATGTAAGGAGGTTGCTAATGTCAGCTACTTCTCCAGGTCACACATAGTGCCTGCAGTAGAGTGCGCATGGACTGCTATACTAACGATGATGGACGATGCAGAGCGCCGTGTGCTATCATCCCTAGTCACATACACACGCGATGCATCAGCAGGGAACCTCAGCTTCTTGCTGAGTATTGGCTGTCAGTCAAAAGCAGAACATTATACATAAATAAATACTGAATCGTGTTTAAATGGTTTATTCTAACATGGCTTCATTGAGCTTTGCCGTAATCAGTTTTAGGTAATGGTTTGTGCGTCGATTTGTGAACCATGGGAAGGTCACAATGATGCACACCTGTGGGCCCCTGTATTGATTGGACACACACTTACCTGTGGGACCATCGTAACTCGTCCATACTGGTGTCTTTGATCTTGAGTGAGTGCAAATACACAGAAACCATTATTGATACATGTACTAGAATCGTAATCACTTGTTGCACACGACCCGATGGCACCAAAATATTGATTGATCTTTGTATAACCAACGTCGTCGTCGTTATCATCATCATCATCAGCAGCAGCAGCATCACTGTCACCGTCATCTTCATGATCTTCGTCGTCATCATCAACGTCATCATATTCATCATGATGATCTATACACTTGGTGTTCCATGTAGACCAATCAATAGGTCCGTTTTCGCAGCTGAGTGAATGAATCGGTCGTATGCATGCTGTTGTCGCTTGTTGAAGAAAGGATCGTGTTACTGCACTGTGTGTTCTTGTGACGTGAGGCGTGGATCAGGGCAACAACTGGTCTCGGTAACCGTGGCGAATATTGTGGGTCAGGGACTGGGCTAGCAAAGAGTGAATACTTGGTAAACGCAAGGATAGCTCAAAGTCTGGGCCAAACTAATGTGAAGGTCGAGATAACGTGAGGTACGGGTCAAGATAATGCGAAGGCAGTGTCAATGTATTTGGTTCAAGGTAGCGTGAAGTATGCAGCCCCAGACATGGACAGTTAATATGAAGTTTTTCAGGATAACGGACAAATAAACTGACGCGAATCGCAATCCTTAAACGTCCATCAGAAGAAGTCATATCCAGACATATATTTCAGAATGAAGTTTACTTTTCAAAATACATATGTAAATGCAGAATGTATCATCAATGAATAGATGCCTAGTCCCAGCGCAACTTAACCAGATTAAAGGACGTCATGTCGCCATTTACAGATGCTGCCTCTGTACCGAGGGAAATGAAAATACTTTTTTATACTATGTTATAACCTTAGGACCAACAATGCGGAATTGAGCAAGATGTGACTAGTATGGTTCTGTTGACTTACAACGCAGCAATACATACAGCAAGTACCGTGAAGTCAGGAGTCGAACAATCTCAACGTCCTGATCACCTGCGGGATTACATAAACAAACTGAGGTTAAGCGCTCGTAACAATTTCTAGGGCAGTGAAAACGTTATTTATGGCAAACACCTGTAAGTGTTCCAGGCTTTGTCATATTGGTATTTCTTTTGCTGAAGAGAGGACGTTGACCTGGGCGTTGTAGTGTGGGCGGCTGCGTGGGTTGCTGTGTGGGCGGCTGTGTGGGTGGTTGTATGGGTTGTTGTGTGGGCGGCTGTGTGGGTGGTTGTATGGGTTGTTGTGTCGGCGGCTGTGTGGGTGGTTATATGGGTTGTTGTGTAGGCGGCTGTATAGGTTGCTGTGCGGGCGGCTGTGTGGGTGGTTGTATAGGTTGTTTTGTGGGCTGCTGTGTAGGCGGCTGTATAGGTTGCTGTGCGGGCGGCTGTGTGGGTGGTTGTATGGGCGACTGTGTGGGTGGTTGTATGGGTTGTTGTGTGGGCGGTTGTGTTGTTGCTTAGGTGCCTATGAGGATGGTTGTGTGGGTTGCTATTTGGGGGTCTGAGTGAGCAGTAGTGTAGGCGCAAACGTCTCACCCTGAGAGATTGAACGACGTTTGCATCAAATTTGCACTTTCCAATCGATAGAGCGAGAAGTCCAACGTAAATCAATATCATGGAAATATTTCGCAACCCGGATACATACATGTACTCATAACCAAACATTGGCTTGCCGTGACCAGCACGTGACGCAAGGCATCGAGCGAATGTCTTATTTCAATGTGCACAGGCACACCGTGTACATACCGCGTAGTCGGCGATCAGGGCTACAACGCAAGAGAGCAATCTTCGGGTGTTTTTTTAACCCAGCGTCCCACTCAGTAGTGGCTGGGCGTCGCGCGGGGCGGGGGTGGGGGTGGGAGAGGGGGTTGGGGAGCTGAGAGGTGTATGATTGATGAGGGTGCTGATGCTCAGCTGTCTCCGGTCTTACGGTCTAGTCCAGCTCCCAGATCCATCAAGAGCGAGTCAGGTGCACAACTCGCCTTCAGTCATTTAACCTGATCGTCAATCGTAGGCACACATGCAGACACTCTACGCTACAACATGTGCTGTGGATACATGACTTACGCATACGCACCTTACCGTGTCGTAAATCCCATTGATAATGTAAGCTTTCCAGTGCTCTACAAACTTCATCCACCCGGCTGCTCATTTCGTAAGATCTTCAGCGTGATCCTCGCATAACCGTCACTCATTAATTGGCATCTGTATCCGTACAATGTGCCACCAAGGCTTAAGTCGCAGAGAAACCCAGTGGCGCGAAGGGAAGAGCCACAAGGCTGTATCCAGCGCCCCCTTGCGTCTCACCTGTCAAGCACGATGTCACGTGACTGCGGAGGGTGCGGGGTGATGCTGTACCGAGGAGAGTTGGGGCTTATTGGTGCGCCTGGCAGTCGGGCAGGCTCGCGATACAGCGGCCAGCAGGTATCCCTTTCATAACGTGGCCCAGCATCGCCGCGCCTCCAGAGCAGCAGTCACTCGACGCGCGCCCCATCTACCTGTGAAATCTACAGGCATTCGTATCAATTAAAAGGTGGAATTTCAAATTGCATTGCGGAATTAATCCGTTCGTGAGATTAAGGCGTGGATATATTCACACTTGGATTAGCCTAATCAACGGACCTGAATTGATTCATAAGCCCGGACATGGGTCCTTAAATAGGAAATTGTTAATCGTTAAAGGTCACGATAGAGGTTGATGAGAGATGAACGTGTCACCGCGCCAGGTAGCTAGGTGGTGAGATATCTTTAGTGGAGGTGTTTTTTACGCGGGTTGTTCAACACGCAGCGGCCTTCCTAGCAACAGCAGCAGCAGCAGCAGCAAGCAGCGCGGTGGCAATGCATCGCTGTTGGAGTGTATCGACCACGCTGGTTGAGAAAGCAACGGCGCATACCTGAGTTTGGATATCTCTTCAGTAACTCCGATTGTGCGCGGTTGTGAGTTAGATCATCGACCAGAAGTAAGGGTGTGCCATTTATATATCTGATGTCCGTTACCGCAGTGATTTGTGGTTCTATAAATTGAAATATCACCGTGTCGGCTGCGTAACGACGTATCGCATCAAGGGAGACCGCCTCATTCATCCGCTGTTTAAGTAGAGGGTGTTGAGCGGTTTACGCGGATGGTGTGTGTCTTCTATAGCGGTGTTCGCTGGAAGGGGACGTGTTGATGTCATCCGCGTTGATACCATGAATGCTCGTACGTGTAGGATGAGGGATGATGAGTATGCTGAGTGTAGACGTCCGGGTATTATGTAGCAGGGCTGTACCACTGCCCTCACGGTATCCATCACCCACCACAGGCTACTACCACTCGCCCCTTGCCCTCACTTCATACCTTGACAATTATCTTAACTTTCCTCTTGGGTTAACCATGTCCGTCATCTAGTGAGTGGAATGGCGGAGGAATCAAGTGGAACGGACCCACCCGCTACTACAGGCCTTCTCCTCCCGGTCCCACCCGACCTCATCACAATGTCAAGCCGGGAGCGACTAGGTCTCCGTCCCCGGCACCCACCCGCTACTAACCCCAATCCGACCAACGGCGACAAGAGGTCTTCTCCCGATCTAGAGAAAGGCAAAGTGGGCGCCGGAAGGACCCGGGTGAGTCGCGTTAACGACGACGAGGATGACGAACAAGACGAAGACGACGCGGAGGATGAAGAGGATCTTGCCTTCCCGGGATTCCGGAAGAAAGTTCTTCTCTGTCTGGAACAGGAAACCAAACCCCGCTTCTGGTGCCTCAAGATGGTGACATGGCCATATCCTTTCCAAAAGTCTGTCGCGTGTTTGTCGTCATTAGTTTTCAGGTATAGATGAGAATGTTGCACAATACGTGAGTATGTCCTCATATGACTGCTAATTCACGTTGGTCATACGCCAAACATATGACAGGGGTTTCGCTCTGTACTTGTGGCGACGTGGATAGCGTGCCGGTCAAAACTTGATTGTATTGATCTTCGTTCATTATCTTGCTTGTGCTATTTTGTTTGCATTGTTGTATATCCCTGACACGCGGTTACATATAACAACTATGTTGTGCACATCACACGACTGGCTCGACTATGTATGAGCGGTTGACACAGAGTCACCGGGTACCATGAGAGGCGTCTTTTTTATCAAAAAGGGTTGCTTCGAAATTTTGTCTGATAGTTTTTTTAAAATAGAAATACGATACGTGGATGATCACCCATTTCCCGTTGATATGGGGATGTAGACTACGCTGACTCATGGGTTTACATTTAATCTCACTAATACAGAAATGTCAAGATACATCTCGCTGATACAGAAATGTTCAGATACATCTCATCGTTACAGAAATGTTCAGATACATCTCGCTGATACAGAAATGTTCAGATACATCTCGCTGATACAGGGATGTACACAGCATATCTTCTTGTGTACGATTCCGCTTAGTGTGGCTAACATAACAGGATCATATCAAGAGCAATGATCCCATATGGTAGGATTATTTTGCATATGGTGATATGAAAAACAATATTGACTATGTTCACGACAACGTATCACGATGAAATTATGTCAATATCTCTAATCAGTATAACCGCTTATAACTGCCCTCAGGCTGGGTGGATACTGTCCGGCACACCAGTTCGGCTGTCAACCTTGTCAGTCGGTTGTTTCTTCCGTTATATGTGTAGTGGCGAATGCTGGTTCGTCTTTCTTGTGCGCTGCCTAATAAGGGAATCTATCTTGTCCACCGCCTTTCTGTTTCTCTGGCCTACTCTGTAACCCAATGGATGACTTTTGGTCCGCTGTCACCCACGAGGGACTGAAGTCTTGGTTCATGATAGTCTAACAGAGACGGCTGTACTGGTCCGTTACCCGCCACGTGGGCTAGCGATGCTGCAGTTGGTCTGTTGGCATGCCCACGTGAGATGGAGTTGCTGCAGTTGGTCCGTTGCCATTCAATTGGGATGGTGATACTGTAGTTGGTCCGTTGCCATGACCACATGGGATGGTGATGCTGCAGTTGGTCCGTTGCCACGGCAATGAGATGGTGATGCTGTAGTTGGTCTGTTGCCATGCCCTTGAGTTTGTGATACTGTCGTTGGTCTGAATTCATCCACAGGATCCAAGCATGCCATACATGGTCCTTCAGCACCAATAGTGACCATGATCTACCGCAAGCTTGGTCAGCAACCCCACATTGTACTTTTCTCCTCTTCAATTGACCCTTCCACTGTGCCCTCCCGCTCCTCCTCAACAGACCCTCCTGTCTCTACACGGGAGACAGATGCCTGCCCTACGTCGCCTGAATCGCTCATCCATTTACACGGTAGACAGATGCCTGCCGAAGACGACCCTTTCACCCTTCCATCACAGACTCAAGCTATCAACAACCCTAGCTACCATTGCCCGTCTCCCTCGGTACCCCAACCCATATTGGATAGAGTGCGTGTTAAGTCCCTTAACAACTCGTCCCCACCCCTTTCGGCCATGCACCAATCGATATGTCATATGCTCTGGTGCCGCCTTAACTTGCAGCGGGCAATTGGTTGCGTAACTATACCTGGCCTGTAGCCCACCGCCCTTTCCGCCCCGGGGACCCCGCTCCTGGATTGCCTTACATACCTGGATGGAGTTCCCGACTCCGAGGCCTGGGTCACGGAGAGATAACCTTACGCGGCCATACTTATCCGGTCACCTACAAGCCGTCAGCACATAGATATGGGTCACTGTATAACCTTTTGTCTTACCGGATGAAAAGCTTAACTACTTTTATGTGTAAATCAAGCAAAACGTTCAGTATGAGTTAAGCTGCTATGGAGATCAGTCAGGTTGTGGTCGGCTTGTATCTGAGGTGGTGTGATCTGTAGTGTCACCGAGGATTGATCTGTAATGTCACCATGACTGAGGTGGTTTGTATGTGTCACTGATGACGGAGGGTGGTTGATTCTGTAATGTCACCATGACTGACTGGTGGGTGGTTGTTCTGTAGTGTCACTGTTGACGGAGGTGGTTTGTTCTGTAGTGTCACTGTTGACGGAGGTGGTTTGTTGTTCTGTAGTGTCACTGTTGATGGAGGTGGTTTGTTCTGTAGTGTCACTGTTGATGGAGGTGGTTTGTTCTGTAGCGTCACTGTTGACGAGGAGGTGGTGGTTTGTTCTGTAGTGTCACTGTTGACGGAGGTGGTTTGTTCTGTAGTGTCACTGTTGACGGAGGTGGTTTGTTCTGTAGCGTCACTGTCACGGAGGTGGTTTGACTGTAGAGTCACTGTGGAGGGTGGTTTGTTCTGTAGTGTCACTGATGACGGAGGTGGTTTGTTCTGTAGTGTCACTGATGACGGAGGTGGTTTGTTCTGTAGTGTCACTGATGACTGTTTTGACGGTCACTGATGACGGAGGTGGTTTGTTCTGTAGTGTCACTGTTGACGGAGGTGGTTTGTTCTGTAGTGTCACTGATGACGGAGGTGGTTTGTTCTGTAGTGTCACTGTTGACGGAGGTGGTTTGTTCTGTAGTGTCACTGTTGACGGAGGTGGTTTGTTCTGTAGTGTCACTGTTGACGGAGGTGGTTTGTTCTGTAGTGTCACTGTACGGAGGTGTCACTAGTTGACTGTTGACGGGTGGTTTGTTCTGTAGTGTCACTGATGACGGAGGTGGTTTGTTCTGTAGTGTCACTGATGACGGAGGTGGTTTGTTCTGTAGCGTCACTGATGACGGAGGTGGTTTGTTCTGTAGTGTCACTGTTGACGGAGGTGGTTTGTTCTGTAGTGTCACTGTTGACGGAGGTGGTTTGTTCTGTAGTGTCACTGATGACGGAGGTGGTTTGTTCTGTAGTGTCACTGATGACGGAGGTGGTTTGTTCTGTAGCGTCACTGATGACGGAGGTGGTTTGTTCTGTAGTGTCACTGTTGACGGAGGTGGTTTGTTCTGTAGTGTCACTGATGACGGAGGTGGTTTGTTCTGTAGTGTCACTGATGACGGAGGTGGTTTGTTCTGTAGTGTCACTGATGACGGAGGTGGTTTGTTCTGTAGTGTCACTGATGACGGAGGTGGTTTGAGTGTCACTGTTGACGGAGGTGGTTTGTTCTGTAGTGTCACTGTTGACGGAGGTGGTTTCACTGTTCTGTAGTGTCACTGTTGACAGAGGTGGTTTGTTCTGTAGTGTCACTGATGACACTGTAGCGTCACTGTTGACAGAGGTGGTTTGTTCTGTAGTGTCACTGTTGACGGAGGTGGTTTGTTCTGTAGCGTCACTGTTGACAGAGGTGGTTTGTTCTGTAGCGTCACTGATGACGGAGGTGGTTTGTTCTGTAGTGTCACTGTTGACAGAGGTGGTTTGTTCTGTAGCGTCAATGTTGACGGAGGTGGTTTGTTCTGTAGTGTCACTGTTGACAGAGGTGGTTTGTTCTGTAGTGTCACTGATGACGGAGGTGGTTTGTTCTGTAGCGTCACTGTTGACAGAGGTGGTTTGTTCTGTAGCGTCACTGTTGACGGAGGTGGTTTGTTCTGTAGTGTCACTGTTGACGGAGGTGGTTTGTTCTGTAGCGTCACTGTTGACGGAGGTGGTTTGTTCTGTAGCGTCACTGATGACGGAGGTGGTTTGTTCTGTAGTGTTCCTGTTTATGGAGGTGGTTTGTTCTGTAGCGTCACTGATGACGGAGGTGGTTTGTTCTGTAGTGTCACTGTTGATGGAGGTGGTTTGTTCTGTAGTGTCACTGATGACGGAGGTGGTTTGTTCTGTAGTGTCACTGTTGACAGAGGTGGTTTGTTCTGTAGTGTCACTGTTGACGGAGGTGGTTTGAGCTGTGTCTTGGAAAGTTAGATCTGTACAATGTCACTGAGCTGGTTTCTACGTGACTTTCCACATAAGTTAGCTCTATCTCCGCACACCTGATGAGATATGAGGCTCAACATAAAACCAACTGCTATCGTAACGATACATTCGTTTATAGCTCCAGTGACGTCCGTACACAATCCACCTGCGCTCTGGTTCCATAAATACACTCAGTTAATGGGAGACTAACACCCATCCGCTTCCGTGAGCATAGAATGGGGGTTTGATGAGAAAGCGGGCGGACGAAATTCACCCGTACACCTTATGAAGGCATAAATATGTAATTTCTTCAGTATCTGCGGCGCGTGATATTTACCCCTCCTCACCCCTCCCCCTCAACACTCCGCCTCCGCGCATGACGTAACGCATTACCTGTGCAATTGTATACCACGTTAAATAAAATATCTTCTGCTCAATTTGACGTAATATTCTATTGTTATCACTGTATTGATTAAAACGATGTGTTACCTGCTCTTCTTAGTAGGTAGCTGTAAAACGTTACCGTCACCACTCGTCAGATGATGTGAAACAATAACCACTTTGTCGGATGGCGTTAAGTACTGCCCCCGATAGTTGCTTGTCTGTTTCATCTCCTGCCGATACAACATAACAGCTTCACCGACAGTTAACATCGGAACATTACCCCGCTAGATAAAACCATTATTCAGCTTCTACTGCAGTATGACATGCCAAAGGCTAAATAACAGCTCGTTGCTCACTCCTCTTCATTCACTCGTCAAACCGAGTACTAGTCCTTCTCTCCCCGTTATGACCTCCTGCCAACTGGCATTTATTCCCTCCTCAATCAGATTGACTGAGAGCTTTTATGTGAATGCTGATAACAAACCCACAAACTCGCAGACGTCGTCTTATGTTTCGTCGATTGAATGTTCATGTATCACCGATTGCAGCTGTTTCTTAAGTCACTATAGTCGCTCATTCGCGTGAACGCTAACTGACTGGCTGACTGACAGACTCACTGATTTACTGACTGACTGAATTAATAATGCTCACTCAATTACTCACCCCTCATGCAATCACTCACTCTCATATGCACCCGTACACTCATATATTAACTCATTCGCTTCCTTACTCGCTCGCTCATTGACACATTTATTCACTTATTGACCCACTCACTCATTATCACATGAGCACTCACTCACTCACTCACTCACTCACTCACTCACTCACTCACTCACTCACTCACTCACTCACTCACTCACTCACTCACTCACTCACTCACTCACTCACTCACTCACTCACTCACTAACATACTCATTCACTCACTCACTTACACACACTCACACACTCACTCACCCACTCATTCACTCATTCACTCACTCACTTACACACATTCACGCACCACTCACTCACTCATTTATTCACTTACTCACTCACTCACTTACTCATTCATTCACTCACTCACTTACACACACTCACTCACCCACTCACTCACTCATTCATTCATTCACTCACTCACTCACTCATTCACCTATTAGCTGACATGTTCACTGTCTCTCGTACTCACCATACGTCCAACGTATGAGCTCGGACACGCCGACAAACGCACACGAGCACGTACACGCTAAGACACATGACATAGACCTGTTCAAATGATAGAAAATGTCCACAAAGATTGCATTGTTGCCTTGCTTTATTGGGAGCGGATATTGGCCGACTGACATATGCTTGTACGAGACCTAGCTCTGTCCATAGTTTCGACCTAAGCTCTGTAAGACCGAGCCTGGCTTAGCCCTGCAGACACTTAGTTGGTTGATGGAGGACGTACACACTTGTAACGCCACCCTGCTCCCTATCTCACCTTCCGCTCTCAGCTGCAAATCAGTCCTTTTCAATAGGCACTTCCCACTCCGGGTCAGCGCAGCCATCAGACGACTCACCGATCCGACCCCAGTCCCTCTCAATGCACCTGACGACGTGCAGCTTGGCCAATCATGTTGTGACTAAGGTGCCATAATACGCTGTGCCTTTACAATAGATGTGTATAAAATATTATGAAATACGTAGCAGGGCGCTTTGGGGGTTTCTTTCAGTCTAGATACATTGTTACAAGTGCAAAACCGGTGTGTGGGTGGGTGGGAGTATGTTTATTGCTCTCTGTGAAGCAATTAGGACAGGAATACATGTTAATTGTACAACACCTATGGACAGGATTCGTCGCTATTGTGCATCAGCTGTATCTCTCACTGTGAATGATTGTTATGTGGAAATCACTGATGGTTTAAGTTGGCTTTGTTGTCTGTAATTGCCGGACTGTCAGTAGCCAAAGTTTCGTGCATTGGGATTATGAATACGGTAATTTAATTCCACACGACTTGATGTTCTAATGTTAAGTCCCATCTTGGCAATAACATGTAGACATCCCACTAATCAGAGCACTGCAATCCCTTCAATATTTACCTCATTTTACAATATCGTTTTAATTCGCACTTTCCATCATCGATTTCCGTGATCGGTGTCGACGTCCTCGTACTAAACACGTGTATTGTTACTGTTGTTGCTATGAATAGTTCCTTGTTTTTTTAGGTTATATAGAATATATGAAAAATTTACACGTATTCTAAGGTTAATTTGACAATTTGTGCAATATCTCCAACTCACATCGAGACATACAAGATCTTTGAACAGCCCTCCGATGTAATTATATGTATAGGATGTAGAAAAATCTCACATTGCTGTTTCGCTCATTAAAAAAATACTACAATTACCCTCCCTCCCCCCACAAACCAATATAAGGCGATACATATAGTGAATGAAAATGGCAGAACTTGTCTGATTGAGTTTATTTCCAACGCACACATCACAAGGGATGCTAGAAATACTTTATTGTGTATTGAAAGCGAATTGCTTTATAACCTGGGCTTCGTTTCAAATGGGAAGATAAGAAATGCCTATCAACCACACGCCACACAGTAACTGGTGCATGGATATATATATATACATATACATATATATATATATATATATATATATATATATATATATATATATATATATATATATATATATATATATATATATATATATATACATATATGTGTGTGTGTGTAAATATATACACACATATGTGCGTGTGTGTGTGTGTATGTGTGTGCGAGTGTTAATGTTTGTGTGTATGTGTGTGTGGATATACCTGTCTTGTTAGTCTCCGTGGGTGTTGCCAACATACCAACCATTGAAGGTGCGAATACTATATTTTTCCCCTGCATTGCTCCTGAAATATCACTAGTTGCGCTTGCGCTGCGCTCGCTTACAGCATCGCAGCCGGTTATTTCCGGCATTTTGCCATGCAGGTTGCTGTCTCACTAGACAGGCTAATTACACGCAGACTACACAGGTTGGTTAGATGTGTATATTTTCTGATGAGTCAACAAACAAGGAAGCGCATTGCAGTCGAGGCAGCTGTTCCGACAACGCAGCATGCATGCATTTCAAACATAATACCACCTTCGACCAACGAATTCATGCGCATGTATTCGCCAGATGTTCCGTCATGGGTCCATCAATTCGATGATTGTGCCAAGTGTTTTAGGACACAAGCACTCTCGCCTCTGTGCCTCATCTGCTCGTGTCTGATGGTTTGTTTGGAACAACCCTCCGTGTGGTAGAATAAAGAGTGGGATGTGAGGGCATTCTGTTGGCAGCGCCCCCATGTGACTATTCAATGAGCACAAGATGTCGTAAAAGTTATAAATATGGGATTAACACGTCTTTTCTTATTGTATGTGATCCACATCGAATAGGAAGCTTTTATTTGTGTTTGTTTGTCACGTGGGGTGCTATATTTCCCAATGGGGTTGCTACCTATGTCTGGGGGATTTCACTTCCTCTTTCTTGATCCGAAACACACTTGGCTTTTGCAGGTGCGTCAAAATATTCTCTTACAACGTGGATGATCGCAAGGTCTGAGTAACTGTTTTTATTTGCTGTCATGTTGCTTCCCATGTTCTCCAATCGGTTCTATTTTCTATTTCCCTGGAACATAATCATCTCGAGAGGCAACATAACTACACAAGAAATCAATATTGTTGACACGAGTTAGCGAATACCCCCACCCCCACCCCGCCTGCTCCCCCGCTCCTCCTTCTCCCCTAAATATCACCTCTAATTTGTTCCCAACTGCCTCATCAAAACGCCGCTCAACCAAACGTCGTTCACTTGAACCCCCCCACCCCACACACCACCACCACCGCCTATCATTCGTGCACCTTGTATGCTAGCCCTACAAGACGTCTGCGTAGACGTCTTACCGTTTCTCGAAACAACGCAACTCAATTATTTTTAGATCGATTCAGACAACCACCAAACACCAAACATACACAAGTGATGGAGTTATAGAATGCAATGATGTTTTACGGACAATTTCATCCCTTTTCGGCTGGTGATTTCATCCGTGGTAATTATTTATAGTTCAATCAATTGGGGAGCGGTAAAAAGTCAGAAACACAGCAACATGTTTGTTTACAAGTTCAAGACCACATGCATTGCGCGGGGGGGGGGGGGGGGGGTGGGCACTTAAGTGTAAAGATATAGTATACATGTGCCGCACGAAGGGGGTGGTTTTTTCAACATCTCGACTTTTACGACGGGTTAGACATTCGCATAATACCTTGTACGATGGGAGTATACTTTTCTCTCATTCTCAACGAGTACAACGGGTACAGGTTTCGAGGGTCCCGCGGCACACACCCTTTCCGAGTTAGGATAAGTGCCCCCACTTGGGATGATAAGGCAATGCGGGAAATCGCGAGAATTATTGTTTCCAAAATGGCAGACATCGTATCGCGATTTGTTAGGAAACGAACTATCGATGCCATTTATTGAAGAATAGCGTCGAGTGGTGGTAAGTTTTTTGGCGCGCAAAGTCTATTTTTTGTAAAGGCTCTTGATATATGTTATTTTCTAGGTACGCAGAGTAGTCCTTCAACCCAAACGAGAACTTGCCGACTGTGTTTGACGAACTCTTCGTAACGGTATAAATTCATGTTACGTTACACCGGAGCTACTTGTATGCAAGCACTGTGACAGAAGCAGTTATACACCCGACCGTCATCGCGAAGTGAACCGATATATAACGTGAAGACGCTCGGGGTATATAACATATGACGAAGCAATATACGCTCCAGTGATAACAGCGATGATTCGATCATCTATAAATTATAAAATATAGAAGTTGCAAGTCGTTGTCCCTCAGTGTGTGATTACACGTAGTGGGCTCTCATGACTCGTGTTCTGACATTTGTGTGATGGAGTGAAGGATGATCGAAATGAAACACATCTCTCTCCTGCCAAAAGGATACGTCAATAGAGCCAGACTGCTGATGCTGTTGTGTAATGAGATTGTGACATCATTTATACTATCTGTCACTTCCATTGCATCGTGCCTTTAATGGGATTCATTCATTTTGATATCCTTATTGTATAGTGTTATTGGGAAACTCGAAATAATTATATTGTTATGATGAATGCATTCATCCGTTTCGGCAGGTTTATTTAATTGATACCGCCCAAAAGTTACATATGTCTCATCGAGGACGGTTGACTTGAGCTATACTACTACTACTACTACTACTACTACTACTACTACTACTACTACTACTACTACTACTACTACTACTACTACTACTACTACTACTACTAATAATAATAATAATAAAAATAATAATGACTTTATTCCCGACATAAACCCAAGACAACTAAGAGGTGCATATCATTTAAACATAAATTAAACCATACATAAATACAGAAGAAGCCCAATCAATATTAGTTATATACATACACAAGGTTCAATTTATGTAGGTCATATGCTATAAGTAGCTTATATGGTTATTTGACGATTAATTATGTATGCAATTCGGTCATTAAGAATATCACATGACTACTTTGATCAGTTGCATAAATCAGTAATAACGGGTATTTTTCTTTGGCTTCCCATGTCTCGCGCATTATGACTGGGACAATTTCATATATCTATGCCTTGTGTGGCACGTCTTGAATCCCCACCCACAACCCACCCCACCCCACCTCCTCTCCTCTCCCTGTTGGGGCATCGTTCGTCTGTAACAACATCATAGCATTCTGTATCTGAAACGGCGTTCGGTTATGATAATCATTGTCTGTCGGCTGCCCCCACCCCCCACGACACTGTATACCTTGTATTGCCCGTTGTCTTTTGTTGTGTGTGTATGTGTGTGTGTGTGTGTGTGTGTGTGTGTGTGTGTGTGTGTGTGTGTGTGTGTGTGCGTGCGTGCGTGCGTGCGTGCGTGCGTGCGTGTGTGCGTGTATGTGTGTGTAATTGCCGTTAGTCTCATGACGGGTGCAAATAGAGCTTATTATCGGTCTCTTCGCTCACCTACAAGAATGATATGTTGGTTTTGAAACGGCCATCAATTGTTGAATGACTTGCACCAAGGTCGCCCGCCTTTGTTACTGCTAACCGCTCGATCGTCAACCATCGATTGGTCAAATTGCGCATTAGGCTGCTCGCTTAAGCGGGAGTGATTAAGTGGGTACGAATTGGAGCCTTATGAACCAGCGACGAGGCGTGCTCAAGTGCGTCACCTTATAATCCCATATGCTCTGCTGTAGTGATGAACTATTCAGAGCAGGACAGTGGCTGTGATAGTATTCTTTTGCTCCTGAGTCTGTAGAGAACATGTCCAATCAATTCGCCAATTTAACCGCTAATATAGACGACGCTAGTGTGTCCCTCTGGCGTGACAATCTCTAAAGCATTCGTAAGACCATTCAGGTCTCCGATTGCCATTCTAGTTTTGTTGTCACCTCCGACGCATTTATTTAGGGCTGGTCTCAGGGGTAGGGGATAAATAATAAATTGGCGGAATCGTAGACGGTATATTTGCCAAATGTGGTCTTCTAATGTGTCTCTCTCATTCTAGAGGCATACCATTTATTTCCCATTCATTATTTCACGGTTGGTCATTGGTCTGGTAGTTTTGTTCGCATGTATGTGTACAGTTTAGTTTAATAGCCGCAAATAATCTGTAAGATTTTAAGACCTATTTATGCAATAAACATGTGATCACATTAGTTGCATTGTATCGAGCATTTAATATGCAACCTAAGTACTGGTCTTCTGCTTTATAGTGGTATTATCTATATGGTCGCTAGGGGGTGCGCTGAGCACAGCGTTCATCAGTGATGGCGTGTGCTCCAGTCTCTCCATCATCTCGCCAACACCTGGCTGCTACGTCCTCCTCCGCCATCAATTACTATCAACTCGTGCACCGCTCATAGATAATTTATCCTCGCCACATCCCACCGTATGTCCATTATTTAATTTACGGTCAAAAATTGGCGAGGCCCTGTCAGTTAGTGGTCTGGGCGGGTGGGAGTGAGGCATGTTGGGGGCAGGGGGAGCCTCGTCTGCATGGTCAACAGATAATGGACCTTTGCTGCGTCCATAATACTAGTCATTCGTCGGGGCTTTTCAACCGCACTCTTATTTGGTCGGAAACACGCGAGTTAAGTGCAATTTATCTCTTGGCGGCACCAGACCCAAGCCCCAATAGCCCTGTTCATTGGCTTATTATTGTCAAATCCAAAATGCTCTCTCTCGTTACCATTGTTGCATTGAATGCGCTTTATGACTAGTGCCCCCTGTGGGTCGTGTGACGGGGCGCGCTCTACGTGCTGACCGGGCTGCTGTAGAACGAAGCAGACGATAAGGTCATTGGCGAGAAATAGTGGGCGGAAGCAGCATGAGGTAAAATAGACCGGAACTACATTAGGTATTAGACTAAAGCAGACGACCATAGCTTGGCAAAGATACCGTTGACTGATAGACAAAATCTGCTCGCTCATTGTAGATCCTGGCGCAAAGTTGAATGCAAAACTAACGCTTTGTATTACGGTGCGCTCGTGACGGCACAGAATATAACATTTTTGGTGGTATAGGCTGCAACAGAGATAGAGGCAACTTGCTCACTCCCAGTATAAAGTAGGTTCACTATTTGGCCGACTTTTTCTCCGGGGGTTAACTTGTCTGTATGGTGCGATTTCATATTGGAAAAGGTAGTTGCCTGGGAAGCTGGAGGGGAAGGGGTTGTGATTTGCGAGCCGACAATCCATGGCCCGCAAGATGAGGCGGAGTACGGAGAGGAGGGAGGGTGTGGAAAGGTGACAACTGTCAGGATACAGCGACAGAGATGACTGATGAAGAAAGCAGTAATCTTATGAGAATAGCAGTCTCTATTAAAGTCCCCCACTAGCAGCAACCAGGCAACTGAGCTGCCTATATGTGTCTGGTGGATAGGGTGTCTACTGCCGTTTTGTGACTGGGTGCCGAAGGGGGTGGGGTGTGCTAGAGTAGCTTCAGTTACCGGAGACACACGCAGTGCCCGGCATTACGACGTGTAATCGCATCAAAGGCTTAGGATGAGATCATTCGAGATGACGGGACAAGATTCGCTCAATGTGTACGAGGATGCCATTGGGTTCGTTAACCATATTGGTCTATGGGAGAATTTTTCAGTTCCTGTAATCTGTTGTGTTGTAATCTGGTTTGATCCGCGCCTGCTTTCCCGCCCAGAAGCAGGGGTCATAATGTCAACACATCTCGCTATAGTGGCCGCAAGGGGACCGGTATTCCAGACCCAGCCCTCTATACATCGAGTGAACAAGCATTCTATTCCCAAACCTGCCTCTTTATTTTCTATTGTCAGGGTGGGTTTTTGAGTATTGGGGAAATCCATCATATGTCGACGAGGCTTTTCTCCTTCACAATGAAGGCCGCTATCATAGCCAACAGGGAAATGCTGAACCCCACGGTACCACTGGATCAATCACGCCAACGATCTGCCCGCGCTCAGGTATTCTTCTGTTTTTGCTGAAATGACAATTTTACGGTCATGATGAAATCGCCATTATGTTCCCTGCTCATAGTTGAACATGGTTATGTACCTCTCCTGTCAATAACTTGCTGTAGGGGTAACAGGGTAACAACAATGAGGAAATTGACTTATTGGTCAATCAGTTATGGGATCTTGTACAGAGAATCAGGCAGACGACTTAGGCATATGAACTCTTTGCAACGTTTGTAAACTACCTATTTCCCTGGCTATTTTTATAGCGAACGAGAACGTATGAATTGAAACTACTCGAAAGCAAAGATTATTTGCAGATTGGTTGTAGTATTTTTGGCGAAAGGCATGTCCTGAAATGAGGGTAGGTATCGACGATTGATAATCCTGGTTCCTCTACAATGAGACGAAGAAGGCGATGAGGGCGTGATCATAACCACAGAAACCCGATCCCTATCTGCCCCTATCTTGTTAGAACTGGAATGGCAAGATGCAGGTCTTATCAGCAGTGCTGCAAGACTTGACTAGCTGTATTGCCAGCAGTGTGCCGTAGATTAATAGCCCTAGATAGTCCTACTCGAACTTCTACTCAAGTGTTGCTGAGGTCGTGAGCGCCGCACTGCCTCAAAGTAGTCATGGCGACTGTTGTGCTTCTGAACTGCTTAAACAGTCCCCTGTATACTTTCCAACTAGTGCATGCTTCCTTATTAAAAGCCTATTCCGCCATAACTCGGAGGATTCCGTAGGGCTATGCATGTTGGTTAGAGGACCATCACCTCGTCGGTATACGAGGCCGTGTGGAAGGAGGCATTCACTGCCTGTGTTCTTCTGGGTGGTGAATGTACAGCAGACGCTTGCCATTGACTGCCGGGCTGTCCTCTTGACAACTAACTAACTATACTGCGCAATACATAGCTAAACGAGTTAAGTCTGCTCTGGCTTGCAAAGACGGTTCGTTGCCCAGTGATCACAACGTGTGGTGTTTTGTAAATGGAATCTTGTCTGGTTGTCTTGAGCCTCTGTTAGGTCATGTCAAGTGGCGGCTGATCTAACAGTAATTAATACGTTGACATGGTAACTGATTAATAAGTAATAATGCCTAAGCAAAGTGTACAGAATTGATGTTGTCAAACTGAATTTGATTGAAGATTGTGTCTGTAAAAGACAAGTGAATCCAGCGCACTATATAGATCCTATTTTCATAGTCGCATGGAGACTTATGGACAAGATCAGTGTCGAACTAACCATCATCTGTCCAGCAGCTGTCTAATTAACCTCTTTCTGCTCAGTCAACCAGCTGACTCAAATCCAATGCTTCGAAAAGAATCAACGTTAGCTGTGAGTCATGCATCATAGCAGAATGATGCAGTTTTCTTGCATGGTGTTGTTCGCCGAAGCACCCATATCGGAGATGCGAACCAGTGTTAATAGAGGGTGAATTTGGACGGAGTCGGTAACGATCTCTTCACATGAATTATTATCTTTCATGTTTACCTTTGTCGCAACAAACTGCTGTGCTGTTCAGTGAATGATTGGTAAAATTGGATTCGTTTTGTGGCAAGTAAATCGTGGGGTTGGGGGATGGGGCGCATAATGATTACGCTTGTAATGGATGGGATAACAGTATCATGTAACTACTTGGGGGTGCAATGGTTCGACTTCCGTCCCGCGGTAAGGGTTCGCAGCCTGCTAGGGGCAACTGGTTTGTGCCCACATTCAATATTATACCCCGTCTTTATATATATATATATATATATATATATATATATATATATATATATATATATATATATATATATATATATATATATATATATATATATATATATATATATATATATATATATATATATATATATATGTGTGTGTGTGTGTGTGTATGTATATATACCACAGGTGAGTCTTCACATGGATTATTATCTTTCATGTTTACCTTTGTCGCAACAAACTGCTGTGCTGTTCAGTGAATGATTGGTAAAATTGGATTCGTTTTGTGGCAAGTAAATCGTGGGGTTGGGGGATGGGGCGCATAATGATTACGCTTGTAATGGATGGGATAACAGTATCATGTAACTACTACTGGGGGTGCAATGGTTCGACTTCCGTCCCGCGGTAAGGGTTCGCAGCCTGCTAGGGGCAACTGGTTTGTGCCCACATTCAATATTATACCCCGTCTTTATATATATATATATATATATATATATATATATATATATATATATATATATATATATATATATATCTATATATATATATATATATATATATATATATATATATATATATATGTGTGTGTGTGTGTGTATGTATATATATACCCACAGGTGAGTCCTTACTTATGTTACAGATTCGGTAACGCAGTCGCCTTACACAGTTGCATTGTCCGGACGGGCTGGTGGGATTAACCCCCTTAGTCAAAGTGTGATTGACTGTTATCACTCACACACTGTATATACCGCACTCCCCCCACATCCCACTCCTAATGCATACAATTATTCTGTCCATTTTATCGACCTTTTCCATACGTTTCTTGCATCGCTTTTTTCAGAAAAGAAATCCCGGCAGCATTAAGTCAGCCGATTATAGGCGATCTCGGTATAGTGGCGCAGTTTTACTTGTGTAATCGACTGGCTCCAATATATCAATGTCAGACTATTGTCGTTAAGCAGGTTTACAAGGACAGCAAAGACTCATTACATTCGTGTATATCGTATCATATACGTTATCGCTTCTGGTCGATTCTATAGCGGGCTTTATTTCCCCTTGTCTTGTTTCGCCTTTTACTGTTAGCGGTACCGTATACCGTATTGTTCCGTCCTGCACGGCTTAGCATCGGATGAAGTGAAAACATATATCACCGTTTTCTGTCATTTAGCGTTCTGCACACAGCGCAATGAGAGTTGGATGGTGGCGAGGGGCGGCATGCTACGGTATATAAGGTAGAGATGATGCGGTCTTAGTCGGAGTCCCGCGAGTCAATAGCATTAGTAGCGTGCTCTTGGTACTCAGCGGTAAGTACTCCCTACTGACCCGGATAACAGCTCACACGGGACATGACAAACTCCGCTTTTATTGCCAAACCCAATAGCAATTTCTTTCCCCGACCCTTCCATTCCACAGTCTTGCCCCCCTCGTGCGTATGCTAATTTCCCGTGGCTCACCCCTACCGACCCGTGCATTTATTCTCTTACCATTTCTTGACTTGCCAAATGACTGCTAGATGATGAAGTGACCTTGAAGTCAGATGAGGTCAATTGTAGAGGTGCGTGTGGAGTTTTTGGAAGGAAATGTCGGGCGTCTGTAAGGAAATGTTCGTATGATTAATCGAGGGTGCTAAAAATCTATGGCGCGTGCGTGACGGAGCAGATGTGAATCGGTAGAGATATTTCCTGGTCCATAACTCCTGTTGGGAAATATAACGCTATGTGTTTTACGTCTGCGTGTGATTAAGTGATTAAATAAACATTGCGTATCTTGCAGTAAGGATAACCTATGCTGTTAAACCGTGACTTTAGCCTGACTATGGGACATTCAGGAGCGGGAATTATCCTGCATGCATGACCCTGGGGCAGCGGGTTATCTTAGTCGGTATTCCATCTCGTATGCTGCGCTTGGTGTTTCATATCCATCGCCTGTTGACACAGCCGACTGCATCGACATGCATTAATCATGTGTGATCGACAGAAACAGTCTAGGAATGAATTGGTTAACAATCAAGCACCACCTGGCGGTGAATGCTCGAAATACAGAGCATCTCATACAACCTGAGCCAATTAAACCAAGATTAACAGTCTCGGAACTTCGCGTCCGGAATGTGATGACAAACTGTTAATCAACCTCGGTAATAGATCTTGTCATCTACGGTTCTATTTAGGGACATATTTCTTGTGGCGTATGATGTTTAATGCCATCTTCTTGTGCCACGACGCATGAATCACAGAGTAACATAGTCTTACATCAGTGCCATGCTTGCAGGTACTTACATTTCCACCTCCGGTGCATTTCTTTCATCGTAATTGCATTTCAAATAAAGACCTGCCTGAGCTGCCTTCACATAGCGGTAGCTCCTATAGCTTCATTGCTTCCAGGCTGCCTTAAGCAAATTCCAAAGTGCACAGGCTCTGTGGGGTTGCTGTGAAGCCCCGACATCCAGAACCCTCTTCTCTTGTTGAAGATGCCGGCTTCATCAAATATTGCGCTTAGTTGGATAAAAGAAAAAATGGTATATTAATCACAACTACGTGATCTATTTCCATATTGTGATAAGTATTACATATAACTCGAAAATGATGGGGTATAAATGCTGGAATCATTCTTTCGTAGCATTGACCATGAGTTTTCCCGTAAGGAATCATCAGTCTTTGCTTGAACAACCTTTTATAGCTGTGATTCGTTTCTCGGCTACATGCTCTTGAGAGAGGTATATTGTAAGATAATTAATCTTGTAAGTGGCCCGGTGGCTATGCATTATCATTGATTACGCGACCACGCAATCTTAACTCACGTCATGAAATGTGGTTGAGGTTGGACGAGAAGGCAGGAGGCTAAGAGGTTGATAGGAAGGCTTAGTCTTACTGAGAAGCTTAGAGGCATGAGGTCAACAGGGCAGGAACAAGAGGTTCGGCATCACAGTCAACATGGCGGACAATGTTGACCAAAGGACCCAACCAAAGATTGATTTCACTGCCTTTTGTTTTTACTGTCTACTCTTGACGATATTGGATTCGATGGGACGCCAATACTTGGCCTTGTTGCTGGGAGGACATATTTAACGTACTCAGATGTATAGACCGCTAAGTCACACTTCACGCTATAGACGATGTTGCCAACTGCCTGGACTAGAGATGGGGTGATGTCCATGTGACGCGCCGCTCTATTCGCCTCTGGCAGCTGCAAATGCTCTCATGTTGAAAAGACTGCTACCGCTACTAGCTCTTCTAATGGAATCTCGCAAACCCATGTGCGGATGGGGGATATGGGGTTGGCTGGGGGGTTCTCCCTATGTGGAGGTCATCTGGGATGTGCCGCCAATATAGGTAGGGGTTTCATAGGCATTTTGGTATATTAATGGGTCGGTATTTGAAACTGCATGCTAGGTCGATTATTCGCAATGGTCAGGTAAATGAATGATTCGGATTTCCTCAAAAAAGTATATACATTTGTCGATTATGGGTAGACATGATCAAAATAAAAATTCGCCTTTCTTAGTTCTGCAATGTGAACTGCCCTCGATCTCCAGTGTCCGCGCTGTAGATGGTGATATTGGGTCGTTAAACATCGACCAGGAGCGAGGTAACTGGCCTGGTATAACAATAACGCCTGCTTGTCAGTGTAATGTGGTTCTGTTGGTGGGACACATGACAAGTCCCAAGTAACTAGTACCACAAGACGAGATAATCACTGGGTTGATGGCGAGTCTCATCGAGAGTGTACTCACACGCCCGGTGCATGCTGGGTAGATTGCGTCTTTCAGCTGAGCGTGTCCTTGAGAATAGTCTGCAACATTACAGAATTAACAACTGCGATATTCGCGCCATTTGGGTGTGGAAAGGTCTACTTGTACCTGAGACGTCGTTTACGAGTTTCACCGTACATGTGACTTCTACCATCGACTCACAAGGTTGTGACAAGTTCCAGCGCTGGATAGCTCACTCCCCATCCCCACCCCACCCCGACACACCAGAGTCACGGTCGACTTCTTACTGTGACTTGAGCGCATCTGGTAGCAGTTGCTGCATATGAACAGGGAGAATTAGCGACTTCACTTGCTTCATGTCTTAAACATCGCACTTAGTCATGTATTTCATTCAGATATATGAATGGGTCGCTTTTTGCTGAATCAGTATGTCAATAGGTCCCTTTTTCTCACTTCGTGTTGGTCTAGATATGGGCGCTTTGCCCCATGGCGTCTCATACCCACTCTTTTTCGAGGAGAGAACCCCTGCTTCCCAACCCAGCCCGGGGTCGCTAATAAGTTTAGCTGCAATCGCGCGCATTGGGCGCTGTATAAATTGAGTTTTCTTTGGCGACAGAGAATGCATGTGGATATGTAGAGGTTAATTTGAGATGGACCCTATAGTTCTAATTTAGACGCGAATATTGTTTTCTTCTTCCAGTGCACTTGTCTCATGCGCCGGTGCGCCATACATGGCGTATGGCGGCACGGTGCTAAGTGCTTGAGAGATTGATAGCTGGCGGGTGTAGGGTGGTTGACAGCAGACGACTCGTGTAATCGCCCGCCTCACCCGCTCAAATGGAAGAAATTGATTACGAAAAACTGTCAATCCTTCTGCAAACATGCAACATAAGCGCGAACCAATAAAAACACGACCTATAAATAGAATGTAAGGTCGGAAATGTGTACTCGTGTTTGTTTCAAGCAGTAATTAACACAGTACATTCGCTAGATCAAGGATCGTTATTGCTATGATGGCGCTGGTATTGACGGGTATTATGGCAGCCCATATGGCTGGATCCCAGATCACAGCTTGTTTGATCATCTCACGCAAACAAATGGACAACGGCCCTTTTTTTTGGGCGCCCCAGTGTACAACATCTGCCCTGTGTTTGATAAGCCGAAAATGACACTATCACATTCGCATGAATAACCTTTGGAAAAATGTATGTATCCTAGTTTGTATTAGTATGCTACTGCTCTTAGTGAATATCTGAGGCAAGTATCGGATGGGATTGGTTGAGTTATGAATAAACTCAAGATAATAGTGCATATATATGGGCGACAACAATCTATATACAGACCCAGTGTTCCTCTGCGGGTATTATACCGTGTATCAGACATACTGGGTGTAGAGAATATGTCAAACAATTATTGAGACCATCAAATATCATGAAATCAATCATGTGCAATATCATAGTCGATAGTGTATCTTCAACGAGATACTGAGTTGTACTGCACAAAACTAGCCCCATAACCGGCTTCGATATGGAGAGACTGTATTGCAGGCGCCGTGGAATATCCATATCACCTGATGCAATATGATTGCTATTGTTGTGGTAGGCTTGCTGTGTATTAGTGGGGATAGAGTGGAGTTGTTCTGGTAATGCACATAGCACTACTGATTGTAACTTGCACCCCTCCCCCGTCTACCCAACTCGCGTCTTAGGCTAGCAACAAAGCTGAAGATTGTCTTCATTTTTACATTGTCAGATAACGACCTGGGCGGGTTATCATTGCCCTTTGAGTTGCTCTCGTTCGCCCTGTCATCCAGTCTCTGTATACGAGCCTCGTGGCTTGCTTTAGGCACACTATCTCTCCTGCATTCAGGCTTATGCCTTGTCGTCAGCGCTCTGCTTGGTTGCCTACTTGGCTTCCGGCTACCAGCCCACGATCTACAAGGAGCAGCTAGGCATCGTGGCTTATGCGCGCAAAACCTGATCTCTCTTGCATAGCTCTTGGAGAGTAAAACTTGTTTTTAATATACTTTTAACATGACCATTTGTCGGCAGCCATTAAATGAAACTTACATTCTCCGCCTCGTTTTCGTTTCCATCTCAGCTGCAAATCCAATAATAAGATCATAAATACACGAGCGTTCTCTTTCCTTTTGCATACTTGAAAATCATCTTATCCATTCCCTTGCCTTGGGGAACGAAATCGCGAACTGCTTCTTTCCATTTGCCTTAGTGATGTTGACAAGAGTAATAGATCAGTAGGCATGGAAGGAGAAAGAACTGACGGGTAATCACACTGTGATTACAAGCAGTCTATTATATCTTTGTGCAGTCAACAACACTTCGGAACAGGACGTAAAATCCGAGCGTGTGCCTAAAGTTGCTACGTATTTCCACCAGACGGGACATTTCTTTCACTAGTAACCTATACCTATCATTTATAGCGCTGCTAGCTAATCGATGCATTCCCAGAATAAGGCTGATCTATTGCTTACTTGTGTGCGGTTGGTTCTTACCTGTTTCAGCGTGTAATGGGTGGCTTGGTTTGTTGAAGCAGCTGACTAATTTTGCAGCATTTTGAACCAGACTATTTCTTGACGCTGACCTTTCTAAAACCACACAGGCAGATAGATGTAAATCCACATGGTTCTTACCGACATGAATATCACTCGCGTACGCTTTTGTAAATGTCTGAGGAAAAATACGATATCATGCATTGATACTAGTGCTGTGTTAATTAGTGATAGAATTCCATGAATGATACTGGATAAAAATGATGTAATTAAGTCAGAAGGAAACAAAACTCTCCATGTGATATCTATTTCGGAAGTTGCTTTTCCGAATCGCAAAATCTATCCGAGTTCCATCACTCGTACGATGATTGACAGGTGAGAAATTCGCATCAGACTCGGTATTTGTGTAATGTCGCACCTTGTTTAAGAAACATTCACATTCACGGATCCCCGCTGCGTATTTATTTAACTCTCCGTCAAGAGTGAGCTCCTTTTCCCCACCTTGATACTCACTGTGGGGCCCTGCTTAGTCTTTTGTAGGGTAATCCATACGTTGACTGCTTGGCGCTTGGCAGCTGTGTTGGATGTCCAGAGGGGAGAGGTGCTGCCGGCGAACGATAGAGGTCGACCTGTTGACAGTTCCCTGGGCTTCTCTCCGGTCATCCTGGTCGTCACATCCGGGTCTCAGCGTAGTCATCCGCGAGGTTCACAGGCTCGTTATAACCAATTGGATGGCTGCTGTGCTAGCTATCTGATTATGTTTTGGTGTTTAGTAATGCTTCAAATAGCCGGGCGAATTTGATCCTTGACATGGCGCGGTACTTGTGCACCAATATGGCGCTGTGTCAGGAAACACGTTCGTGATTTAAACTGTTGAGGGCTCTGCTTTTGTAGGCTTCGTGACTGTCTATTAAAACCAGCTTTTGCGCGTGTGTTTGCGAATTTTTGCATTGGTTTCAGATTATCAATGTATATATGTATGTAGATACAAAGAATTATACGATTATTCAGGAGAATCTTTAGGTTTATATTTTATCATTTAGATTCTTGCGCTTGATTGGTCAGCACGTTTTGATGTCATACTGTTAAAGATGCATGTTTCGGCGATTAGATGAAATTTTTATTTTGCTTCCATTTTTGTGTAGTTGCTACAATGACTCGTTTACAATTCGTTATGTTATTGGGAACACCAAATCATCGATGATTAATCGATAAAGGCGCATTGAAACAGCCTCCGAACATTGTTTACAAATATATTCAATAGCGATCTGGACCAGTAACTACACATGCGCAACTCTACCATTTACTTGTGCTATCGCTCAAACTCCGCCCGTTTTCAGCTTCGGATGAACTGTAGTGTCTACCGTATGCCATATATGGGTTAAAATTCACGTTCCGTCAAAAATTAAAAAATCGAAACAAAACCCATAAACACAGCTGGGGTCACGGATTTGACTCGAGTTTTATATCATTACTAAATGTAGTCAGCAGGTAGATGATATTTTCTTTATCAGAACAGAATTTGGCTATTTTTTTATGAAATGCACCTTTAATGAGTTAACATAGGCGGATATGTTTACAGATCTGTATTCGTTTTAATTTGCTGTTGAACTTTGGGATGTATTTCGTTCTTAATCCTACGATGAGGTGTCATTACAAGAACGTTTTGGAAACACGAATGCCAAGCAAGTACAAAAAGCCGATCTTATGTAGTGTTCCGCATCTAGTAAACAATCTGAATCTATTTCCAGTATTCAAAGCTCGTGCTCTGTTCTAATTTCGCAATCTCTGAGGTTATGGAAGTTAACTAATTGTCATGTTAACCTCGATTTTGACTTCTGTCTAGAATCTTGATCTCCGTCAAGCTAAAATGATGTCACAGGATTTGTTTTTACTCTCATTCACCAGGTAGGTGCAGCCTTTCTGACTGCGCATATGCGAAAAAATAACCTAGTTTTTCAAATGTTAAAATGACGACGTGTATTCAATTATGATACCAAGACTTAATTCGTTGTAATAAATTCTTATACTGTTGGATATATCACTCACTGGCACTGGTGAAAATGTTCCATAAATATCACTTACGAAGAAAAAAAATGACATGGTTTGAAGGGGTCTGATTGGATTTGTGGATTTTAGCATGCCGTTGGATTCACTCACTGCAGGGTGTCCCATGGAACGGTTTCTGTTTGTGTATATACTCACCATGTGTCTGTGTACACCTGCACATATGTGTATGATTGTGACTAGCAGTAAGTGTGAAAGTTAGAGTGTGGATGTTTTTACTCTGTGTTTGTATGTGTGTATCTGTATACTCCAATATTGTACGTGAATATGTGTGTAATCGTGAGTTTGTATGATATTTGTGTGTATTTTGAACGATTGGAATCTCTTTATGTGCCTGTCTGTATTGGTGCGTGTTGATCATGGCGTAGGGAGGAGAACAGTTGCAGCTGCGGCTCACGCTCTGTTGCCTTTATGACCAGGAATCGTGATCGTTGGATTCGCGGCTGTACGACAATCAATATATACCCCCCATGAGAACTCGTCCTTCCTCAGATGTTACATTATAGTTGGTCTATTTCTTAACCTATCAAACACGTTCTACAAAATGCTACTTTGGCATATGTCTCTACAACATCCTCCTCTGCAACATCTACCGTAAATAATCTGCCGCTATTACATTCCCTGTAACATCTACTCTTAATAATCTACTCCGATAACATTTACCTCTACAACATCTACTCCAAGACATCGGCCCATACAACGTCATCCGCTCACAACATCTGTGCCTACAACATCGACCTATACATTGTTTTCTCCTACAACACCAGCCAATACATTGTTTTCTCCTACAACATCTGCCTATACATTGTTTTCTCCTACAACATCTGCCTATACATTGTTTTCTCCTACAACATCTGCCTATACATTGTTTTCTCCTACAACATCTGTCTATACATTGTTTTCTCCTACAACACCAGCCAATACATTGTTTTCTCTTACAACACCTGCCTATACATTGTTTTCTCTTACAACACCTGCCTATACATTGTTTTCTCCTACAACACCAGCCAATACATTGTTTTCTCTTACAACATCTGCCTATACATTGTTTTCTCCTACAACACCAGCCAATACATTGTTTTCTCTTACAACACCAGCCAATACATTGTTTTCTCTTACAACATCTGCCTATACATTGTTTTCTCCTACAACATCTGCCTATACATTGTTTTCTCCTACAACACCAGCCAATGCATTGTTTTCTCTTACAACATCTGCCTATACATTGTTTTCTCTTACAACATCTGCCTATACATTGTTTTCTCCTACAATATCTGCCTATACATTGTTTTCTCCTACAATATCTGCCTATACATTGTTTTCTCTTACAACATCTGCCTATACATTGTTTTCTCCTACAACATCTGCCTATACATTGTTTTCTCCTACAATATCTGCCTATACATTGTTTTCTCTTACAACATCTGCCTATACATTGTTTTCTCTTACAACATCTGCCTATACAGTGTTTTCTGGTGTGAGGATGATGTCCGATTGACTGGTGTGAGGATGATGTCTGGTTGACTGGTGTGAGGATGATGTCTGGTTGACTGGTGTTAGGATGATGTCTGGTTGACTGGTGCGAGGATGATGTCTGGTTGACTGGTGTGAGGATGATGTCTGGTTGACTGGTGTGAGAATGATGTCCGATTGACTGGTGTGAGGATGATGTCTGGTTGACTGGTGTGAGGATGATGTCTGGTTGACTGGTGTGGGGATGATGTCTGGTTGACTGGTGTGAGGATGATGTCTGGTTGACTAGTGTGAGGATGATGTCTGGTTGACTGGTGTGAGGATGATGTCTGGTTGACTAGTGTGAGGATGATGTCTGGTTGACTAGTGTGAGGATGATGTCTGTATTATGTGTCACCAGAAATCATTACACGCTCTATTGGCAGATCATTCTTTATAACAAGCACATCCGAAAACCAGCATCCGTGCGTGGTATAGCCAGCATCCGTACGTGGTAGAGCTACCATCTGTGCGTTGTATAGCCAGCATACGTGCGCGGTATAGCTAGCATCCGCGCGTGGAATAGCTAGGATCTGCATGTAGTATAGCCAGCATCCGTACATAGTAAAGTCAGCATCCGTGCATGGTGTAACCAGCTCCATTCACTGCCTACAGCTCTCGAACTGGCACAGTTCGGCCATCCATTCATCTTGCCTACTCACGTTCCCTCAGTTTGTCCCGTTTCAGGGTGAATCCTTCGGACTTGACAGGTATCGCTTCATTACTATCATGTGTGCATATTTGTAGATGATGAAAAGCTGAAAAAGGAAAACTCTTCTAGTTTAACGTGCAAAACAATTTGAGCGCTGGCAAACGTTGCCGGGCTATTCTGATGGTGACCGATGTTTGATCTTGCACACGCTGCCGATCTGCATACTTCTGCGCAAACAATCTGCAATGTTTCATTTTTTTATCATATTTTTGATTAATTCAATACGGCGATGCGATGGTTTTTGTTATGTCTTGTTTTATGAGTGTTTGCCTCTCTGAATAGGTGTAGAGGTGTGGTTGGATGCTGATGCTGACTGGGGCGAAGCTGGAGTGAGTGTGTGTGGTGGGGGGTGGGGGTGGGTATGTTGGCGTTGCACTTAGTATGGCTGGCTGCCATGCGGTGGCAATATCGGAGGGCGAAGCGGGCGCGTTAAGGCGTCACTGGGTCACGCCGAGCTCGTATGTCGTCACTGGTAACGGGATTACTTATCGTGACGCGACTAGAGTCGGACCTCTCTTCTGAGACCGCCCCTCCCTCACGTGTTCCGACGCCAGCTAGAATAACCAGCGAATTTGTCGAGAATGGCAATATGTAAGATGATATGGGAGTCCATCTGACCATAAATAAATGTACAATGGCTCCCACGCTGATGTTAAGGTGATTGCAGAGATATGGGCTGCGTCACTGTCTGACGTCACACGCTCATTATACCCGTGTAATATGTCACTTCGTGTTGTGTTAACTGACTCGATCATTTGCAACAGAGCTAACCATAGCATTAAAAAACCGAATGCTACAAACCTTTAAAGATGTCGCTGAAGCTCATTGACTTTCTCGCGATTGCAGATTCATCCCCGTGAATCCCACACAAGTCCCTGGCGTTCCTCACCGTGGCAGTGAACTCCCGTTAGAGCCCCGTGCGTCTACCTATTCAACAGAGTTCCGTCACGTAGCGCTGTTGTCCCTGGCCTGTCTCGCGTTATTCCCGTCTGACGCGGACAACGTGAAGCGTGAATCCTGAGCGCGTAGCCCGCTCAAGCAATAAGACGATCTACCGTAAAATGGGTCGTTGGGACGGTAATAAAAACAATAAATACAGATGCGTACACTCACTAAATTGAAACATTGTTCGGTTGAGTGAGTCTTATGGCTCTTTACATGGCGATTTGGTGACGCCAGATTCAGTCGATTACGTTACGGGCTTCAAGGAGGATGGATGAAGTGCTTAAACGAGACAGTAAGACGGTGAGTCTGATGTCTTCAGGGGGGATTGTACTTCTGTCCTGTTAGTGGAATGGCCAATAGAAGAACTTCATTCTTTACTTCTTGATATGCTACCTTTCTCGTATATTGGTCAAAGTTCTGACCGCTTAAAGGGTCCAAAAAAGGTGGGGATGGGGGATGGTATCCCTTGACGGAGAGTGGAAGGGCTGTTAGATCGTGAGTCTCGGGCACCTTGCTACTCCTGATAACCTTGGTGACATGGATATTTGAGTGGCTGCTTGGAAGCGATGTGATGACGATGAATCAATATTGGTATTCCATCTTAGCTTCATCAACAACAACAAATACGCACGTTTATCCGGCATGTTACTATCAGCGTACGCTCGGTCGTGGGTCCTCTTCCGAGGTCTTCTTCTCTCCAACTCACGCGAAATTTCGCTTACCGCGGTAATGGACGGGTGATGTTATGCATAAGGTATTGCAAGATATCCCTGAGAATTCAATGTAGAAGCTGGTGGGGAGTGTTCATTGTGTAGATGGCTCGTGCTGTGAAATATCCGAGATAGTTCAATGAGTGGACTATCGGTGTAGCTGAATATCCAGGAGAGTTTATTGTGTGAACTGTCCGTGTAGCATAATGTCCGTGAGAGTTTATTGTGTGGACTGGCCGTGTAGCATAATGTCCGGGAGAGTTTATTGTGTGAACTGCCCGTGTAGCTTAATGTCCGGGAAAGTTTTTTGTGTTGACTGGTCGTGCTCTGATATATCGGAGACAGCTCATGCTGTTATATATCCGGAAGAGTTCATTGTGTGGACTACTCATGCTGTTATATATCCGGGAGAGTTCATTGTGTGGACTACTCATGCTGTTATATATCCGGGAGAGTTCATTGTGTGGACTACTCATGCTGTTATATATCCGGGAGAGTTCATTGTGCGGACTACTCATGCTGTATATATCCGAGAGAGTTCATTGTGTGGACTAGTCATGCTGCTATATATATCCAGGAGAGTTCATTGTGTGGACTACTCATGCTGTTATATATCCAGGAGAGTTCATTGTGTGGACTACTCATGCTATTATACATCCGGGATAATTGATTGCGTGGACTGCTAATGCTCAGATATATCCGGGAGAGTTCATTGTGTGGACTGCTCGGGTAGCTAAATGTCCGGAGTGTGCTATAGTAATTTCAATGAGGATATCGTCGATGTCCGGTCCGGGTAGCAACCTTCCTATTGACGTTACCATGTTCTCTACGACCTGCTGTGTCATTCATGTTGGACACGTGATCGTACAAGCGGCACATGTATCCAGACGTAAACATTTATCAACCATTTAGAAAATAACCAACCCGCTGATTGATAATTCATCAACGCATCCAACATTTTGTCATACTTCATTAAGTCTCGCATAAAATGTAACTTTTGATGAGACATGGGGTGCTAGACATCTTCTTTTTGCGGATCATTGTATTAGCAGCATTGAATGGAAACCGTGAATCGCTTGGTATATCCAGCCTCTGGTATAACATAAGTACGGTCTGGAATTTTTCGCATTGCGCTGTTAACCAGCTGACTTCACTTTTGGGATCCACGATGCATTTGTCAGCCATTTCAAAGCATTTCTGAGGCTGGAGTATACCTCAAAGTGTCCTTTTCTACATCATTTGTCAGTTTGCTTTCATGTTTTGAAGGGATTAAATATTTAGTCGTTGGAAATATTAAGAAAAAGCTTGTGTCTTGATTTGCATTGATGCGGCTACTCAGGAAAAGTAATCTTTTTTGGGGGTCTCGTTTTCTCATTTCTCACCTTTCTTCTCTCAGTTCCTCTTTCTCCTCCTCATGGCACTCGCCTACCTTTCTTAGTCGTACATCTCTAAGTTTCTTCTCTCACAATCTGCCGCCGGTATCCAAGAGGTCTACGCCATAATGATACGTCATATGCCAACCATCAAATATGTATAGGTAATTGCTCGAGCTTACCATGGAACTTGTCACTTCTAGTCGCCTGGGTGGCGTCACGTGACCAAGCCCCGGGCTCTAGCGTTCCAGAAGAACTGAGCAACAGACGTGGTATGCTCAGCCTCCATACTGACACTTTGTCCAAGACATTTATTTAGAAATGCAGTTTTCCGTCCCCTGTCATCCTGATGCACTGTTGCTTGGTTGGTTAGGGTTCGTTGGGTAATAGCTTCTTCATCAGCAGGAGACATCTAAGGGAATGAAGAAGTCGACTGAGATGGTGGTTTGTTGGATATGGGTGACGGTTGGGTGACGGTTGGGACGGTTGGGTATGGGTGAGGGATGGGTGTGAGTGGGTTATTATAGAGGAGGAATCGTTTGGGAAGCTGCCTCTTCCTAAAATTGTCCGCAGTTCGCTTCCGTATACTGGTCAGAGCAGTTTACTTAAGTATATCAAGACTTGAAAGCGTTCAGGATATATTTATTATCTGTTGGTGTGGACATTCCATTGGCATCTTCGATGGATTTACGTTAGATATTAGCAAAACATACATGCATATATGTAGCTTTCGCTAATACTTTTCGCTCTTAAAGTTCTGTTCTTCTCACCGCCACCACTTTGATACACATATGAAGATGGCATATTGAGCATGTGTATTAAATTAGCCACGCGTGCAACAAGTGGGCGCCCTGCTCATTAAATAATCATTTCTGATGGTAGTTTAAGCGCGAGGGGTGTGTTGTCAGGATGAAGACATTAACCGTGGTATCGTGCCTCGCTGGAATCCATATTCTTTTTAACTCAGCCGCTGACCCTCGGTTGGTTGTAGGGAGCAAAAACGTGCTTTATATCTCCCCGCCCCGCCCTGCCCCGACCTGCGTTTGTATGGCTGGGACACTATGATACATTGATCGGGTGTGTTGGGTGAGGCGTGAGTCGTCTCAGTGAGGGCGCGCGATGGAGAGAGTCTGCTCAACCGCCCTAGTCAACCCTCCATCCTATTTGCCATCATGATGAGGGCAGGCAATTCTTGTAGGATTATTGCTACCTCATTGACTAGGCAGCTTTGACGCGGATGCCAAGGCTCCTTCACTCCCCATGCACACTCTCTCCTTCTATCAATGCCTTAAATGTTCACGTGAAACAACTTCATTCAGTCACAGTTTGCTGCTGCTGCTGCTGCTGCTGCTGCTGCTGATGATGATGATGCTGCTGCTGCTGCTGCTGATGCTGCTGCTGCTGCTGTTGCTGCGAGGGAGAGAGAGAGAGAGAGAGAGAGACAGGGAGAGAGACAGACTCGCCAGTCTTGCCCTGTAATGCAATCATCTAAGTCGTGATTAACTCGCTGCTCGCTTCTCTTAAAGTCCTCTCGGGATCTACCCTTTACTGTGCCGGGCCCCAAATCTTATTGCATCTTCAACACTGAATTACTCAGCAAGTGTTTTGTGTTCACTGGGGAATACGGGAATTTGCTTAGATCTATCAAATAAAATACGGCCCTCCCTCGACTAACGTGTCGATACCCCAGCTTAATTTGCCCTAGGGCAATCAATATAAATGGGCCAGTGATTTAGGTGAAGCACCCTATCACAACCACGACTGCTATCTGACTGGTCTGCTCCAGATTGCGGACTACGTGCTCAGATGTTGGGCGTTTTTACTCTGGGGTCCATCGCAATGATAGGCAACCCATTGCAAAACATTTAAGTGCTGGTGGTTTTCCCCCCTAACAGTACCACCCCCCACCCCTCCCCACTACCCTTCACATCCTCTCCAGTTAATAAACCCCATAGTTTTATTTCATTCAATGATATCGGAAACTTCATTTATTTTCCAGATGACTTTTGTTTAGCCAAAAAATAATTCAGATAATAGGGAAGCGATTAATTAGAATTATTGGTCAACCGTGTGAGGTATATTATCTTGCTATCGTCAACGTACCTCTATCAACCATCAGACGCCCTCCCCCGACAACTCACCATCACGACTCGCCTGTGTAGTCAAGCTCCTGTTTCTTCGCCAGCATAGTCCTTAATTGATTTCCATGGTAACGTGTGTGCCACAGTATCACGCGCGCTATTGTGTTGCGTTAGTAACGTATGATGCCGCGGGTTCTATGGTGGGTCTAGATCACAGCCCTCCAAAGGTGTTGGCCAAGCGTGCGTGTGATAATCAGTGTTGTCATAAGACTGCACGTGGTCCGATGCTCTGTACGCGGACGCTGGCTAATACCTCGTTGGCATGCCATACTGTAAGCAGACGATATGTCCATTGGTACTCAGTGTCCGCGACAGCAAAAGAGGGGTATTTAACGACACGTAAATGGGCTCTAGCTAACATGGCCGCTGTGTTCGAGTGAAGGCCAATGAAGAACTTTATCCACTCACGTTGAAAGCAGATTGCAGCGTATAAAAGCTGATATTCACTGCCGAGCATTTTAGGGCATTTCCATGACGGGACCGTTTTAGGAGATTAGAGCTCTTAAAAGCAGGTGGGAACAGCGTACGGGCGATTGGAACGCGGGGAAAATAGGCAGGGCACGTAAGCGCGGATTAGAGCGCTATAGGTAGATGAAGTTATAAAGGTAAACGGTAATTTGCTGTAGCTTAGATCGGGTGCATATGGATGGCATAACCTGATCAATTGATTCTGTTCAGGGTACCATTAGATCGTAAAGCTTGAGAGATTGGATGGCATAACCTGATCAATATACGAGGCATCTGTTCAGGGTACCATGACTTTGTATTCACGAGTTTGTATAGGTTGTGTGTACCAATCAAGCTCAGCAAAATATATGAGAGATTATGCCATCTTTGGAGCAAAACTCACCGAACATTTACTTAACCATGACTTGGATGGTATCTGGTCATGTATGATGTGCATGTATGTGTGTATGTGTGTGTATGTGTGTGTGTGTGTATGTATGTATGTATGTGTATGTATGTGGATGTATGTATGTATGTATGTATGTATGTATGTATGTATGTATGTATGTATGTATGTATGTATGTATGGATGGATGGATGGATGGATGGATGGATGGATGGATGGATGGATGGATGGATGTGGATGTATGTATGTATGTATGTATGTATGTATGTATGTATGTATGTATGTATGTATGTATGTATGTATGTATGTATGTATGTATGTATGTATGTATGTATGTATGTATGTATGTATGTATGTATGTATGTATGTATGTATATCACCGACATGTTACTATCGAAAGACAAGTGATATGAACAGTGATCCAATGAGGCCAGGATCCAACAACGTGGTGCTCAAGGTCGGTCACGAAGAGATCTGACAAAGCATTTGGAAATTAAGCCTTAAACAGAGTTAAGCTATAAACTGCGAACGTGAAGGCACGATAGGAACTACTATAGCGCGCTGATCTAGAGGTAAGCCGTTCGTGTGGCGAGCGGCTTCATTCGAGTACAGCAATTATCTCTCAATATATTGTCACATATATTCATTTCTTAGTCCAGGTATATGACATTGCGATCCGAGTACCTGTAATTAAAGCAACACAGCACGACGCGGAGTTGTAAGGAGGAATGACAACAGAGTGTGACCAAGGGTGACAATGGGGCATCACGGTGATAGAGTGTGACAGGATAGTAACATAGTGTGACATTAGAGTAACAATGTGACAGGATAGTAACATAATGTGACATTAGAGTAACATAATGTGACAGGATAGTAACATAGTGTGACAGGAGAGTAACATAGTTTGAGAGTCACGTAGCGTGACATCAGAGTAACGCAGCGTGACATCAGAGTAACAACTAGATGGAGTACGAAATTATAGATATCATATCTATGCACTTGTGATATGTAAACCGTTGCTTTTTGTTGTATAAATAGACCATTTCTAGCCTTACCAATGAACATTTCCACCAATTAATCTTATATTTAAGATATGTCTACTTACTTTGAGTCTGCAAAAGTGGGGAACGCGTGATTCACACAAATCAGGTATCGCTAAAGGTTATATAAACAATGCTTTTGAAGTGCCTCGTGATGCCATTCTGTTATTGACAGCGCAGTATTTAGTCAAACAATACTTACATTTGTTGAAAATTGGCTATATTGTTAGCGGCAATAACTTGTCAGCCTCCTTCCCAATAATTGAACATTATCAGGTACACAGTGAAAAGAAACTGAAGTAGCATGGATCATTTTTGTGTCACTTTATGTCGCGATCATTTACGCTCATTATGGGACGACACATATTGGTGAAATATGAGTGGAATCTTACGTTTTTGATTTCTTGACGTGTGTAGTAAAAAGGTTGCGTCTATAAGTGGTGTTATCTGGTTGTGTAGTTGGGGTAATCGTGTTATCTCCGCTACTAGACGTGTGTTTATTCCACCACCTGCCTTATCGCTAATCAGGACTGTATGGGGGCAGATAGTGAGGAATAGTTGAGCACCCAACTGCCATACCCCCTGCCCAGAGAGATCAGCTATTGCTTCTTGATCAACAGGATCTGTACTCGAGGCTGATCCTACTGAGAATCGTGTCGACATTTGTTCCTCACCAACATTACCATAGGCATCCCTAGGTTGTCTGTACATGTGAAAAGATGCTTCGGCTCTGTATATACCTCATGATGAAGTGAACCAACCTAAGTCTATGCGTGTTTCGCATTCTGACAGAAACTATTTTGGTTTATTTATAAAAACATTAGTTTTCAAGCAGCCTTCGCGCCATATCCGGATCATCCAATCATTCTACAAACACGGTGATCGTCTAGTGATCGTCGACAGGCGATGAGGTGAGCGTGCCTCTGAAGACTCAGTGTCTTGATATCTGGTCCCTCCCGTTGATAAGCTGCTCGCACTATGGTACTTCAATGGGCCGTGTTCTCTGTGCTTGATCCTCATCGCTCTCTGTTTATTCACGTCTGCTTCCGCATTCCAGCGGTTGCTGCCGCAGCAGCAGGACGGCCCGTGGCTGCGTCCATCCGTCTGCATCCAGCTTCCTGGCAACACACCAATTGTAAACCCACAAATGTTTGAAATCCACTCCAAATTACTATGGCGTCATTTCGATGGTGTGGCATGCGCCTAATCTAGGCCGCTATTAACACATACTGGGGAATGTGTGGGTCCAGTAACATGGCCTGTATTCGCTTCCTCTTCTGTCCCCCCACCTATGACGTCACAATCGTTACCTTACTCGCTACCAGATATAGATAAACGTGGGTAGGGAGGGGAGGGGAAGAATGTAGGGGCTTTTTAATAATAACGACATTGTACTGCTGTGCATGTAATGAAGGGTATATATTAGTCTCTGGGAAAAGCAAGGTCCTTCTAGATCAGGCATCGAACACAACTTAACGAACCTAAACATGTCATGAAGTTCATTGATGGTGCTTGTTTTGCAGTCAGAATATCGGGCGTTAGTGTCGTGAGTCGTTGGCGAGTTACAGTTCAAGAGAAGAGAGCGGCTCGTTTTGATCATTGCCATGACGACCGACATGTCTTGGACTGGATACCTCTTCTCTCTTGGTGACCTTCACCTTCTCCCTCTGACCTTCATTGTACCCCGACCTTTCCCGGTATCGCTTCCAATGACTCCACCCCAATGTCTTCCAATGAGCCTCCTATATGTCCCATTCCAATGACCCTTCCCTGTATCCCTACCAATGACCCTCACCGACATCCTTATCAATGACCCTAACCGATATCCCTACCTATGGCTCGCCCCGGGTATGCCTACCGAGGTCTCCAGCGCCCCCTTGAGCTTTACCGCGCCCTCTCCTCTGCTGTCGTATCTAATGTCCGCTATTCTCTGTCGTCGACACGGACCGATTACTCCTACCAACCAATAATGACTAGTCAATGTTATGATAGGCTGCCTAATTTACCCAGGAAACTTATGGATGTGATTTATGCGAGCATTGCCTCATTCGCCATGCTATATAGGCATCCAGTGAAAAGAAGGAAGCTACGGCGGGGAGTTCTAATCAGCTTGTAGCAGGAGCCTCGTCTTGTAGAGAAGTCGTATTATGTGTGTGCTTGAAGGTCATGCCTGTTATTCGCAACAAGCGAGTTCTGAGCGCAAAAGCTTGTCTTGAGCAATAATTAGCTAGCCAACACGGCCCAAACAGCCTCCCATATGATCCATGATATTTTGTGTAGCTCAGATGTGTTATGGCATGGGGTCAAGTAGGTATCAGTATGTACAGGAGTGGAGTGGGGGTCATTTCGGATCTCGGTAGGTCAGTGGAAAATGAAATTGGGTTTAATGTGGCTTTTAATATCCAAGGTCATATGGTGACGAAGGTGGATAGGATTTATGGGGACGATTGGACCCGGCTCCTTCAGTGCTTTTGTCCAATTACGGAGACGATCGCATTGCTTACGCCGAGTTGCGAACCATCGACTATGAGGCTGAAAGTCCGACGAACTCATGTTAGATGGCAATGAGGTGCATTTTATAAGATAAAGTTAATACCAATTTTCCTTAAATTTCTGAATTATTTCAAAATTATACCCCAGCAAATTAATTAAACAATTCAGAACCACAATGGACTCGTGATAAAGCAGTGTCATGCTTCCCCGGATTATTAAAGCCTGTCAAAAACTAAATGCGCATGCGCAACCTTACCTGCGCTTAGCTGGTTGATGTTTGCAGTTGGCGTGAATAATGTGCCACGTCAGTTTGAGTTAATGAACAGAGCCTGCCTTCTCTAATTGCCTGCCAGGATGCGGTGTCCAGAATGCCTTGTCACCATTGCCATCATCTGTTTGCCTAGCTCATTAGGGTGCCTTACTCTCAATAATAGACTGTATTGAACCGGTTGCATCCATTACCATCCTTCTCGGTACTTCCTGTGAGTGCAACCCGTTGACATGTCAGTGGCGTTCGCAGAACTTCGTTGTTGCCACTGGTCATAGGGACTCAGGGAGCAGGGAGGGTTCATTTTTACGACCTGTTTTGAATTAAATATAATATGAGTACTGCACTTCCAACCAAACAGAGATATAATTAATGCTTCTTGTCGAGAGGTTTTCCTTTGTACAGAATCCCGATTAGCTGCAATTACTTTCCATTAAGGCGAGATTGAGTATCAACGGCCTTACATTTCTACTACAGGCGCTGCAATGTGAGCCCAGAGGAGAGGAGCTGTGTGATTATATAATTGCTTCCATCAGGCATTGCAGTTGATGACTGCTTTCCATGGAACGCCCTGATGTGATAGACAAAGAGTGCTGCCCTATTATTTTTTTCGTGTTTGGTGTAAAGGTGAGTCATGTGTATGTACAAACATCTCGACTCATGAACAGCTTCACACGCAGTACAATGAAACATGGCGTGAGTGCTCGCTGTAAATAAGCGATCGGTAAACACGTGTACCTAACCAAACCAGCTTTAGAGGTTTAAAAACAACAAATGAATGTTGTCGCGCATTGGCTCTGGTGTAAAACATGAAACAACTTCTTTTGTCTTTGGTTAATAGTAAATCCTTGCGAACAGATGATTCTGCAATTAACCAGGCGGTGGTCTTGTGCTTCAATGGGGAAATTCGTTCAGACACACTCAAAATGTTTTCTCTTTCTAATTTCTGTTTTTCTCTTCTCCTCATATTTATTATCCACAATGCCCCGCATAACCTCCGTACACCCTATTATCGTTCACTTTATATTATATCTATCTCGGTGCCGTTCGCCCTCTCCTACGAAAAAAACCTCTAGCGAGTTGTCCCCGTCCTTCTGTTTTCAAATAGTTCGCTACATACTACCCTCTCGAACGTCTCCTCTGTTTCCCTTCAACCTATATGGCACAAGGGAAACAAGCTTCCACAAGTGGGTATGTATATTGACTCAAGGTCTTGTGGTCTCAGTCGCAGTGCCATATTGTAACCCTACCCAGACATTGACATAGCGCAACTGTAAACACAATTAGTGCAACATATTATTCATTTCCAGCCTCATATTGGATTCGAAAGACTAGTACATGATAGTTACGACCTGATGTGATCGTCTGTTCAATGTCCGTCACATCCTGTGTCCTCTCAAACTATCACATTCTTTTACATGAACATTCTTATAACACCCTTTTATTGTTTACATTGTATCGATACCACACTGTTTGTTGTACATACATATAGTAAAGATAATTGTATTACATGAATACCACATGCGAATTTCCAAAATGAGGAGATATTCACAGAAAATATTTTGCACTGCGTGTTCTGCGGTTGGGAATCGGAATGAGTTGTATATCTTGTATTCATATATATGTAATCAAATATTCATGTTGTTTGTATATTTATGTAATCGAATATTCATGCGTCAACTCCTTAACCACGTGGTACATGGTGGGAACGGATCAGCATGAGTGTCATCCTCCTCAACTGCGTTACTCTCGGCATGTACCAACCCTGCTCGGATGAAGTATGTATGACAACACGCTGCCAAGTGCTCGAAGGATTCGATCACTTCATCTTCGGCTTCTTCGCCATCGAGATGATCATCAAGATCATAGCAATGGGACTCTGGGGCAAAGACGCATACCTGGCGGAAACCTGGAACCGTCTTGACATGTTCATCGTTCTGGCGGGGTGAGTGTGTATTCACGTTGTTTGATATTATAATCATACTGTGGGGTGATATGATTGTGTATATTTAGGTTACATGGGGACTTTTGAGGCAGTGGCAATGTATCATTGCGACTTTGTTGTGGCCATGCGAGTGAGATTTATTTCGTATCTGCTATTTCTAGCAATTGCACCCATGTGGATTTCTTGTCATTAACACATTTGGCATTTTTTGGGGGACGAATGGGACTGTCCAGATCATAAATCGATATGGTGTAGAAAAAGGCAGAGGATAGGTATGATAAATAGACAAAAACATCAGCCAAACAGGGTCCACAGGGCTTATTGTTACGTCACATTTTCTGCTTTTAAGAATATCGTAGAAGGAATTCGGTTTGGTAATTGTTACTCGGTAGAGCACATGGTTGTCGGAATATGATTCAATCACTGAACATTACACTATGCCATGGGTTGTTATAACTGGCACATTTAGACTATATAGAATATTGCTTAAGGTCAATGCTAGCACAGAATGATGTTTTAGTTCAATGGTAGCATAGAATATTGCTTCAGATCAGTGGTAACAGAGAATGGTGCCTTAGGTCAATAGTTGCTTCAAATCTATGCTACCACAGAATGGTAAATTCGTTCCCGAAGCAAGTATCACAAGATCTATGTTACAACACTACAATGGAAAGATTCACCAACACATTCTAGTTATATTTTCATGGCTCGATTCATGATACACGTCTGTCTGCAATGGATATGATTAGGCTACTGCCCACTAGAGGGATCACCATGGCGCAGCAGACAATACAGCCTATTCCATAGTGACCAATATTTCTCGACAATCACCTCACACCACTTGCCTACCACTGCATAGAAATGCATGCTCATTAGTAAGGAACCGCAGTGTTTTTGTGTCTCCGATGTGATAATCAGTGTTCGTCATGAGTGGTTGTACTGTTATTTCATCGTACTCCACTGTACACAGGCCTGGTTAATCTCCAACAGTAATGGATTATGTATATGTATGCAATACTCGTCTGGTAGCACGAATAGCCCAACTGCTGCGTATTCTGAGAACAATTGATCAATATATTGATACAAAAAAGCCCAGAGTTTAGCAATAGGTTAATGTATAAAGTACACCGCGTGAATCGACTTGGGGTTTGCTATTCCACATTTGACCAGATCAATACCCATATAAAACAAAAAAGTTAATGCCGAAGTTAACGTCAATGATAATGATATATTAGATCATTACGGTGTATATCCAAAAATGATCGATGACCCATTTTACAGTAACTCAGACTACCGTAGGTGTTATCGCCCGGCTCTTCTTGCACAATGCTTGCACTATCGCTGTAATGCTCCGCTTGGTTTGGTTTTGTCATCGATCTTGCCTTTGCTAGCCAGTTGGCAGGTTCTGGTGTCAGTTGAGAGGACCCCATGTGGTGGCATTATTCGACAACAGCGATTGTGGGATATTCTTACTTACCAGCTAACTAGGCGTTGCTTTAGTGTAGTTCCCTCACCGATGCATATTGAATGTCCTTTTATGGCGTTTTGACCTGATTATGCGTGGCAGGCGCACTCACGACGGCTCTACCATATCCCACAAATCCCTTGGGATTTCTCATGAACAATCTACCCTTACACTCATCAGAACTATATATGTTTGTGGCGGATAGTTCATTATGATACTCAACACGTATTTATTGGTATAATATCGCTCACCACACAAGCAAGGTTATGAATCTGGTCCAGATGCCTATCTCAACGTAACTTGTGTAATGATAGACAGTTTGTCCAGAGTGTAGGTGACAGATGCTGATGATGAGGAGATAATTGACGATGTAGGCCATGAGAGGTGTCCAGACGAAGCAAGGTCAGCGTTCGTTCATCTGCTCCTGGCGAATTGTCGCAGTAACTCTCGCGCGAGCAGCTGTGTTGATGTCGATCTAAATCTCCATGGTTAGCAGGTCGTCACCTCCTCAGCAGCATCCCCGGGTGATGCTCAACGCCTGTAACCCTGTGGGTCTTTATTCAGTCAGACGCAGCAAATTTAGGTCGTTGGGTTAAATGTGAACTGTGAGGGTAATTGTTGATGTGGGCTGGGGTTGGATGGGTCAAATAAGTCAGGCAACAGGGGAGAAGTCTTTCTAAAGATATGTAGAGGTTTGGAAATAGGGGAGCTAGGGTGCTTGTAGAATCACATGCGCTTATATATTACTTCTGCATGGCAGCTTGACGGTTGGAACATTATGGTCTAGCCCAAGCAAGAATGAATTGACTGTGATGAGCTAGACTTTAACGCCCAGGTACGATTTTGTGAAGATTGCGGGCCCCGTCGAGCCCATGCCCTAAAGTTGAACATACATGCACAACCTACAGACACGGGCGCCTTACGGGTTTAAGCCCATAGAAGGCCCATAGGCAGTCGTGTGGGGCCCACACGGTTTTCTAATGCGTTCTCTAGGAGCCCGTATAGTGCACGTATTGGTTATTTCATTCCCATGGCCAAATCCACGTAAAAATACGTAAAACGCCCGCAGACCACCCGTACAGTATGTGACCACAACTTTGTACCGGGGTTGATTTCTTACGTGCTTCCTACGGACCACAGCCCCGAACAGCCCAACCCTCAAGGCATGTGACCACAACTTCGTACTTACAGGGCCGCACGGGGCCCGTAAGCATCTACAGGTCTCATGTGACCTAGGCATAAGACATATGTCGGCCCCCAACACGTGAATACATGAGTCAAGGCGTTCCTCGATCCCTCAATCGTTCCACATGCGCATCAGCTGATTCAACTCGCAGACATAGAGGTTAAGCTGGTCAAACAATCAAGATTCCGCAGCAGATAAGCGGAAGAGAAGAAGTCAAGTCACCAACAAGAAACCATAAAAAAGATCGGCTTGGCAAGCATTAGGCACAAGGCTAATCTCCTGGAATGTGAATTTCTTTGCTTACTGCTTGTTTGGTGGCTCCGTTCGGTTGTAGGTGTGAGATAAGCATCACAAAGGGAGGCTGGTTGCTAATTATATGGGATGGGTTGCTGCTGTTAGTTGGGCAGACACAACAAAGCTCTCACTTGCCGGTGTCTGCGGTTGTAGAATGCACGATGAGATGACAGGTTGCGGCGGAATGGACCGCGCGCCTCGTCAAGGTGCGATGAAACAGGTAGGAAGTTGGAGGATGCAGAGAGTGCTTATCTCCAGAGGGTAGCTAGCTAGCTCTCGGCTATCACTTGTTATACACCTGCTCGACCCGTTTGATTTACATCTCTTTAATCATCCACCCAGTATGAAGCACCTTACCTGCAAGAGCGCGGCGGGCAGGAATCAATCGATCATGCATCTACACGTAAAACAAAGCGTAGTAATGTCAATACAGGTATTTTGGTTTGATCCTCTGGTTGAATAGATGTTTTATGTTTCTGTCAGAGTGAGCGTGTACACTGTGTTGTCATGACGATGTTTTGCTGAGACCGATGTAGTCTTGACTTGAGCCTCCAGACAGATCTGCGCGTTGCATTATTGCTGTTTCGCGTTATTGAACACCTGGCCTTGCTATGTTTGACCATTTGCCGACCCGCGTCTTAACCACAATATTACCTCGCTTCACACCTGCTGTGGATGCTCGTCGTCCATACATCACAGACAAATCATGATGCCTGACCATGGCAGGCAGCATCGTCTCAGAATTTCTCGCCCCGTCAGTACTACCCACCTGCACCCCTTTCCCCATGCAGGGAGTAACCTGCGATGCGACAATAGACCGGAGCATCACTGGTATGTAGCTCGCCCTCACCTTGACACCCTCTTTCAACCGCTTACCGCGCCCAGTTACCTCTCTACACCTGTAATCAAGTTTTCATTACGAGTAATAAAGTGGTTTTTGTATCCTTACCATCAATGCCCTGGTGCTCTGGTAATGGCCATTGGATTCTCTCATAACCTGTAGCATGGATGATTCTTGTATCCCGATGAGGATAGTAAGTTTAATCAGAAAGCCTGGTATGACGCTTTGAGGGGAGTAGTTTAGACAGGGACTGATATGACGCTATGAGGGGAGTAGCTTAGACAGTGACTGATATGACGCAATGAGGGGAGTAGCTTAGACAGTGACTGATATGACGCTATGAGGGGAGTAGCTTAGACAGGGACTGATATGACGTTATGAGGGTAGTAGCTTAGACAGGGACTGATATGACGCTATGAGGGGAGTAGCTTAGACAGGAACTGATATGACGCTATGAGGGTTGTAGCTAAGACAGGGACTCTGATATGACGCTATGAGGGGAGTAGCTTAGACAGGGACTGATATGACGCTACGAGGGGAGTAGCTTAGACAGGAACTTATATAACGCAATGAGGGGAGTAGCTTAGACAGGGACTGATATGACGCTATGAGGGGAGTAGCTTAGACAGGTACTGATATGACGCTATGAGGGGAGTAGCTTAGACAGGGACGGATATGACGCTATGAGGAGAGTAGCTTATACAGGGACTGATACGACGCTATGAGGGGAGTAGCTTAGACAGGGACGGATATGACGCTATGAGGGGAGAAGTTTAGACAGGGACTGATATGACGTTATGAGGGGAGTATGACGTTATGAGTGGAGTAGCGTAGACAGGGACTGATATGACGTTATGAGGGGAGTAGCTTAGACAGGGACTGATATGACGTTATGAGGGTAGTAGCTTAGACAGGGACTAATATGACGTTATGAGGGGAGTAGCTTAGACAGGGACTGATATGACGTTATGAGGGGAGAAGGTTAGACAGGGACCCTGATATGACGCTAGGAGGGGATAAGGTTAGACAGGGACTCTGATATGACGCTAGGAGGGGAGACGGTTAGACAGGGACTGATATGACGCTATGTTGGGAGTGGGTGAGGCAGGGACTCTGATGTGTGTTCGGTTGGGCTGAAGATGATGACTCCATGCTTGGTTCTGTGTTAGACTGAGAAGTGACGTGCAATCGTCCGTCCAATTCCTCCGTTCTGTATCGCACTTCACACCAGCCTTCCTCTACATTTGTATCATTCATCATAACAGAAGCGCTAACTTGTGAGACCCTTACTTGTGTTGAACTATCTATCATCAATCCAGTTGTGCTGCTATTTCGTGACCACGTTTCGTCCTCAGATCATCAACAAAGCGTATGCACACCCACTTATCTGGGAGTGCCTTGGCATGTACCTGTCACAAATAGTCCTACTTGTTAGCGCTGTCATCAGCGGGCCTCATCTTTTCCCATCACACTGACATGCATTTCGCGACGGATACAGGATTGGCTGCCAGTTCCACAGAGCCCTAAGCAGATCTAGAACACCCATCTTAGCCTTGTCATTTCTATGTGAATTTTCGTCTAAAATGTTTTCGTCTAAAAGTTTTCCGTCCGGCCGGATGGATGTCTGCTCTTGGCTGACTTGGGGGTTGGTTGTATAGGGATCATCTAGATGGCCTTGCGTTTTGAGCAAGCTGGGCGCGTGTTGGTTACTGCGCGGCATCTGTGTGTTTATCACAGGTCTATCTAGGTTGGCTACGCGTTATAGCATAATACAAATACTGAGACTAGCATGGTTCATTTGAAGCAGCCCAGGTGTGTAGATGACTGAGGTGCCGACACGTGCATACGGGGCGGTTTTTACCTGCTGTTTTGCTGAATCTCTCTGAGGGTGTTAAAGATGTAATATAATAGTACGCTTGTGATGGTACCTTAGCATCTGAGTGATGATACATAATATGGTTACACATGGAACCAAACTAACTCCCTCCTGGTCAATTATCGCACGTTACTCCATTCGTCGTTTAATAAGTCCTATCCCTGTTGTGAGACTATAATTTATCCCGTTTTAATTTCCCAATTTATATAGATTTTTAGGGTAGATGAATCTATAGCACCTGTTTAAACCAGTAATTGCAGCCGTGTATAATATTGCATACGGATTAGCGAGAAACCACCTGGAAGTCATACACTCCGCTATGTACCTCATACGGTTTCTGATAACACACCCCTATCCTTGCAGTGTAGGCAATTAACACCTGCTGCACCTTAAACATACCTGTAATTGCTTTTTAACATCTAATTAGCTACAACATACATCGGCTACAAAGTGTCTTGTTCGTGTAGTTCAAAGAACTTACCATTGAGTCTCATCTAAAAACAGCCTTGGCTGCCTATAGCCCTGCGTGTTCGTTTGTGTTGTCGGTGCCAGGGACCTCCCCCAGTGGAGGCCTATCAGCCGATATGTCGCGCACCTGGTTAAACAGCATGATAAAGTCGATATCTTTGTTGGACCAACTCGCTGGCTTATAGATTTTTGCTATTGTAAAATATTTTTTGAAATGGACATGCGAAAATACAAGGAAGACATTACTAATGCAATGGCAAACATTATGTTCAATCCAGTTTTCGTAAGTTTTTTGATAATAGTATTTTACAAGGAAAATTCATACTCATAGACTATTGCATTTGTTGTTTGTGAAGCTCAGCCGAGTATGTGTATAACAAGTAAGACAATGGTGTTATTCTTTGACGGCAGCATTGGCGTCGTGTTCTTGTGTCACCGTATGTAGTTGACTGTGGCTATTCTCGGTGAATGCACGTTGTTTAATTGGTAATCACACGAGTTCTCGTTCTCCGCCACCAGCCACACCCCTTTCCTTCCCCCTCTCCTCTGATTTGTTGACTTTTGTGATGCTGCCTGGTTGCCATGGTTAATGTTTTAATGACTTAGCCTGCATTGCGTGACGTTTGTGTTACCCATCTGTGGTGTTCGCAAAGAAAACCTTTTTTTTCAAAAAGGTGTTTACGTTTACAAGAGTGTATTCGTTTCTGCTTCTCGTACCGTTATGTCAATTCTTCACTTGTTACATGCACTCAGCTTAATATAAGTCTGTACACTAAGTGTCCTTATTTCTGAACAATCTAGCCCGCCGGAGTAATCCCTGTTTCCGAATTCTGTCAGACTAATACACGATTTAGATTCAAATTGTCTACCCTCAAATACTGCACCCATATTATGTTGATCTTTGATCCGTGAAGCGCCGCTAAGATAAGGCTTCCTGCAATCCACATTCGTTGAGAGAATTAAGTGTAGAAGGTTGTATATATATATATATATATATATATATATATATATATATATATATATATATATATATATATATATATATATATAGAGATAGAGATATATATATAGATATATATATATGGATATATATGTATATATATAGATATATACATATATATTTATATATATATATATATATATCTATATCTATATATATATATCTCTATATATATATATATATATATATATATATATATATATATATATCCCCCCCCCCCCCCCCCCCCCCCCCCCCCCCCCCCCCCTCCGGTATCCCTTCATCGAACTGTTACCTTTGTACGGCATATTTCGTGATAAATGACAAAGAGAGACGATTTTAGTTTGAAGGATGGTTTTGAAGATAATATTGAATGGAAGCTAAGCAGACATTTTTATAACGTGGTAGATAATTTGCCCACGTATATTCTGTCAGACATTCAATTAGATATTACACAATATGTCCCCGGGGTTCTCTGTGTATCGACTGCGATCCACTCTCGGAATTACAACCTCATGTTGACATTGCATCAAGACAAACTATCCCGGGGGATTGACGCCTATGTCGCTAAAAGGATGGAATATTCGTAACGCTTAACAACTCATGTAACATTCACTCCACAGTGCCGCAAGCTTGCCCCTGTTGGTTTATACAACGCTTTGCTGTTTACACAGCGCCATTGTTTTTCACGCATTACACGTGTTTGCAAAAAATGCTCGGCATTACACGCCACTGATTATATATCGTTTCCGTTACACGTGACTGTTTAAAAGCGTCCCTGTTACATATTACTATTTATATAGCGTCTCTGTTACACGTGACTGTTTATATAGCGTCTCTGTTACACGTGACTGTTTATATAGCGTCTCTGTTACACGTGACTGTTTATATAGCGTCTCTGTTACACGTGGCTGCTTGTATAGCGTCTCTGTTACACGTGACTGTTTATACAGCGTCTCTGTTACACTTGACTGTTTATACAGCGTCTCTGTTACACGTGACTGTTTATATAGCGTCTCTGTTACACTTGACTGTTTATATAGCGTCTCTGTTACACGTGACTGTTTATGTAGCGTCTCTGTTACACGTGACTGTTTATATAGCGTCTCAGTTACACGTGGCTGTTTATATAGCGTCTCTGTTACACGTGACTGTTTATATAGCGTCTCTGTTACACGTGACTGTTTATATAGCGTCTCTGTTACACGTGACTGTTTATATAGCGTCTCTGTTAAACGTGGCTGTTTATATAGCGTCTCTGTTACACGTGACTGTTTATACAGCGTCTCTGTTACACGTGACTGTTTATACAGCGTCTCTGTTACACGTGACTGTTTACATAGCGTCTCAGTTACACGTGGCTGTTTACACAGCGTCTCTGTTACACGTGACTGTTTATATAGCGTCTCTGTTACACATGACTGTTTATACAGCGTCTCTGTTACACGTGACTGTTTATAGAGCATCTCAGTTACACGGGACTGTTTATACAGCGTCTCTGTTACACGTGGCTGTTTATATAGCGTCTCAGTTACACGTGGCTGTTTACACAGCGTCTCTGTTACACGTGACTGTTTATACAGCGTTTCTGTTACACGTGGCTGTTTATATAGCGTCTCTGTTACACGTGACTGTTTATATAGCGTCTCTGTTACTTAAGACTATTTATGCAGCGTATATTTTACATATGACTGTTTATACTGCGTCTCTGTTACACGTGACTGTTAACATCGCTTCTATGTTGCATATGACTGTTTATACTGCGTCTCTGTGACACATGACTGTTTATACAGCGTGTCTGTTACACGTGACTGTTTATACTGCGTCTCTGTTACACGTGACTGTTAACATCGCGTCTCTGTTGCATATGACTGTTTATACAGCGTCTCTGTTACACGTGACTGTTTATACAGCGTGTCTGTTACATGTGACTGTTTATACTGCGTCTCTGTTACACGTGACTGTTAACATTGCGGCTATGTTACATATGACTGTTTATACAGCGTCTCAGTCATACGACTGTTAATGCAGTGTCGCCGTTACACGTGACTGTTTATACAGCGTCTATGCTACACTGACTGTTTATACAACGTCTATGTTACGCTTGACTGTTTATACAGCGTCTATATTACATCCGACTGTTTATACAGCGTCTCCGTTACACGGGACTGTTTATACGGCGTCTCTGTTACATGTGACTGTTTATACAGCGTCTCCGTTACACGTGACTGTTTATACAGCGTCTCTGTTACATATGACTGTTTATACAGCGTCTCTGTTACATAAGACTCTTTATGCAGCGTCTCTGTTACATGTGACTGTTTATATAGCGTATATGTTACTTACGACTGTTCATATAGCGTCTCTGTTTATAAGGTGTGTCTGTTATACCCGACTGTTTATATAGCGTTTTTGCTAAACATGACCGTTTATAAAGCGTGGCTGTTTTGTCAAGTATGTAAATTTTACATAAGATTTGGAGACACAGTGAGCTCTGATTGGCTCCCCCACCTTCCTCAACTCTCTCCCTGTGACTATCCGTCTGTCTGTCTTTATCTCTCTCTCTGTCTCTCTCTCACACACACACAAGCACGCACACACACACTCTCTCTCTCCCTCTCCATTTCCCTCACCCTCTACACGATTACCTTTTAACGCGGACGGTCATTCACTGACGCCGATAAAACACACGTTACTCACCGAGGGCCAGCTACAACTTCCGAATCATAGAGGAGCAATAATTTATTAACTCCACCTACCATATATTCAAAAATGCAAACCAACCCTCATTGAAGCCCATACATGTGACCTTGTAAACCAAGGGCTGACTTGTGGGAGCGATGTTTTGCCTGATGTGATTGGTGAGTGGGTAGGAGCCGAGGGGACTTGGGGTCAGGAAGAAGGGTTGTGACAAGGGTCGCGTGCACCTCATGCTGCCTGCCGCATTAGACATTGCTGATAATGAGCTTCTTAATGAGGAGGCCGCTGTGCGCGCTCACAATCGCGCTAATGCGTGTAGGCTATGGCGTCGCGACACTCGTATCATAACTCATGGAGCTGACGAGAATCATAATGAATCTGTCCTCGGGGTTGCGTCTCAGACTAGCAGCCAAGCCGTAGGGCTCATAACAGACGAATAGTGGTTGAGTGAAGTCAAAGGCAATGGATAGACAAAGGGTCATACCACCAGTCCTGCTGAACGGGCCCCGACGACTGGTGATGGGGTTTTACCACGTGGGCTTCAGGGGCACCTACCACTGATCTGCCACGAGATCCCACGGGGTTACAATGGGTACACCACGGGGCCTACCATGGCTCCCATTGAATAGCCCCTGGGCCTAACCAAAGTTACCACGGGAATACCACAGGGTATTTAAACACAAGATCCCACGGAATTATCACTGTCCAGATCTCCTCATAACCACGGGGTTTACACAGAGATAACCACGGGGTTTACACAGGGATAACCACGGGGTTTACACAGGGATAACCACGACTTTGACATCTTCATTTGCCGCGTCTTCTTACGATGGAAATCGATGTCCATTATCCCATATGCCTGTTGTTGCGTGTGTTCACATTTTATTAAAGCTGCTTAGCTAACTTTCACACGATTTCATGGGCGTTCAGCAAGCATATTGGCATTGATCATTAACTGGGGAGTATAGTGTGATGCCGCAGGAACGGGTCATTAACTGGGGAGTATAGTGTGGTGCCGCAGGAACGGGTCATTAACTGGGGAGTATAGTGTGGTGCCGCAGGAACGGGTCATCCGACGATAAAACCGCGGGACATTTCCATTAAACGCTGTTTTTTCTTGAATCGCTTATGTCTTTTTTGACCAATACCCAGAAGCTGGTGCGCTGGGTGAAATGGAGAACACATGTCACAACGAGCAGTGCGTCTACCGCGCATGCTCACAGTGACCTCATTTCCTGTTGGTGTTTTGAAGGGAGTTTACCATGACGCTTGGAACGGACACATCGATACTATAGGCATTGCCAATCAATGACTGTTGACGTCTCTTTATCGTAGACCATTCAAGGCTAACAGTTCCAATACGGCTCAATAATCACTCATTATTTATGTGGTCGATGAATCATATTAACTATCTTATATACAGGGCTAGGAAAAACGGAAAACTTACTTGGACGTCAGGTGATGTTTGCTGTAAATAACACCAGGCGACGTTTGTAGTAGAGGACGTTTGTGTTCGTGGACGTCACGTGACGTTAGCGTTAAATGATGTCAGAAAACGTTAATGTAAGATGACGTCGGATGACGATAGTGTAAGAGGTAACGTGTGACGTTAGTGTAAGATGACGTCTGGTGACGTTAGTGTAAGATGACTTCAGGTGACGTAAGTGTAAGATGACGTCAGGTGACGTTAGTTTTGCAGGACGTCTGATGACGTTAATGTTGGAGGACGTCAGGTGATATTCGTGGTGACGAACGTCGTTAGTATTGGAGGCCACCAGGTTCCATCGCAAATAGAAAAACCCTTAAGCGTTTTTACCGACCCAAATCACGTTCGCGTAGAAGAATCAGCACCTCTCTTTTCACCAAACTCCTATCTCTGTTACCACGACAACACGAATGTCTAATGTATACAGGCTGTTGTTAGAAAACAGAGTAATGTTGATATTGTTGCCTTGTGCAGATTGCTAGCCCTGCTTTCCCCTACAACACGTGTAGCGCACGCTGTTGTCGTAAACAATACACGCCTCTTCACGGCTCGGCCCCGCGGCCCCGTGGACGTTCTGTATCCCCCATTTTAGTACTAACTGCTGCTGTATATGTTAGCATGGTGGCTTGTTGAAACAACCCACTAATGTTTCTCACAATGGACACCACTTCTGTTTATCACGCCATACATTACACCTGCACTGATGTCATTATCTCTAACATGTCATTCAACTCAAACCAAAGGGTTCCGGTCCGTTACCAAATCCCTCCACGATCCTACATCCAATATGACCCTTTATATAAGAACCTTTATTCATTTTTGTTAATTGATGAGCTGATTATTTCATTAACTAAGTTCGAATTGCTTTAATTGTTGAAATAATTCCACATAATCGATTGTATATATTTAGTTAAGATTCTGTGATAGCTATAAGCTGAACATGACCGAGAATGCGTGCAAGACTGGAACCCTGTGATATCACCAACAATTCATATAAATTGAAATAATAATACTTTGTATGGACAGCAATACTGACACGTTTTTCACTTTGCTTTATTAATAAGCGTTTTAATTGTTACCTTCATAATTTATTACGTGAGTTTAACAGCAAACGAAACTGCTTTTAACCTATATAGATAGCTTATTATTTTGGTTTTTTTATCTATAGTTTATAACCATAACATCCCACAGCATAAACAGAATACTTGAAATGCACCGCATATACAGAGATATGTTATGACGATGTACCGTCAATTAAGGTAAACCTCATTTCTGATTGCAGTACCGTGGAATACGCTGTGGACACGGAAAATTTGAGTTTATCTGCAATACGAACAATCCGTGTTCTTAGGCCGCTACGTGCCATCAACAGAATTCCAAGTAAGTCGTACAAAGTCAACTTCGGCCTACTTTCAATGCTCAACAAAAACACCCGAGTTGATACGTTACTTACTCATATCTGACGCACTTACCACCCTTGTGGCAAGCTCGTGGCGTTATGATCACAATTGACCTATTGTTGGTTGATCATAATCGTTAAAAGTGTGTGCATAAATTCCTTTATAGCGGTTGTCAACGATACAAGCTGTAATGTTTGTACAATTGAGTGCAACCTGACTGGTTTCTATTCCCGACCCGGTGGCTCGATGATGTCATGTTTAACCTTCGTCCCAGCGGAGGAGGTTCTGCCGCCCGATCTGGGACGCAGATTTGTGCCACGTGGGCGCTGTCCGAGCATCACAATCACCCCCATCCTTCACTGTCGTGATATCTCGTCGTTGCCAGTGACGTGACGTAAAAGTGTTTCATTCCATGTCATTTCTTTATGTTTGTTTATGGTTTTGTTTGATTTATTGATGAACAGATGGGTGGATAGATGAATGGATGGGTGGATAGATGAATGGATGGATACATCGTTTATTTAATTTAATGATTGATGGATGGATTGATTGATTGACACGTGATTTTAGAGAAAACGGATCAACTGCATGCTTCTACACCGTGTCCTGGTTGCAGCATGGAGTGAAGCTAATGACATTAGTGAATTTGCTCAAGTGGCTGATGTTATAACTCTTTCAAATGCCCCCTGTATGTCCCCCCGGTAGTATAACCTCAGCATTCTTCCTTTGCTGTCGCTGATGTATTGCTGTGAGGTTGGAAACGGCTAACGACCCCGGACACGTCATGCAATATTGTTACCTGTCGGGGTTGCCTTGGTGACTGTGACGATACACTATGGTGGGGTTTTAGCATAGATCATTTTCAGTAAAGAACACACGGCCAAAAGAGGTGATAACCTGCATGGGGCAGTGAGAGCTGACTATCAGTATCATGGAATTTTGAAGGCCAATGAATTCCCATTCCCTCGTGGCCATGTATACCTCTGTTATAACGCGCAGTCGCTGTTAAATAGCGGTGGCTGGCACACCTGTATCAACACATGCAGGTGTGATTAAGTTATCTCTCATTACAAGTTGACTCGTATTTTGTCACGCCGTCGGCGTAGGATGTAGTCGCCTGTGACGTCATACACACGCTCGGTAATTGTCGTCATCGGGAGTGCATTACCATGTCAACCACTTCTTCATCAGCCGTCCACGTCAACGCAATTACGGTGTGGGTTTTCTGGGTTGAAACCTTTAATAGTCTTAAATTCGCGCCGATTGAATAAATATACCCTCTAATGCTGTTAGAATGTTGATTGTCAAGCTGTGTTGTGATAATGTAACACGTTAGGGTCGGTTGGTTGGGTTAGACGATTTAGTTAGACCCCTCAATTGATGGATGTTGGCTCAGCGCGACATTGACGAGTGCATACCGATCAATGATAATATGTCTCCATGAAGGAGCAAGACAAAAAAAATCGGGCGGTACACGGGAGGCTATTAGGGTGATGATGGCATACGCCACTGGTGCCGCCCTCCTCCAGGCCTCACGTCAGCTCGACACGGCGCGGGGGCCTCAGCAAATCGCTCAAGCTTGTATCATCAGAGCGGAATGGACAGATAAAGTGGAGCTAACACAGAATTGACAAGTGTGAGTGGGTGCTGTGGCATCAATCGTAAAACTGAGTTAATCCCGAAAACGCCTGCTGGAAATGAAATATGACGTTATCCACGTACTGATGCAGGTCAATGCGTTTGGGCTCGGTGTGGTGATGCATCATTTCCGCTTCACGACAATCTCCTTATCCTCTTATATTATTTACCGCCACATCGCCGTCTCTCAAGTTGGATGATCAAAAAATATCATCCCAGATTATACCCTTAAAAATTTCAATATTTGTTGGTGCATGGAAAGCAGGCCACTTGATAGATGTTACAAGGTTTACAAAAACAAAGGACTTCGTGCAAGATCCGACGCCCATTCTGACATAAGCAAGTATCTCTCATGTAAATGACAGACTCCGTCCTCCTTGTCATGTCCGGAGCAAGCATTATTTAGATCCCTAATTTTGCTAAGTGGAAAGAAATCTTCATAACGTAAGAATATTTGTAGCTGACACTGGAAAATGTTTACAGAATTTTATTTGCATAGTACAATGTTCTTGATTAGATGACTGTACTATGGTCTGTATTGATCGCTGTGCTGATAGATCTCCATCAGTTTGTTCATACAGAGCTGGGACATTTCATTTTACTTCCCTTGATTCGTTGCTCACTCGCGGTATTTACTGAACAACTGCTGTTCTCTTCATCTCGGTTATTCACCCCTGTAGAGGCAATAACCGGATAACTATGTCGTGAAACTCAACTCATCCGCGCTGCCAACGACCGCATGCTCATGAATAGGTGATAATTCGTGATAACCAACGAATACGTTTTGTCAACCCGTACGCAGTATTTATTAGCGGATGAGGCTCTGAACGCGGATTATTTGTCTTTTCTTTATGCCTTCCAACCAGAGTATGATACAGCGTACGATGATTATATTCTGTATTTATGCAGTTTTGTGAAGCTCAGTATGGTAAATAATATAGGACCTTTTTGTCATATGTACGGGTTGAGTTATCGGGATAGAGGTGAGCGATTTATGGTTTGACAGATTTATTGCAGTCTTGTATCCGTCATGCCTCACAGTATTTCATATATAGACTGTTTTAAAATGCACGGCTTGATGAAAGAGTTCCTCTTAGAATATATATTCTTGACAATAGATGTGATGAACAATGACCCCCCCCCGCTCCCTGGTTGATGGGTGGTGTGAATGTCACATGGCGAGCTGTTACGTCAGATCCCACCAGAAACATAGCCATTATGTTTCATGCGTCAATGGTAATTAGAAATTAGAAGCAGAAAACTTTCATGTCCAAGAACTTCAGTCGGTGCCAAATCTTATGCCAAGAAAACGGACGGCTCGGCAATCTGTGACATTGAGAAGCAGATGACGTGTTGGCTGTGACCCCTAAAAGTGTATGTCTCCGGCCTTTAGAAGCAGACGACATGCTGCCCGCGACCTTGCGAAGCAGACGGCTACGACACGACTGGCAACAGACGACACCTTGCATCGATTGCGCACCACTCATCTCACATGACTGTGTGTTGACTGGTTGCGGATATAGACACGGTCTCTGTGAGCGACTATACGCGAGGGGCGTGGTTCTCCATAACCCAATCTAATGAATATTGCTCTGGTGTATAGTTCTATTGTGGGACAATCCTGGTAAGTTCCTGTTCATTTATATATAACTTATCGATTAACAGCTAAGAGTACCTCCGCTGGGATATCACTCATCACACTATACACCTATGTACTTCCACCATCTCACCCCTCGACCATGTGCCTCGCTTCTGACGCCAGCGGGTACACATAGACACTGCAGCATGGTGATCCACAACCTAGAATGATCTCCTCCTCTTAGTTCCAATTACTTAGCTTTGAAGCGTCAATGGTGTGTCGCTCTCTGGCAACTTTCAATGCAATTACGAAATGACATTTCAGTTAAAGCTTACATTAAAAAAACTATAGATAATGACATAACTTTGACAAAAAGGCTTCAGGATGGTGATGTCTACTGATTTGTCCACGTGTTCTGTAGAGACTAGGGCTGGTAAAGAAACCCACTTTTGGTGAAGAACCCATTTCTGGTAAAATGCCTACTTAAGGCAAAGCACACGTTTGTGTACGAACCCTTTCCTGGCAAAGAAATCCAGATTTGGTTAAGAACCCTCTCCTGGCAAAGAAATCCAGATTTAGTTAAGAACTCTCTCCTGGCAAAGAAATCCAGATTTGGTTAAGAACTCACCTAGAGTAAATGAACCCACGTTTTGTATAGAACCCACTTCTGGACAGGGAACTCATTTTTGGTAAAGAACCCACTTCTAGAAAAGGAACCCAAATTTGGTATGGAACCCACTTCTGGCAAAGGAACCCACGTTTGGTAAATAACCAACTTCTGGTTCAGAAGCCACGTTTGGTAAAGAACTTACTTCTGGTAAAGATTCCACATCTGGTTAAGAACCCATGTCTAAGAAAGAAAAAAAACACGTCTGGTAGAGGAAAAGAACCCACGTTTGGGTAAAGAAGCCACGTCTGATTGGACAGAGGAGAGACAAGCGAATGCAATAAGGAAGTTTGTTAAGTAGCTGGACAAACAGTCTGGAGTGGACGGAAATGTGAGTCCCTTAACTTACCTTCTCACGAATAAGCAAGAAGCCCGAATAATATAACCGAATGAGAGAGGCTGTAAATCTCTCTTGATATTGGATCTTAGGGGTTTAAGAGTTGACAGATTAGCAAAAAGGTCAGGTTTGGATGCAATTACATATTAAGCCGACTGAAAATAAAACGCATTCGACCAATGGCTATTTAACACATACGTACTACAAGACGCATATTTTTGGATGAAATTTAGTTTAACGTCATTCAACTGAAATCCAAATAGTCGATAAAATCGAAAAGAGCTATGGTAGACAGGATAGATAGGACGAGATTGCACGAAACGTAATTCGGATGAAATGATACTCGCAATGCTTCGTACAGATGAAATATCATATTCCTATTGGTCCTGCATTAAATTGCACCTTGATGGTACAATATTTTTTCTAGAACTTGCAATAAGCTATATTCAACTTGCCAAAGGAATGTCGGCATTACAACTCTGCTCTTGTTGCGAGATATTGAGAAGATGAAGTATCAAGCAACCGGCAGTTAACTCGGGAAAAATCGAGACGAAGTAAGGCGCTTGAGCCAGGCTTCGTTGCAGGAAACATCCAGTCTGTGTATAATACTGTAACTGTTAAAAAGTTTTCTGCTTATGGATATTTATGTGGTGTTGAAAGTAACACATTGTGTCTAAAATAAATATGTTATGAGAAATTGGTATAAACACGGGGTTTAAAGAGTTGCATCCTTCGCCTTGTGTGTACGTATGGACCTATTATGCGTACCTGTGTACATTCTACCGGATGCAGTTCAACAACCACTGCGTTAAGCCACAGCACAGCACAACTATAATTGGATGTTACATTTGATTAGAGTTATGTTATATATAGTAGACGTTCACTCACGCTGAATATACACCCCCACCCTCTGGTAACATTGGGACGTGAGCGTTCTATCTCTTCGTACAGAAGAGTTAGACAATTCCCTCTCAGCAGCGAAGGCAAATGCTGTATTAGCCTTAGCGATGGAGCAAGGCTTTATACCTCCTTAGTCACTTTCTCTCCTCTGATACAAGCTGCGCAATCGCGCAAATAAAAATCTGACGAGAGAAATAAGAGAGTGGTGCACACTTTAGATAGGCAGAGCGATTACTCGTTTGCTAGCGGTGCTGAAATGTGGATTTTACTGCTGTCCGCCTCGCATCATAGCTTGTAACATATAACATGGGTTATGAAATACACCAAGTATAAAACGTCTGCTGGAAGTCATTAATGAAATAACTCATCCGCCGGAAGTAGTTGCGGAAATGGAATGATGGGATAACTCTTATAAACAGTGACTTAATTTATGGCATCACTCATATAATGGGGTGGTGTAGAGAAAAACAATAATTGATACATGTGTGATATATGTATG
>CM067344.1:66226556-66379056 GCA_034190875.2 Urechis unicinctus | reverse complement strand
TGTGAGCAACAGTTTATTGTTACATAAAACACCAACACTAGCAACAGTTTATTGTTACATGTGAGCAACAGTTTATTGTTACATAAAACACCAACACTAGCAACAGTTTATTGTTACATGAAACACACCAACACAAGCAAGTTTATTGTTACATGAAAACACCAACACTAACAACAGTTTATGTTATGATGAGCAACAGTTTATTGTTACATGAAACACCAGCAACAACAAAACACCAACAGTTTTTGATTATTACAAACCAACACGACAGTTTATGTTACATGAAACACCAACATGCAACAGTTTATATTACATGTGAGCAACATTTTATTGTTACATGAAACACCAACACTAGCAACAGTTTATTGTTACATGAACACCAACACAGCAACAGTTTATTGTTACATGAAAACACCAACACTAGCAACAGTTTATTTTTACATGAAACACCAACACTAGCAACAGTTTATGAAAACATGAACATGAAACAGTTTACACATGAAACAACACTAGCAACATTGTTACATGAAACACCATGAAAACACAACACTAGCAACAGTTTATGTTACATAAACACCAACACTAGCAACAGTTTTATTGTTACATACATGTGACCAACACAGTTTTTGTTACATGAAACACCAACACTGCAACAGTTTATTGTTACATTGAACACCAACACTAGCAACAGTTTATTGTTACATGTGACCAACCAACAAACACACCATGTGAGCAACAGTTTTATTGTTACATGTGAAACACAACAGTTATTGTTACATGTGACACAGTTTATTGTTACAACAACATTTACATTGTTACATAAAAACCAACACTAGCAACAGTTTATTACATGAAACATGTGAGCAACAGTTTATTGTTACATAAAACACCACAAAGCAACAGTTTATTGTTACATAAAACACCAACACTAGCAACAGTTGTTACAATAAGTACATGTGAGCAACAGTTTTATTGTTACATAAAACACCAGTTTATTGTTACATAAAAAAACAGTTTATTGTTACATAAAACACCAACACTAGCAACAGTTTATATTACATGTGAGCACAGCAACAGTTTATTGTTACATAAAACACCAACAACACATGCAACAGTTTATTGTTACATAAAACACCAACACAAGCAACAGTTTATTGTTACATAAAAACACCAACACTAGCAACAGTTTATTGTTACATGAAACACCAACACAGCAACAGTTTATTGTTACATGTGACACCAGCTTTTTGTTACATAAACACCAACATAGCAGCAACAGTTATTGTTACATAAAACACCAACTCTAGCAACAGTTTATTGTTACATGAAACATGTGAGCAGCAACAGTTTATTGTTACATGAAACACCAACACTAGCAACAGTTAATTATTACATGTGAGCAACAGTTTATTGTTACATAAAACACCAACACTAGCAACAGTTTATTGTTACATGAAACACCAACAGCAACAGTTTATTGTTACATACAACACAACACAGAGAACAGTTTATTGTTACATGAAACACCAACACTAGCAACAGTTTATTGTTACATGAAACACCAACACTAGCAACAGTATTGTTATTGAGCACATGTTATTGTTACATAAACACACACAAACAGTTTTATTGTTACATAAAACACCAACAACTAAGCACAGTTTTTATTGTTACATTGTTACAACACCAACAGTTTATACACAGCAACAGTTTATTGTTACATGAAACACCAACACTAGCAACAGTTTATTGTTACATGAAACACCAACACTAGCAACAGTTTATTGTTACATGTTACATAAAACACATAGCAAAACACAACACTAGCAACAGTTTATTGTTACATAAAACACCAACACTAGCAACAGTTTATTGTTACATAAAACACCAACACTAGCAACAGTTTATTGTTACATGAAAACACCAACACAGCAACAACAGTTTATTGTTACATGAAACACCAACACTAGTTTTATTGTTACATGAAAACACCAACACAGCAACAGTTTATTGTTACATGAAAACACACACACACAGCAACAGTTTATTGTTACATGAAAACACCAACACTAGCAACAGTTTATTGTTACATAAACAAACAGTTAACAACAGTTTATGTTTACATGTGAGCAACAGTTTATGTTACATGAAACACCAACACTAGCAACAGTTTTTATTGTTGACACATGAAACACCAACACTAGCAACAGTTTATTGTTACATAAAACACCAACACCAGCAACAGTTTATTGTTACATAAAACACCAACACTAGCAACAGTTTATTGTTACATGAAACACCAAAACCAGAAACAGTTTATTGTTACATAAAACACCAACACTAGCAACAGTTTATTGTTACATGTGAGCAACAGTTTTATTGTTACATAAAACACCAACTCTAGCAACAGTTTATTGTTACATGTGAGCAACAGTTTATTGTTACATAAAACACCAACACTAGCAACAGTTTATTGTTACATGTGAGCAACAGTTTATTGTTACATAAAACACCAACACAAGCAACAGTTTATTGTTACATAAAACACCAACACTAGCAACAGTTTATTGTTACATGTGAGCAACAGTTTATTGTTACATAAAACACCAACACAAGCAACAGTTTATTGTTACATGAAACACCAACACCAGCAACAGTTTATTGTTACATGAAACACCAACACTAGCAACAGTTTATTGTTACATGTGAGCAACAGTTTATTGTTACATAAAACACCAACACAAGCAACAGTTTATTGTTACATAAAACACCAACACTAGCAACAGTTTATAGTTACATGAAACACCAACACTAGCAACAGTTTATTGTTACATGAAACACCAACACTAGCAACAGTTTATTGTTACATGTGAGCAACAGTTTATTGTTACATGAAACACCAACACAAGCAACAGTTTATTGTTACATGAAACACCAACACTAGCAACAGTTTATTGTTACATAAAACACCAACACTAGCAACAGTTTATAGTTACATGTGAGCAACAGTTTTATTGTTACATGAAAACACCAACACTTAGTTTATTGTTACATAAACACCAACACTAGCAACAGTTTATTGTTACATGAAACACCAACACTAGCAACAGTTTATTGTTACATGAAACACCAACACTAGCAACAGTTTATTGTTACATGTGAGCCACCAGAAACAGTTTATTGTTACATGAAACAGTTTATTGTTACAAACACCAACACTAGCAACAGTTTTGTTATTGTTACATGAAAACACCAACACTAGCAACAGTTTATTGTTACATGAAACACCAACACCAGAAACAGTTTATTGTTACATAAAACACCAACACCAGAAACAGTTTATTGTTACATAAAACACCAACACTAGCAACAGTTTATTGTTACATGACATGTGAGCACATAGTTTTTATGTTTACATAAAACCAACAACAACAGTTTATTGTTACATGTGAGCAACAGTTTATTGTTACATAAAACACCAACACCAGCAACAGTTTATTGTTACATGAAAACACCAGCAACAACAGTTATTGTTACATGAAACACCAACACTAGCAACAGTTTATTGTTACATGTGAGCAACAGTTTATTGTTACATGAAACACCAACACTAGCAACAGTTTATTGTTACATGAAACACCAACACTAGCAACAGTTTATTGTTACATGAAACACGCAACACCAGCAACAGTTTATTGTTACATAAAACACCAACACTAGCAACAGTTTATTGTTACATGAAAACAGTTTATTGTTACACATGAAACACCAACACTAGCAACAGTTTATTGTTACATAAAACAACCAACACAGTTTGTTTACATAACAGCAACAGTTTATTGTTACATGAAACACCAACACTAGCAACAGTTTATTGTTACATGAAACACCAACACTAGCAACAGTTTATTGTTACATGAAAACACCAGCAACAGTTTATTGTTACATAAAACACCAACACTAGCAACAGTTTATTGTTACATGAAACACCAACACTAGCAACAGTTTATTGTTACATGAAACACCAACACTAGCAACAGTTTATTGTTACATGAAACACCAACACTAGCAACAGTTTATTGTTACATGAAACACCAACACTAGCAACAGTTTATTGTTACATTTATTGAAACACCAACACAGAAACAGTTTATTGTTACATGAAAACACCAACAGTTTAGCAACAGTTTATTGTTACATGAAACACAACACTTTTTTAGTTTATTGTTACATGAAACACCAACACTAGCAACAGTTTATTGTTACATGAAACACCAACACTAGCAACAGTTTATTGTTACATGAAACACCAACAGTTTATTGTTACAACACCAACACTATTGTTTTATTGTTACACCAACACCAACACTAGCAACAGTTTATTGTTACATGAAAACACCAACACTAGCAACAGTTTATTGTTACATGAAACACCAACACTAGCAACAGTTTATTGTTACATGAAACACCAACACTAGCAACAGTTTATTGTTACATGAAACACCAACTCTAGCAACAGTTTTTTAATGTATAAATCAACAACTCTACCAACAGTTTATTGTTATATAAATCACCAACACTAGCAACAGTTTATTGTTACATAAAACACCAACACTAGCAACAGTTGGTTGTCATAAAGCAATAAAAATTTAGTAACAGAAACCAAAAACACTAGCAACATTGATTGCCTCAGGAATAGCTAGGTTTCATGACAGGGAAACCGTTGACAGAGAATCCGAAAAACGAACGCGTTGCGACATATGTACAAGCTGTTGCAGCCATGCGTTCTCACGTCATCGACTTGGTGATTCGTGGAAAACCCGACCAATGTTTTCCAAGTAAATTGACATGACTATCCTTTGCATGCGGATCAACAGGTTAGTGCGTGCAACTAGAGTCACATATCCTGTACTTAACATGTTCTCGGGCAATATTATTCGATAAAGCAACGCGTTCGCAGAAATGATTGTGTACTTTACCATGAACTTACGTACATTAAGTAAAGTGGCCAACCGTGATTTAGGAATACAATACAGCCTATTATCGTACAGCTCAATATCTCATTCTTTCGCCGTAAAGTCCGCCCCCACATCCACTCTCTCTCTCTCCATCTCTCTCTCCCATCTCTCTCTCGCTCCCACCCACCCCTTCCCAACACTCTACCTTCTCCTTCAACCCCCTCTCTTTTCTGCCCCCCCCCCCTACCCCTTCACCCCATCCGTCTCACTCCTTTTTTCTGAACCTCCCCATACGCTCTGTCCCCTCTTCAATTCTTTCTACAATATCTCAATCCTCGGAAGCTTCATCCGGGATTTTGTTGTTCATGCTTTCCTCCTTCCTGAGAAAGACATGCCCATATACACTGCTGTAACAGCCTTCTCCACACCGCCCTCCGTCACCTGCTCTGGTCCTTACATCAAGCGGGACATGTGACCTATCTAATGCAACGTTATTGCAAGCAAATCCACTTGACAGTTCTTGCACCCTCAGGTTCCCCCTCTCCCTTCCCCCACACACCCCCTCTCCCAACCCTCAGGCACCCCCATCTCTGCACCCCCGAATCAATATACCAGCAATTCCATCAGGACAGATGCCTTACGTGAGGCTAGCCGGGATCAAGCGCTCCTGCGTGTGCTGGCCAACTGCCTAGACAGTAAGCAATTATTAACCGTGAGAATGCGTGTTGCAGACCAGCGCTGGTTGTACATGCCAGAGCGTTGGTCACAGATGTCAAGAAACTACTTGTGGTCGATATTCATTGAACTGCGTAGTTTGTTTGCAGAATTGTCTGGAACTCCTCCTTCCACCTGTTACGCGTGAGGCGTTGACATGTGGTTAATGGCGCGGCGCATGCGCACTTGGCGCCTGAGTGTTATTGACTGTCCGTGTGGACTTTGTTAACTGTCTGGTACCTTGATGTCCTGAGTGGTGTCCCATTGGCTCTGTACCCGGTCCCTGAGTGACTCGATGTGGTACGCTACCTGTAATTGGCTCATTGTTGTACGCAGCCTGTGAACCGCTCTGTATAGTACGCAGCCTGTGAGGTATGTGCTCTGTATGGTATGCGACATCTGAGCCGCTCTGTATGGTGTGAAGCCCGTAAATGGTTCTGTATGGTATGCAACCTTTGAACCGCTCTGAGTGGTACGCGACTTCATAGTATTCTGTTAACTGGTCAGTGAAATCATGAATAAAAGTCGACCAGAAACGTAGAGCACTGGATTTATATCCCTGACAGAGGAACAAATGTTCAGTTAATCTTAGGCTCAACAGAATGGGGCGTTTATTTGAGATTACTCACTCGTTGTGATGTTGGCAGGTGTACTAGGCTCTCTGATCGTGCCCACCAGGCAGGTGTTTCGTTTCTCGTTAGAAGAGAGTTTTATACATAAGAATAGTTTTTTTTATGAAAGGGATTTTTTTTTTAGGACGAAGGAATGTGATTTTGTTTGGTATATGACAAGACATATACCATCGATTCTAAAACTCGTATATTGTGATTGGGGTAGTATAATATGCACAAAGATTTAATTTTGTCTTACCTTAAAGAATATATTCCCATTACCATTCTGGTCGTACATCAGCTGAACTGTAATGCTTCATCCACGGGCTCTTGACCATATGTTTCGTACGATTACATTTTAAGTAGCTCGATTTTGACATAAACGTGAAACGCAAACCTTATATACAACATGGTAGACACTATTATATATCGAAGCAGAAGACTATCTGTTAATGAGCGATATTCACATCAAATGACAATAGCACATGCGTGATAGTAATCGACACATTACAAACTGCCAATATATCGCCAAAATTATCGATTATTTGTTTTCCCCAATGCTAAGAATGGGTAACAATCGATTCATTTTAGAAACAAGTCTTTAAAGCATCCTTTGTCTTTGTATCTAGTTTTATCTGATTATATTTACAAGTGTAGGATGTGTTGGTTTAGCTAATTCACCTGTGTTGATTCTGGAGCTAATTGACGACTATATCTTCCCTGTCTTGATTCAGTTACTAATTCACGACTTGATCTCACCTGTGTTGATTCAGGCGCTAATTCACGACTTTATCCCACATGTGTTGATTCAGGATCTAGTTCACGACTTTATCTCACCTGTGTTGATTCAGGAGCTAATTCACGACTTTATCACACCAGTGTTGATTCAGGAGCTATTTCACGACTCTATCTCACCTGAGTTGATTCAGGAGCTATTTCACGACTTTATCTCACCTGTGTTGATTCGGGAGCTAATTCACGACTTTATCTCTCCTGTGTTGATTCAGGAGCTATTTCACGACTTTATCTCACTTGTGTTGATTCGGGAGCTAATTCACGACTTTATCTCTCCTGTGTTGATTCAGGAGCTATTTCACGACTTTATCTCACCTGTGTTATTTCAGGTGCTAATTCATGATTTGATCTCACCTGTGTTGATTCAGGAGCTACCTTCTGGACTACTACATCACCGAGAGAGACAAGGACTTTATATGCAGTCACCCAGAAGATGCAGGCATGACTTTGTGCAGTGACCTACCCCGCTATCGCTGGCTCGGTCGTCCATGTAATGAGACCGCCCTCACATTCTCCAACAATACACCCACCAACGAATCGTGTGTCGACTGGAACAGATATTACTCTGTATGCAAACCGGGAGACAAGAATCCCTTCCAAGGCGCCATATCATTTGACAATATAGGCCTAGCCTGGGTGGCTATATTTCAGGTTGGCTTTAACTGTTGCTTTCAATAATTTTGATTATTGAAGCCCTTCTATTGTATTTCTCGGTAAAGCATTATGGAAGGACATATTTGCAGATTTTGATAAGAAGTCATTTCTCTTCATATGACCACCAACATATTGTATATTCTTGGGGAGTGCCAACATTATGTACTCAATAATTCGTTGATCCATTCACCTTCTAATTTTGCTTGTGTGCTATTTCATACAAAGTGATTTTATTTCACAATCAATGCCTTTACCACAGCAATTTGATTTATCTATTTTACATTGCTCATTGTTTTATAAGCCCCATTGGTTTTCATGCCATAGATTGATTCATAGTAGTTCATTGTTTTTTACATCTACCAACTTTTCATTTATCAGCCCAATTTGCTTCCATAATTTTCTATTTTGGGAAGCCTGATTGCATGCATTTTGAACCCGTATGATTTCTTATTTTGTGCAATTTGACATGAGCGCAATTCTCACGTATATGACCAACCATGTAAAATATGCAGAAAGCATTTTTGGTGAAGATCATTTCTTTTTATTACAGATTTTTCCTCGAATTTTACTTTTCACATTTTTGCAGCAGAACTTCCTCTTGAGAAGACCGTGGCCGTTGCATGTGTATGTTAACAATGACATGCATGCTGCAGCATGTCACAGCATGGTCACTGTATATGGCACTGGTTGTCTTGCGTGACTTCTTCTCGTGAACACCATGTGTGGGGTCGGAATAAACACCTGTCTTAACGACCTTCATCGCTCTCTCTCTCCCTCTTTCTTTCTCTCTCTCTCTCTCTCTCTCTCTCTCTCTCTCTCTCTCTCTCTCTTCTCTCTCTCTCTCTCTCTCTCTCTCTCTCTCTCTCTATCTATCTCTCTCTCTCTATCTCTCTCTCTCTATCTCTCCCGCTCTCTTCGTCCATATCCACCTCTTTCCATGTCATTCTATCTCTCAATTCCTTTATCTCTCCTGTCCTCCTCTCCTTTTTTTCTTTTTTTCTATCTCTATCTCCCTTTCTCTTTACCTCTCCTCGTTCTCTCTCTCACTCTTTCTCTCCTGCGCAAATATTCCTCTCTCCTTCTTTCTTTCCCTCTTTCTTCCTCTCTCCATCTCTCTATCTCTCTCTCTCTCTTTCTTTATCCCTCCGCCCTCTTCTCCTCTCTCTCTTCCTCCCACCCCCTACCCCATCGCTCTTTTTCGCATTCTCAAACAACCACTCACCAGCCATACACACTCCCCCCCATTTCACTCCCCACTCAATATAGATAATTGGATAGCCTATGTTATTTTATTGAATATGCAATGAACTTTTCTATGTGGAAAGGGGCGTGGACTGCGTAAATCAATATCCAATCTGAATTAGCTTCCTGTATTCTCTCCTCGATTTTGTTGTTTTCCTTCGAATCCTAATTTGTGTCACACGTGTTGCACCTGTATATCACGTGACTGAGTATAACCCTGTGACCATTACAATCATGTGTTATTGTCAACAGTCATGTGACGTCCAAGTCGTTCTAGTGTCTAATTCATTCCATTGCCTTGCTTTCTTACTTGTTTTGCAGGTCATAAGTCTGGAGGGCTGGGTTGAAATTATGTATTATGTTCAAGATGCCCATTCATTCTGGAATTGGATATATTTTGTAGCACTAATAGTGGTAAGTAGCAACTATCTACACTGTACAACCACGTGTCTTTGTTTATGCTTTTGTTTGTGTTTTTACAGGTCATCAGCCTTGCTGGCTGGGTAAATATTATGTATTATGTTCAAGATGCACATTCTTTCTGGGACTGGATATATTTTGCCTCGCTAATTGTGGTAAGTGAGTGTCAGGCGTGGTGCTGGAGCATCTAAGCATCCCAACCCCTCCACCTCTTACCCCAGCTATGTCAACTGGATGTCTCCTGCTTGCCCAATGTATCAAGAAACAGACGCTTGTTAAATAAAGCACGCTCAAATACCCGCTAGTTGGTATTAACCCAAAGCTTAATGATATGGGAGCCTTGATCGTTCGCACATCTTTAGAGTTAGGATAGGTTAAACAAGCATTGTTGTATTCTAGAATGTATTAACAACGTGGTTGGTTGCTGGTTTATTTTTGGTGTCATTCTGTGTCCTGTGTTTATTTTTTGAGCGTGGCTGTCCGTTGCGAAATCTCGTAATGCTAGCTTGGTGTTCGTGAGCTCCAAACCTTACCTATTCATCCCGTTTGTAAAGGCTAAGTCATTGTCGGTGATACAACCATGTGGCGTGGTCGTAAGATCGTTTGTGGGCGTGTCCACTTTTCGTTAACTGCCATTGTTACCAAGTGTGAAGGACGGACGCTCGGCGTTTATATATGTGAGGTACGTGACCTTATATTCCAAATCAATTAAACTGCCCCTTTCGGCTAGTGAAGCGTAAGGTAAACATGGCTCCTCGGAGTGCTTTCACTATTATAATTAAATATGCTAATGTAAGCACAGGGCACCAGATGACTTAAGCGGCAGGGTAAGTATATTGGATGTGTTCCATTGTATGCGGAATGATTCAGCGATGATGCATTGCATTCTGGAGTAATGTGTTTGGTTTGATCTCAAGTATACACTCATGCACTTTTTATGTAGAAAGAACACATATATAAAACAAGTTGCACGTCATATATATATATATATATATATATATATATATATATATATATATATATATATATATATATATATATATATATATATATATATATGTATATTTTTATATATATATATGTATATATATATATATACATATATATATATTTATATATGCGTATATATAATCTATATATATATATATATATATATATATATCTATATATATATATATATATATATATATATATATATATATACATATATATATATATATAAAGGCATGCACGTCCTAAGTACGATGGGCACGCCATATGTACGATTAGCACACCCTGAGTACCATGAGTACATTCTGAGTAAGTGTGCGATGCGTACATCTTGGGTAAGATGTGCTCATCTAAGTACTTGGTGCACATCTTCGTCCTATATTCATAGTGTGCACCCTTAGTTTGATATATAAATCTTCGGTACCTCATTTATATTCTTAAGTCCCAAATGTGATTCGTACATCCTATGCAATAACAAAATGAAGCTTCCCCGAATACATGATATATGTAATTAGTCGAGGGAGCGGTCGTTGAGAATCCGTAGATCTCCTCGCCGCTCTACATCATCTCCTGTAGTTACCCTTGTCTGATAGGAGATCAGTTCTTGGCTAATGCGGCCATCACAGGTCCCGGCCAGTAGGAATCCGTGTAGATCAGACCGTCATTGGAGGGTCTTCACGAGCGATAACAATCCGGAATCAATCCTATGCAGTACATTCGGTTTTTATTGGCCCTATTATCGCTCGGTTAGTACCAACGTTATGCTAGTCTTTCGTTTAATCATCGTATGAGTGATCCGTTCTGTTGCATACACTCGCCTTACTCGGATGTTGTCTTTTCTCTTTAAAGGATGGTAATTGGGGGGTAATTTATAGTTCCTCCTACTGCGTAATAGTTGTGATTCTGGCCAAATACCCTGCTCGTCTAGTGTGTATACTCGTGGGAGAACCCCATGCGGCATTAACTCAGCTACATCACCGCTCGTGTGTTGCCATACTCGTCGACGTTAAGAGCTCATCACTCGCAGGATTTCCACGATTCTTCTCCCATTTGTCCTTATCACCGAGAGTCTTAACACATCACCCTTAGACGGAGGGACGAAAACGCGATTAGTGTACGGTTTACCAGGGTATTAACTCAGCGAATATATGTCTAAGACTGGGTAACATGGAGTGTTTTTTGTATATGTTAAGTAAGGCCATTTCGAAAAAACACATTTAAGTATGTCTTGGTAGCAGTTGAATCATTTAGTTTGTGTATTCGGGGATAATGTTTATAAGCATCATTTCCATCCCACACACACAAAAAAGCCTCTCTTATCTAGGAACTCAAGTTGCGTAATAATCGGATGGGAAACGCCGTATACTTATTATCGTGTGAATTGAATTGTACTGCGCGCTCATTTATGGCCGGGAAGCTGTCTGAACTTAGTTCGATCTCATTTCCGGGTGTGGTTGGTCAAAGGCTTCAGTACGAGCTGAACCCAGCCACCCCCCCCCCCCCCCCCCACACATGCCCGCGTCTTATTGCCTGGTCAGTGCCACAAGAAGGGGGAGGAAGGACAGTTGGACAGGGTTAATGACCAAACATGGCAAATATTCACACGCGTTGGGCGTCGAGTTTACGAAGGATTATTTGGGTTTGGGGAGGTTATTGAATCTTCCGACGTGTAATTCAATAAACGCCGGTGTTGAGTGACGGCCGACTGTCGACAACATCACGTGTTAGTTGATAGACGGAGCGTTGATCACGTGATGTGTTACTTACCGCTGTAGAGAGGACCGCTTCATTGCCATCTTGCTTGTAATAACATGTAGTTTTAGTGGACCCGGCTTTGGTTAGATATCACTTATGAGATATCGATATGTTGGAATGCAAAGTTGCTGGTTGTGGAATGATTAGACTAACGTCACCATGCTTCTAGAATGCAAATGGCGACCGATTAGTTTGAATTAGGACATGCCTGTAAGGTTAGCGGCTGACCTGAATCAATCGTGGTTGCTACAGCTATCCCCCCGTCCACACATAAGCCTGCATGGTGTACAACGCACTCCCGCTCATACCCTCCACTAATGTGTCATATCTAGAAACTATCAGTCGACCCTTGTTCCATGATGACTGCAATAAGTCATCATGATAATTTTAGAGTATTCATTTTGTACTGCCATGATAATGATGTGCGAAAAAACCCCGTCTAAGATGGTATTTATATTGTAATATAATGAACACGACAGATTCATTTTGAGAGTGTGCATTTTGTTCATTGGTCTTCACCTTTGCTTTCATTGATTGCAGATTGGAGCTTTCTTTATGATCAACCTCTGTCTTGTCGTCATTGCTACACAATTTTCCGAGACTAAGAAGCGAGAAACAGAGCGTATGCTTCAGGAAAGAAAGCGCTATCACTCCAGCAGTACTCTGGCCAGTAATTCAGAGCCTGGCGGATGTTACGATGAAATCATCAAATATTTAGCGCATATAATGCGTAGGGGTAAGCGAAAAGTGAACAGATACTTGAAAAATTTTCGGGGAAGGAACCAGCGTAAAGTTACCCCCGAGAAGGCCATATCACTTCGTCGTAAACGACGGAAAAAGCGAGCTGTAGGTGCCGCTGGGGGTACTCTGATCGGTGGCACCAACACAGCAGCATCGTCGCCTATTGTAAATACTCACCCAAATCATCTTTATCATCATCCGTTCCATATATCGCCCGGCCAAAGTAACGGTGCTGGTCACACGAACAGTTCAAATGGAGTCGTCGGCGGGGACGCTCATCCATCGACAGGAGATAGTGGGGGGTTGGCCCCTCAAGCCAGTCCCGAGGTGTCCGATGTTGATCTGGTGTCAACTCCACGTCGACCCACCCATCTCCTCGTCCCCAGTGGCGAGACAAAAACGAGTTCATCGACCCCTTTACAGACTGCATCGCTCGCCGCTGAAAGACAGTGTCTTCTCGGTGAGACTGTTGGGAATGCAGACACTTTGCACTTGGGATCCACGCCACAGTCTTCCCCCAAACATCTAGCGTCTCTGGGCAGGACACCCTCTCTCAACCTGAGCGGAAGTACGCGCCACCTCACCATTCCAACGACACCGGAAGTGCAAGCATTGAGTTCGCCGGGACGCCGGCCTAGCGGATTACAGCTCCCGGCGGCCATCACGGTCACGTGTCATCATGACGTCAACACTCTCCATCCTCACCGGCTGTACGTTGAGGACAAGGGTAAGTCAGACTACTACGATTACTGTCCTGCAAATGACGGGTCTCTTCGAGTTTGCGGACTTAAGCCGCAAACAGTTTGTGTCCATAATAATGCTGCAAGTGCTATAAGATGCTAAAGTTGACTCAAGCCGCATATATTTTGTGTTGATTATAATCTAAAAGAATCTTCTGTTGTCTTAAGCCACACATAATTTGCCATTATCATAAGAGGTGAAAAGATTATTCAGAATGTTCAGGTTGACTTTGTAGCTCCACATATTTTCTGTTGATTAAAATGTGAGAAGATACTTTAAGATGCTCAACTTGACACATATTTCGTGTTAATCACGATGTAAAATACTTAATAATCGTTGTGTTATTTAAAGAAGCGACGACGCAGATGGTGAGGGCTTTAATTGAACAGTCGTTTCGGGGTCGTCTTGCTTGTGTGTGATATAAACAGGAAGTTAATGATGGGGCTGTAGGTGCCAGGTGCAGCCTCCTTCTGATGCTCGCTTGTCGTCCTTCGCCACGCTGGCCTATTAATATCTACCGTCACATATATTGTCTGCCCTTCTCATGGAAAGCCTCCATTTTGTAACGGAGTCAGCTCGTAGTTAAGCATCGGCGCTTTCAATTTCAATTGGAAAACTTTAAACAAACGGTTCCGTCATGACTCATCAGTGTCTAGAAGCTATACAGATGATTGCTTACTAGAATTTAATGTGAAGGTGTAAAATATATCTTTTGTGAGACCAAAGGCAACTGTGAAATATTGAAAAAAAATGTCTAGGTCAGCCATTTTTGGCGTTCTGATATTGTAAATGAGATGTTGATTGCTGGAAGGATTCACTCAGCTTATATAGCGTTAGGTAAGGAGCAGTAGAGTGGACGCGTATTCCGCACCACCCTGCCGACTCATGTTCAGTTAATGATGGAAACAAATCGACCCGACCTTCTTCTACTTACCCGCCCCATCTATTTGGCGCACCAATCAATTGGGCTTATCCCTTGCCCTCCTGCTGTATAAATGGCTATTGGTCTTATGCATTTGCAAAAGGGAATTAATAAACTGCTCGGTACAAGGCGGTGGCGAGTATGAATGTGGCAACAGCAGTTTATATGCATAGACATCGCAGTGTCATCGCTCATTCCACGACAAACAACGCCTGCCACTCCGTCAGCTCTCCCCTCTACACACGCCGCGCGTCAATATCTTACGGCGCGCGAGACCGGTCTCGCCCCTTTTGCCTTACTCGCCCTGTCCTTGTTTGCAGAGGTTAACTCTGTCCTTGTGATCCTTAACTGTACCCTGACACGGGAGCCTGTGTTTTAAATACTGTCTATAAATACTTGAGCATTAACAACCGCTGTTTAGCTGTCGTTGTTCGATTCGGTGGAGAACATGGTAAGAATGCGCTGTTTGCGCACGCGTGACTGCTGTTCCCTGGTCCGCAGATGATGTTACAGTATTGGATGGAGCGGTGAATTCGTTCGGAGCATGAAACTCTTATGAAACAACAGCATGCAACAAACGCATTGGTCAATGAGCTGAGCTAATGTTGATGGACGGATAGATGAATGAATGGATAGATAAACAGATTGATAGACTGACACTTAACCTCGTGAATGGATGGATGGGTAAGCTGGGTACACGATGGGTGGATGAGGTAAGGGGGACTGGAGTGGCGCAAGTGTTCCTTTTATGTGTGATAAATGATAGAATTTTTTTTTCAATTTCCCCTCGCACTTATTATACTCCCACTTTACAAGGAGGTGATCTCGGAAAGCCTTCTCCATCATGTTGGAACAATTATCCCCTACTTAATATCCAATGGCTCCGTGGTTATTGCTATTTATACGCTCACTAAGCAACCGAGTGTTATTAACGCAGATAATGCTGCCATTCATGGTACGCAGTTGATGAAAAATAATTAGTGCTCAGACCTTTCGAAAAGCCACTCATATGGTATTGAAGTGAGGTGGGTCGGGCTAGGAATTGTTGAACACTATGAGCGTGGCTTCTGTGAACTGGTGAAAAGCTTCAATGAAAGACTGGTACGAAATTGATTGTGGGCGGACGCATGGGTGTAATACAGCTGCCTATTTGTTTACCTATTCTTACCACAGTGAGACATAATTTGATGGTTGCTGTATAGTAATTCATTTGGGTTATTAGCTGTACATTATTGGATGTCAAGCTATTTCGTTATATGTTATGCATTGTCGGGCAATTGTTCGGCATTTGGGCACTAGGTTATATATTATAGAGTGTTCTTTATGGGCGATGTACATCGACTTAATTGTAAGGCAAATGGATAGTGGTTTGAGACTCTGTTATGGATCATGCATTGCAACTTGAGTGGGGTTTTTTCGCTGACACCAGTTCACCTTAAAATATTTTTGGTTTATGGACAAATTTATTTACAAGGTACCTTTCAGTAAGCGATTATTTTGAATAAGTACATATTGAAACGTAATGCACTCCTCATTTTGCCCACTCCTATCTCAAAATAGACATTGACCGGTTCATTGACCTACGCCAATATCGAGTTTTGTAAAACGAGACCGAAAAAACTTCATGTTAACAAATGATTACTTCCTCTCCCGGATTCCTCTGTCTGATGCTGACATTTTTTCACGTGGATGAATAACCGTAGTTTTGTATTTCATTCGTTCCTTCAACGACATTCTCGCTCAGAGCTTACGTTGACTGGTTTCGTTTCCAGTGCCGGTCGAGAAGAGGGTGTCCATCTCGTCCGCTCGCTCATCAAGCGTCTACAGTTCGACGAGTCTGGAGCCCGGCACGCGCATGCGCATTGGATCGCACTCCGAGTACGAGTATGCGAGTGACTCTGAGGATGACAGTACGTCGAGTTCAGACTGGAGTGACGACGACCATGTCGCCAAGAAAAAGAAGACGAAGAGTAAGTCCTCGACTTATGGCGTCCTTTGCATGTCAAAACATGTCCGTTGAATGCTAAAACATAACTCCAACAGTAAAGAAAAACCGCTTTATTCGCTAAAGCGTATGCGTTGCGTACGTCATTTGATAATAATTAGTCACAGCAACGTTTTATCTTGTCTACACCGGTCCCTGGTAGTTTTTTTACATGGCTGTAGATCAAGTTGTCTTTCAGTTATTTTGATTTGTGATACTTCTTATTCCCATGAGCCTGCTTCTTCATCCATTGTCGCTAGGTGGATATGGCAAATGTGCTGTTAGTCACGTACGAGTGGAGTTTGAAGCTCGTCAGACTACCGGTGCGTTCCTCTCTGAGACCACTGTAATGCTAGGGTATACGCTTGGTCCACCCCTTGAAGTTGCTCAATTGGATATTTGGACATTAGATACTGACCAGTGGAGCTTGCACTGGCCAAACATCACGTGGCTTCCTTACACCACAACACTCTGATGAAGTGAATGAGCCATGTTAGGCACTGTGGGAGCTAGGGAGGGGTGGAGGAGAGGGAGGGAGATAGAGAGAGAAAGAGAGAGAGAGAGAGAGAGAGAGAGAGAGAGAGAGAGAGAGAGAGAGAGAGAGAGAGAGAGAGAGAGAGAGGAAGTGCGCATGTGTATATGTGTGCATGTGTGTGTGTATATATGTGTGTATATGTGTGGGTGGGGGGGAGGGGTAAGTGGGTGTTGGTGTGTGTGGTGTGTGTGAGAGGGATTGGTTGCGGTGTTGTAGATGGTGACGGTCCGTATTGTCTCCTGTCTACATTATCGTTAGCAGTAATATTAAGCAAATCTATTGCGGTGATCGACAAAGAGCTCTTGGTTTGCTGAAGCTAATTGACCTAGTGTTCCCCTGACGCTACTATCCTCTGCAATTCTCTATACTCCTCTGATCAAAGCCATAGCTCCCGACAGTGTTCTGGGTCGATGAATACACAGGGTCAATGAATGAGTTGCACGTCCATAAATAGAACTGATCTAGCACTATAATAACTGGGCCAGATGAAGAGCTACCCAACATTCACTTAATGATGTTTTTATCGTCGCAGCTTCCTTCTATTCAATGCCACTCTCGTATATCCATCAATAGACGCCATGGCAAAAGGACAATATAGGTTTGTGACAAAATGGGAGACACCTTGTGAATAATGTATAGTGTTTTTCTTTTTTGCAGACTGGCTGTCTCGTGCTCAAGATAGGCTGAAAGTATTCGTCGACGGTAACGCATTTCAGCGGGGTATTTTGGGTGCCATCCTCATCAATACACTCAGCATGGGGATCGAACATCATAATCAGGTGTGTTGCGTCATACAGGTATGCTTCATCATAACGCACTGTGTTATAACGTTATGGTCTGATGGTGGTCTTGAATCTCAATGTGCGGCATCCGATTCGTTACAGACCAATTCTCTATTTAAACGAATCGATATGCTATGAAAAGTTAAATCTGGGAGATAGATCCCCAGAATCGACGATGTCCGAGCGCTTGTGGAATGTACAGCGCAATCACCGTCCGTCGCTAAATTGTTTCTATTGAAGCGTCCGATCAATGGTCATCACAAGCCGCCCAGAACCTGGTGTTGGCCCTAATGATGACGATTAGTCCGGTTAAAGTCACGTGTCGTCAGGTGACTCATAAATGACCACATGCCTGCACCCAATAACCCCTGCTGCTGCTGTTACGTCTCGTTCGGTGAATTAATATCAAGCATATTCTGAATTTCCCAAGTTAACTCCTATATCTAAGATGCGTAAACTTTGATCGTTGCGCTAAAAAAAATCATGCCCTATTCCGCTTTGCCTGGCTTACTATAACATGTGAATCCTATTCTTGTGATCTGAAACCTATAAAACCACATACGTGAATCAGCCAAGAGACGGGGCTTCTTGTTTTCACCAGCAAACCTTACATCAAAGTGGAGTCGTTATCTGTGTGCCCCGGGGATCATGTGTTTAATGACTAGTGCATTTATTACCGCTGATGTTATTACATTAGCAGACCACACGCTGCATCCATGGCAGCTAGCAGATTGTAACTGATTTAATCGTTATATGGGCGGGTAGTGGGGTGGGGAGCAGACGTTGAGCAATGCTCTCTGTCGATTACAACCTACTCGGTCTGACGGCTGATCAATCAGCCATTACTTAACAATTCATAGGAAATGATTAATTTGTTAAAGCCAACGTAGCCTATACGTTAGCCGTGTCTGTGGATACTTAATTATTTACCGGTTACTGTGATGATTCCGCTCGCTCTATGCGCAACCACTTGATAAACCTGTTTGTGTGTCAATCTGTTTTCTTTCAAGACGACCTGAACGAAGTCCGTTGTTAAAACCGATCGCTCAACGCTGACATAACATGGGAAACTTGTAGCCGACTGCCTGAATCGCATATCACGTACCCTCTAATGTTTGTAAACATTGCAGTCTTTTCCCGACAGCAAAACCAACGAAGTCTGTGATAGTGTGGTGTGAAGCACCACCATGCTCGAAGTCTAGCCGAAGTGCATGCGTTCGTTTGAGGAACGCTGTGAGTTTGAAATATGTTTATGTTACTGTACTTCTTTTCTTTCGACCGAGAAAATTTGATTTAATAGGAGTAGAAATATCATAAAAAAAATGCCACAAAGTTGAATGGACAGCCTCTTGTCAGCATAAAGCACCAAATTTTGCTTCCACTGTAGAGAGAGATTGTTATATCCACACTAAAACCGTATATGAGTTGTTCCATACGCCAGGCATCAGACGATTGCTGTATTTGCTAAGCCATAATTTGTCAGTCGATACTTACGTACCATTGCACAACACATCTTAACAGTTGTTCCTCACAGGCCAGTGCATCCCTGCAACCACAGATGACAACAACATATTAATTGTTCCATTTGTGCTACGTGTGCACATTGACCGCGGCAAGACCAATTCATAGCTATGCCTAGTAAGGCGCTGTATTTATTAGTTTCCGATGACATACATAAAGGGCGAGTCAGTTGTCACGTTACATTCTGCTTCAAATACATGTCGTCGCGTGCTTTGTTTAACTGCCATCAGTCTTCGGTTTAAAAGACCTTTCCGTCGATGAGCGCATTTTCATAGTGTTGTATTGCACCCGAGCCTTCTTGTGTACAATAACGACATCTTCGCTTAAGTTGCTTATATTCCGAGGGCGTGTCCCGAAGAACATTGCTGCTATCATGCTGTCTGCAAGAATTTTGTCTCTGGCTTTGTTCATAATATAGTCTATAAGTCGGTTTTAACAATTTTGGCTTAATTGTATGGATTGAGCCTTTGGGTCAGCAGCTTTTGGAGAACTTGAATATGTTCGTGATGTCGTCGATTTTGTGGGTTTTTTTTTAATCAGATGTGTGTCATATTTTTTTGGTTCCATGTAGTTTGCTTGAAGTTGAGTGGCAATGTGCACATAAGTAGTGACAGTGTTCACGTCATAAAACGTTGTTACCGTATGCACATAACAAATGGCAACCTGTCTCGCCAGTTAGAAAAAATCATTTTACAAATACCAGGCACATCTCGATATGTGTACGGGGTAACAGCAAGCAACTGCAGTGAATAATTGATCGAAGTGTTTGTTAATCCGTGTTTTCATCGTGTTATGCAAGTTGGCCGAAAGATGCTCATATTTTTAGCTGTCTTGGGGTGTATCTTTTTATTTTCGTTCTAAGTCTCAATCGAATGTTTTCAATGTGTTATGTGAGTTGTCAGTGTATTAAGCGTGTTGTGTGTTAAGTGAATTATCAGTGTGTTAAGCGTTTTGTCAGTGTGTTAAGCGTTTTGTCAGTGTGTTAAGCGAGTTTTCAGTGTGTCATACGTGTTGTCAGTGTGTAATGCGCGTTGTCAGTGAGTTATCCGAGTTCCAGTATGTTATGTGAGTATGTATTTTGCGTTTTGTCAGTTTTTTAAGCGTGATGTCAGTGTGTTATGTTAGTGTGTTAAGCGTGCTGTCAATGTGTTATGAATATTATGTCCCGCTGTGCACCTCCACTCAACCAAACCCTTTTGGCAGCTCCATGGTTTATTAGCGACACTTCATGTTTTTCAAAACACACATAACATGCGATAAGCTTCACACTGGCACCCAATCAATTTACAAGACAGTTTTATATTCCAACGGCACTGAACAAATATAATTGTCCCAGAACCCAATAGCAACCTCCTCGACTTGCAAACAACCGCACTTCCCTCGCTGGGCTTGAAAGTCAAGTTGATGCTTGGCATTTTTCGAGAGGAACATCCGGACAAGCAATGCAGCATTGATAAGCGGAAGTGAAGGCTTGATTGGGCAAAAACACGCGCGCAATACTGACCTCATTCTGTTTCTTGCTTCGCCTGTTTACTTCCGAAGATGTGATGCCCACTGAAGCTGTACAACTAAGCTGGACCTAACAACTCGTAGATATTGAGATTCGACCTAACAATTTGCTTTCGCCTACTTCCGAAGATGCGTTGTCAAGACCGTGTAGAACGCGATGTAACGACGAATCCTGTCGACGGCGATGTTTCTTGGCCACACAGATAACCTTCTTTATTGTATTCATGCACCTTTCTCCGTATTCCCTTCTTATTCTATCACTCGGTTGATGATGTAGTATGGCTTTACCGCTGTGTTGCAGCCTCCGAATTTGACCTTGGTGCTGGAATACAGCAACATATTCTTCAGCGCACTCTTCGCGTTCGAGATGTCGCTCAAGCTTCTAGCCGTGGGGCCCTTCGGTTACATTAAAAACGGCTTTAATGTCTTTGACGGCTTCATCGTTATTCTCAGGTATGTTAATAGTGATCTTACCTGCAAACTAATTATCATATGTATGGTTATGATCAAGGGACCAACCGTATTTCATGGCACAGGTCAACATGTTCTCTAGCGCGTTATTGTTACGTGTGGTGTTGATGTTGTACCACCAGTGGTCGGGTCCGTGGTGTTAGGGAGCAAATAAGGGTATGGAAGTAGCTGTACGGCATTCACATGAACACGGTCAATACCGTCTAAGATGGTTGTTGGGCTACGTGGTAGGTATTAATACAAGCACGCGCTCATCTGCCAAACCTTGCATTGTCTGACAACAACTTATAACAAGAGGATCACTGTTTGTTCAGATATTGCTGTTCAGGGTTAACAACAGGTTTCTTGGATAGACAGTTTATATGCTGAAGGAAAGTGGTGAAATTAAAATAATCTGTATGCTGATATGGTTGCGTGCAATGCACCGGTGGTGGTGGTGTTGATATAGAAGTGGGGGATGTGGGGGTGGAGAAGGTTGAGGGAGGAACACAAGTGGTGTCATACAAAGCTGGCTGTTTCAGGCAAGATATATGGAGAGGAGTTTGGGGTGGGGAGAAGGTGGGAGGAAGTTGGAGCTTGTGTCATACAAAGCTGGCTTTTCAGGCAACCATTATATATTGGCAGGTCATGATTATTGATGTGGAATGAGATAATGTGGATTACGGATTTCGTCGAGTTGATGGACTGGTATGGTCTGATGGAATGAGGTGGACTGATGGAGGGTGGTGGACTGATGGTAGGTTGATGGTGAGAGGTGGACTGATTGAAAGAGGTGGAAAGAGGTGGGTTGATGGTGAGAGGTGGACTGATGGAGGCAGGTGGCCTGATGGAAAGAGGTGGGTTGATGTTGGGAGGTGGACTGATAGTTGGAGATGGATTGATGGCGGGAGATCGTTTGATGGAGGGAGGTAGACTGATGATAAGAGGTGGATTGATGGAGTGGGTGGATTGATGGTGGGAGGTGGATTGATGGAGGGAGGTGGACTGATAGTTGGAGGTGGATTGATGGAGGGAGGTGGACTGATGGAGAGAGGTGGATTGATAGAGAGAGGTTGACTGATAGTTGGAGGTGGATTGATGGAGGGAGGTGGACTGATGGAGAGAGGTGGATTGATGGAGGGAGGTAGACTGATAGTTGGAGGTGGATTGATGGAGGGAGGTGGACTGATGGAGAGAGGTGGGTTGATGGTGGGAGGTGGATTGATGTAGAGAGGTGGATTGATGGTGGGAGGTGGATTGATGGAGAGAGGTGGATTGATGGTGGGAGGTGGATTGATGGAGGGAGGTGGACAGATAGTGAGAGGTTTGTTGTGGGAGGACGACTGATGGAGGGGAGTTGGTGGTGGTTCACTGTCACAGATGAATAACAGATTACTGTTGTGTGCCGCCATGTTAAATACCCACTCCCTCACTACCTGCCTTACTTTACTGCTTCTGCATGGCTGTGCATCCCCAGCATTTGAGCCAATTTGGCAGTTAAAGCTAATGCTCTTTCCATTGCTAATGTTATTTGGTAGTTAAAGCCAATGATATTTCATTGCTAATGTTATTTGGTAGTTAAAGCCAATGATATTCTATTGCTAATGTTATTTGGCAATTATAGCCAATGCTATTTACATTGCTAATGTTATTTGGTAGTTATAGCCAATGCTTTTTACATTGCTAATGTTATTTGATAGTTTTAGCCAATTTTATATCTATTGTTGATGTTATTTGGTAGTTAAAGCCAATGCTATATACATTGCCAATGTTATTTGGTAGTTATAGCCAATGCTATACACATTGCTAATGTTATATTTTAGTTATAGCCAATCCTATTTCCATTGCTGATATGTTGCGTTTCCATTGCTGACATATCAATGTCATTGCCCTTGTCCATGTTATTGTTATTGCTGATGTCGATTCTATTGACAATGTTATTGCCATTGTTGTTGTTTCATTGAAAAAGTTTCATCACTTGTGTAGATTTTCATTGCTTCTGTGCTTATTTGTTCTTTTTATGACATTTATGGTCTTGTGTGATGGTGTGATTTTTCATGACCAATGTGATTTTTAATGACCGATGTGATTTAGTTGTTGCTGATGTGGTTTTCAGCCTTGTGGAGTTGGTGCAGGGTGGGACAGGAGGGCTTTCTATTTTACGAACATTCCGCTTACTACGAATTCTCAAACTGGTTCGCTTCCTACCAGCGCTGCGATATCAGCTGGTCATTATGCTCCGTACCATGGATAATGTGGCCACCTTCTTCGCTTTGCTTATCCTGTTCATTTTTATATTCAGGTGAGTCAAACTTGTAACTGTGTACATTGATCTCGGTATATAAATTATGCATTTAAAGCTCTTCTTACCTTGATTAACATATATGCTATGAATTTGTGTTATTCCAATCCATTGTATTCTGTATTTATGTGTTTTTGAGAATCCTGTAAGCATGGATGATTATTTTGGAACAGTCCTTGTCTTCTTTCATAATAAGCCCGTGATAAGTGGCTTAGTGTATTGTTGTGACTTACACATTATGAGAAAGTATGGATTCTATTATAGGAACTCATTCATTTGGTGAGCACTGCCAGCTAGGACAATCTATTGTAGGAATGTATTGTGTGCAAAGAATGGTCACAGACTGTGGGGTACTGCATTGCTCTGGCATACATTGAAAGAACACCCATTTGATGGATGCTAATATATGTCTAATGACCGTCGACATAGCCATGCAGCTATTCAAATAATCAGACAATCTCCTCAAATGTTTTTGTTTCTAATTATTTATCATCATTTACCTGTCTGTTGATTGACTTCACTGGAGGTCTGACAAAGAGTTCCCGTCAGAGCAGATTTACACATGCTTCTATCATTGTGTCTTTTTTTCCCCCCTTGATGAAACCAGCATCCTTGGAATGAATCTCTTTGGGTGCAAATTTAATAAAGTGGACAGCAATGGTAAAGCGCACCACTACGGAAGGAAAAACTTTGACTCGCTCTTGTGGGCCATAATGACTGTATTTCAGGTAGATGGAGTGAGGCCTGTATTTGTTTGGTGTCTTCTCGTATTTTATACTCTACTCCTTATCATGTTGTATTTGACCCTATTGTGACATCATGTGTGTTACAAACGTTTGTCAGTCTTGTGTATGTTGATTTCTTGGTCTTACTCAATTTCCTTTGGAATTGGAGAGTTTCATTTGTAAATTCACTGCCCCAATAGGTCCTCTTTCAGGCCAGAGACTCATTTTGAGTTATCAGTAGTTTGGGATTAGCTTAGACAATGGGTTGCAGTCAAAAGAATGCATACAAAAATGCTTCTACAGCTTATCCAATGCACCAAGAATCCTGGATTCCATAACCCTACTGAGGTGCTTACTGATTATGCACTGTAATTTTGAGCCATTTCTTTTGGAGTGTGCTACAATCTTGCAGCTGTATGCTTACAAAAGTGCTTCTGTACTTTTCTTGATGCACCAAGAACCGGGGATTCACCCATTTGAAAGATATGCTTCAAATTGAGTTGTAATTGGCATGGACATTGAATCATTGGGTCACAGTGTGATTTGGCCAATATCTCACTAGTATTCACCATGATATAATACAGATATCTTGGTTTATCCATGTCGTACTTGAGCTGTATATATCCCCTGTGATAAGCATGCTGTTTTTTATTTCAGAATCAAAAGCTGATTGCATTCCCTACGAATGCAGCCTTTCCTTCCGTGTCATTTGCGCTCCCTACCTTTGTTTTTTTGCGTCTTTTCAATTATTTTGTGTATCTTCTTCCTTTTTTTGTGCAGTGTTCTTGGTATGCATTTATTTGGCGGTAAATTCTGCATTCATCCTGTGACTGAGCGACAGTGTTCTTGCCACGAGATACATGAAGTTCCTTGCAAATGTCATCGAAAGAATTTTAATACACTACTTTGGTCACTTGTCACAGTATTCCAGGTAGGATGGTGTTGATGTTCAAGCATCTATGAGTTGAATTGTAAAAATGTAGAATTGCTTAACATGTACATTAATACATTGCTAATAATTTATATGTATATAATTTAATTAAACTAGTAATCTGATTGTTTGTGGGGTTTTTTTTTACATAAGATCACTCGTCTAAGAAATAAAATGTGTGTACCAAAAAGAATAGTTGAACATTCATAAATTCTAAAATAGAAGCATACCAAAATGTTCAACTATTTTTTTTTGGTTTCAGAAAATTTGCTTGATTAATTCTGTTTATAATGTATTCTATTATGTGTTTACTTTGGTTTGATTAGATCTTGACTCAGGAGGATTGGAATGAGGTCCTCTATAATGGCATGTCCATGACATCTGCCTGGGCAGCTCTGTATTTTGTTGCTCTTATGACGTTTGGTAACTATGTGCTCTTCAACCTCCTGGTAGCCATCCTTGTGGAGGGCTTTTCATCAGAGGTGAAGCACTTCCCCTACTCACTCTTTTAATGTAGTTTTTACTGGGAAAAGATTTTGAGGAAAAAAGACTAATTATATGGCGCATAGAACATAAAATTAAGGCACTGAACGACTTAAGTGAATGTCTGTATTACAGGGAGATGAGCAGAAGAAAGAAGAAGATAAGGAAAAACAAGAAGAGGAGAAAATTATGAAGATAAAAGACATCAATAAATTAGAAGATAAAGAAGTACTTGTGAAGCTATGCAAATGTAAGCTTGCTCATCAAGCAAGCTTGAAAGAGGGGGAGCAGAGCCTTGGAGATGACATCAAGAACAACAAGGAAAAAGGTAAGTTTATCCTTCATGGTTCAAGTACTTAGTTTATTAATATCTTCTTGTTCAGGCAAGGTTGCATCTTGCCGCTACTTAAAACCGTGTATCCATGAGGTAGCACTCACCTGCTGTGATGACAGAGGTGGAATTTCTCCTGAGTTGAAGTCCTTGATGCCAATGTCGAAGTCCAAATAATGTGCCACACTTTGAATAGGCATCAGAAAGCATGTAAAACAATTGTGATGGCAAACCGAATCAAGTTCTCCTCTAACGTTTCTGTTATTATTTTGTTGCTCATGTGCAAGAAAAAAACAAGCAAGCCTTTGGGCTTACACTGGAAGAATGTGAGGAAAATATTGTCTTCACGGGTTCATTAGTGCAGTGATGTTTTCTTGCATTCCATGAGTGTGATATTCCCTAGATATAACATACCTGGGAATGTTATGCCTAGAATCAAACCCACTTCAATGTCTTGAATTCTTGCTGTTGCAACCTTTGATAGATAAAACAACTACTCCCCCCCCCCCATGCAATTCAAGGGTAGAATTTAAAATCAAGGATTATTTTGCTTAAACCAAAACGTTATATATGTTATACTTAATACTTGCTATCTGATTGACATATGTTTCTTGTTACAGAGAAGATCATGCTGGGTTTACCCCCCTCTGTCTCCATCACCAAAGAAGACGGTTGCTGCCCTTACGAACCAGCCCCGGGTGGCCCCATTCATCCCCCCATTATCACTCACACCGCCGCCACGCCCATGGCTACACCCCAGGGCTCCCCAAATGAAACCAATTCCAACAGCAAAGACATGAAAAACAGCCTAGCAGTGGCCCGTGCCTTTGACCTTAGTTCCTTGTCCCTGGATTCAATCGACAGATCTTCCTCGGTGAGAGTTTGGCTGCTATCATGACTGAGGGCATTTAATTTTGTGATATATTTGTACTTTTTTATTTGTTAAATAAATTGTTGGAAATAAGTGATTAACGATGTGTTTGTGTATGGTTTTTAAAGCTGCATGTTTGTGTGCAATAGTATGTGTGTTTTTGTGTATGTGAGACTTAATGTATGTATGACCATGCATGGGAGTCTGCATGTGAAACGGCATGTGTGTGTGTGTGCAAGTGTGCGTGTGTGAAATCCCATTTAAGTGTGACCATACATGTAAGTTTGTGAGTGTGTTTGTGCACTGGGATAACATATCAATTGTTAGTTTAATTGATTTGTGGTTTTGTTGATTATGAAGGCCTCCACCCTGAGTGTAAGAAGTAGTCAGCCCTCACCTAATGCCACGCCCCACACCTCTCCCCGATTGCAGCGCAAAGAAAGCACTCGCAGTTCTCGCAGCTGGTTCAACCGATTACGAGGAAAAGACGATGCCAGAAGTTTAGTTGAAGACAGCCCGTCCGACAGTGGTGGGGAAGATGGAGAGGATGAAGCTGCTCGACCAGGAATGGGCCGTCGTCATAGTTACAATAATTACAGGTACGTAAAATTACCTGGTATTTTGTTAATTAGGTGTTGGTTTTACTTTGATGACATTTGGTAAAATTAACTTATCCTGGAGAAAATGTTGAGCTGGTGTTGAGGGTTTTCATTGATCAGTACTAACACACAGTCCATTGCAAGAATAAGGCTGTCTTAATGCTAAGCTTATTTCCTTATAAAGTGATTAAAAGCACCTGGGGATGCAACAGTCTTTGTTATGGTACAAACACTGATGTTCTGAGGGGATTGCTCCATGGGTTTATGAGCCTTTAGCCTGGAGATTTAGGGTTAATATGCTTAGCAGGTAATTCATTCTCATTTTTGTGGATGGTCTATCGTATGATCCTGCTAGTACAACGGTGGTATTGGCTTGCCATTGCCCCAGTCATTAGTAACTACTCCCATTTAGTGTCGGATGTTTGTGCATGTAGCATATTGATGCATTTCACTATTCTTTAATACATTGCTGTTAACAGTTGTCCATGTATAATTCTGTGCCATGTTTTCTAATTTTGGCATCTTTTTTCATTACTGAAAGCATTTGGTTTTTCTCCCTCTAGACAATCTGCCTATTCATTGTATTGTCCTTCCCATCCAACATGATTACTGTACCACACATTATTTGATGAATTCTTGAGTATATTGTAATCTATCTTATCCATCTTGTTATCTATATCGTCTGCCTTGTAATCTTTTCCATCCACCTAGCTATCTGTCATAACCCCCTTGTTATATCTCTAATTCATTTTATCTGTCTCACCTACTTTGTTATCTTCCAAATTCATTTGGTCTGTCTCACCATCTTGTTATCTATCTGATCCACTTGGTTATCTGTCTCATCCCCTTGTTATCTATCTGATCCACTTTGTTATCTATCTGATCCACTTTGTTATCTATCTCATTCACTTTGTTATCTGTCTCATCCCCTTAATATCTATTTCACCCCCTTGTTTATATCTCATCCACTTTGTGTTTATCTGTAGCATCCTTTAGTATGTTGTTATCTATCTCATCCCCTTGTTATCTATCTCATCCCCTTGTTATCTATCTCATCCCCTTGTTATCTATCTCATCCCCTTGTTATCTATCTCATCTACTTGATATTTGTCTCACCTCCCTGTTATCTGTCTCATCCACCTTATTACTATCTCATCCACCTTATTACTATCTCATCCACCTTGTTATCTATCTCATCCACCTTATTACTATCTCATCCACCTTATTACTATCTCATCCACCATGTTATCTATCTCATCCACTTGCTATATATCTCATCTCCTTGTTACCTGTCTCAGCCCTGCCTGTTATCTATCTAATCCACTTTGTTATCTGTCTCATCCCCTTGTTACTATCTCATCCACCTTGTTACTATCTCATCCACCTTGTTACTATCTCATCCACCTTGTTATCTATCTCATCCACCTTGTTACTATCTCATCCACCTTGTTATCTATCTCATCCACTTTGTTACCTATCTCATCCACCTTGTTATCTATCTCATCCACTTTGTTACTTGTCTCATCCACCTTATTACTATCTCATCCACCTTATTACTATCTCATCCACCTTGTTATCTATCTCATCCACCTTATTACTATCTCATCCACCTTATTACTATCTCATCCACCTTGTTATCTATCTCATCCACTTTGTTATCTGTCTCATCCACTTTGTTACTTGTCTCATCCACCTTATTACTATCTCATCCACCTTATTACTATCTCATCCACCTTATTACTATCTCATCCACCTTATTACTATCTAATCCACCATGTTATCTATCTCATCCACTTGCTATATATCTCATCTCCTTGTTACCTGTCTCAGCCCTGCCTGTTATCTATCTAATCCACTTTGTTATCTGTCTCATCCCCTTATTACTATCTCATCCACCTTGTTTTCTATTTCATCCACCTTGTTATCTATCTCATCCACTTTGTTATCTGTCTCATCCCCTTGTTACTGTCTCATCCACCTTGTTATCTGTCTGTCTCATGGTGTTATTGCAACCCCCCCCCCCCCCCCACACACACACATATTATGCCTCATCCCACTTCTAGTCTCACCCCATCTAATCTCTCTCACTAACCTTGTTTTACATCTTACATCCACTTTATAATACCTTCTGGATCCACAAGTGTGGTCATCTTCCGTGTCCTTCACACCCACCCTTAATTATTACATTGCTCTCATCATGATACCCTTGTCATTATGAATCTTCTCATTACATGTAATCATAAATAATAGATATAATTATACCTGCTGACTACCTGCTTCCATTAAGCATGACTTGTAGGTGTGATGATGTCTTGAATGCTGCCCTTTGTAGCATGTCTTTTGTATGTTACCTGTTGTCTGCAGCCCTGCCCCATGGGACAAAGGTAGCTCCCAAATCCTGCTGATACATACCAGCAGCACCAGCATCAGCCGTGACAAGCGACGATACTCTGTTCTATACACGCCTTGTTTATCTCCTTTGTCCCCACAAGTGTTTCGTTATAGGTAGCTGACTGCTTCCATATCTAACCCGCCCATCCCTTCATTCACCCCCTCACAGACATAGTGTTCTGACACTATTTGTTGAATCCAAATCTGACCTGTCATTGTAGAGCTTGACACAGCACTCGGTCATAAAGCAGGCAGTTTGTGTTTAGAGATTTCTGTACTTTGTTCCACTGGGGCCTTATTTAATGCATGAATTCCACGTTGTTAGACAGTAATATTATACGCTGTCCCTGCACTGATATGTTGTGAAATGATGTTGCAGAGCTTTGAAGTGTGTGTGAAATGCTGTATTGCTTCAGTGAAATAGTCACAGAATATAGCAGAGTTGTGTCATGTTATGTCAATGACTGTTGATAGTGTCGTGTTATATCAGTGACTGTTGATAGTGTCATGTTATGTCAGTGACTGTTTATAGTGTCATGTTATGTCATTGTCTGTTTATAGTGTCATGTTATGTCATTGTCTGTTGATAGTGTCATGTTATGTCATTGTCTGTTGATAGTGTCATGTTATGTCAGTGACTGTTTATAGTGTCATGTTATGTCAGTGACTGTTGATAGTGTCATGTTATGTCATTGTCTGTTGATAGTGTCATGTTATGTCAACAAGATGACTTTCATTATTTCACTCAAGTGATCAACAGGGAGTCTACAGAGGGTCGTTGGTGTAAAAATAGAGCAAAGTTAATTGTTGGAAAATTTGTTAGGATGGTCAGTGATAGACTACACTATTTCTATGCTTTGTCCTTTGGTTTGGGTATTTTGTGCACTGCATCCAATGACACAACACCAATGGGCCCAATCTATCTTAACTCAGCCTTGTTGAATCTTTTAGTAAAATGCTCACTGGGTATCTTTGAACGCTATCATTGTGCTCGGTTGCAACACTAGCTTTCTACCATGTGTTGTCTGCTTCAGTGACTGCAATGGACACCCACCCCTCAACAACCAACGAACCCTAAGCCCTCAGAACTCCCTTAAGAGCTTCCGCACTCTGGGTCAGCAGGAGTCCCTCAAAGGTCGTCCACCCCTCAGTCGGCAAAACTCTCTCCACAGTTACTACAGTGCGGCCTCATTCCGCTTAAGTCGGCAAAATTCCATAAACAGGTGCTAATGTGGTTTTGATTGGCTCTGTTTTTGTAAATGATAACCAACGAGAATAATTATGTTGCCTTAACCGTTGAGACCCATGGGTGATGTGTGTGTGTGTCTACGTTTGTGTGTGTGTGTGTATGTGTGTGTGTGTGTGTGTGTGTGTGTGTCTATGTTTGTGTGTGTGTGTGTGTGAGAGAGAGAGAGAGCTTCTAGATATTGATAACTCTCATTATCCATGTATGATCTGTGTTTGTGTGTGTGTAAGTAGCCAGCAAACGTTGAGTCCTCAGAATTCCATAGGAAGTGGTACACCGCGTGATGAGTACAAGCAAAACAACCTCTCTGGTGCAAGCAGCATCAAGATGGCATCCGATGCTGCTGGTGTTGCCGATGGCGACACTGGTGCCGAGGCAGTAAGTGCCAAGACTGGCATTGCCAAGCTTCTGGTGAATATACCTATCTCCCTATCACATTCAGTTATCTCTCTCTCTCTCTGAGAAACTTCTCACTTTGTAACAACTATTTTCTTTTATTTGGGTGTTATTGTTAAGTATTGTAAATTAGTGGTAAGAAATTAATTTTACACCTTCTTATTGATGTTGTTATTAATAAGCATTTTGATGATCAAATGTTTGTCCTTGATATTGTATGGATGAATTTATGTTTGTTCATACATCAGACTTGGTGACTTCTGAAATGCATTGTATGTGAGAGCTCTCATTCATAGTCAATTCATTACTATCATTGAGTGTTAGACTTGAAGGTGCCATATTATTACCTGTATATGTATATAACAAACTAATGCATGTTGCAACCAAAACCATAGATTTCATAAAATTCCCCTTTTTCCACAATAATTACACAAGCCTTCAGGTCATCAATGTATCAATATATCCCTTTGGTTATAGGAGAAGAACACTTGTATGACAATCCAATTAGTCTAATCAGACGAGTCCTTTCATCTCTGTTTACTCATCATTACTGCTGGCAATCATCATATCAAGGTTTCCAATGCATGTACATATGCTGTGTCACTGTGTCTTGTTTGTCACTGGAAGATGTTGTTGTATTGCATTGTGGGTGTACATTGTCACATTGTCTCCAGTTCGTCTCAGTGATAATTGTCAACAAGTTTTAGTATTTGACTGTATTTGAGATGTCTTTCCTTTATCTATCTATCTCCTTTTCTCTCTCACACTCTCTCTCTCACTCTCTCTCTCTCTCTTTCTCTCTCTGCCGGGGCTTGGCAACACCTGAACAGGTATATGATTATTAAGTAATGAGCATGGCTAGATCAGGTGTAATATGAGAGGTGTGTGTTGGAACAGGCGTGTGGGTGTAGCTGGTGCCCAGAACCTCGTGGCTGCTTCAAGACTCGCGCTAATTTTGCCCTCTACATCTTTTCACCAGAAAACAGGTCTGCATAACCAGATACCCCCAGTTTGATATAAACAAAAGTATATAGTAGAGTTTTGCACAGACAATGATCCAGTCTTAATGATGATATTGTTGTCTATGTGTTGTGTAGGTTGAGGATTGTTTGTACGAGGATGGTCTCCCAGAAGTGGTTTGATTACACTGTACTCTTGTTCATAGCGCTCAACTGCATCACTTTAGCCATGGAGCGTCCTGATATCCCACCTGGTAGCTTCGAGAGGAAGTTTCTCACGGTTTCCAACTACTGCTTCACTGTGACATTTGGTGTGGAGATGTTTATCAAGGTGATCATTAGATTATATCACTCCTCAACTGTCCCTCATTCATACTCCACCGGAAATCAACAATTATCTATTTAAGACAATTGCGTTTTCAATGGACTATTTATCAAAGCCGTAATGTGCTGTTATGAGCTTCACAATGTTTGTTTTGGCACCTCATCGCCATGCCAAACCATTTTGTGTTTTTTCAATTGCCATGACAACCTATTTGTTATTATACGTTATGACTGTCTGATAACCTAACTGATAACTGTTACTTTCTGCTGATATAGTTATGTTATTTTATGTTTGGTATGATGGTCTTGGTACAGGTGATAGCTAAGGGTTTCATACTGGGTGAGCACTCGTACATCAAGAGTGGCTGGAATGTGATGGATGGTTTCCTCGTGATCATTTCCCTTGTTGACCTCTTCATCTCCATGATAGCCTCCTCCAGCCCCCGCATCTTTGGCATCCTCCGGGTGTTCAGGTTGCTGCGAACACTCCGTCCTCTCAGGTATGCCTGGTTAATCTGCCTTCATCACACCTGGTGTATTGTTACTTTGTTATTTGGTTCTATGGAAGCCCATGGTTGTTTTGTTGTGTGTAGAGTAATTAGCCGAGCACCTGGACTGAAGCTGGTGGTACAGACACTCCTCTCATCACTGCGACCTATTGGCAATATTGTACTCATCTGCTGTACTTTCTTCATCATATTTGGCATCCTAGGTGTACAGGTGAGTTCGGTGATTACAGGTGAATTGTAATTATGGCAGCAATCACAGGTGAGGGTCAATTCTGTGTGATCAGGTTAAAATGGATATTTTCAGGATGTGTTATTATTTAATCATTGATTTGTAAATTGGATAAACTCGGAGGCTCAGTTTTACTCAATAGAATGTGTTCTTGTCAATATACTTATAAATTAGCATTATATTCTTTGTTATGCTCATGCTATTTTCCATCTTGGCTGTATTAGTATATACATTGTACGCAGATTTTTTTTTACAATTTAATGTTTAAACTGCAGCTTTTCAAGGGAACATTTTACTACTGTGATGGTCCCATGATACAAGATGTCAAGAACAAAACAGACTGCATTAACAAGGGCCTTCCTTATCGCTGGGTGAACCGCAAATATAACTTTGATGATTTGGGGCAGGTCAGTAGTTGTGTTTGTAAGCCTATGACCTTTGGATGGTATTCGTGGTAGGGTTTTGCCATTAAGTAGGTGTGTATGTGGATGCATAGTCACTGGCTTTGTGTGTAAACCAGGCATTGATGGCTCTCTTTGTACTCGCCTCCAAGGATGGATGGGTTAACATCATGTACACAGGATTGGATGCAGTGGGTGTGGACCAACAGGTAAGCAGCTTACCTTCTTGTTCCCATGGTGACATATTTACCAATCAGTCACTTCATCATTATATCCCTTTTGTTTAACAGCCGCAGGAGAACTATAACGAGTGGTGCCTCATCTATTTCATCTCTTTCCTGCTTCTCGTCGGTTTCTTCGTTCTCAATATGTTCGTGGGTGTTGTGGTGGAGAACTTCCACAAGTGTCGGGAGAGTCAGGAGCAAGAGGAGAAGGCTCGACGCGCGGCTAAACGAGCCAAGAAACTCGAGGAAAAACGCAGAAGTATGAAAGACCTACAATCATTAGCCACGGTCCCTTCTTCAGCATCTATCTCTTCTAAAACTATTGCCCGGAGACGAAAAAAGTTGTATGGTTGGTATTGTGTTTACTCCTGAGTCTGGCTGTGAAAGGGCTTGCTTGTGCATACAGAATTAACGACTGTGTCGAAAACTAAGGGTTAATGTATTAAGTGAATGCCGTTCCATCCCTAAATCATCAGATGAAACGCTGTTTTCAATTGATGGTAGTCCCAATTTCTCCTGCGTTTTTACCAAACTAATTTGGTATGCTCAGCTGACACTAGAGTAAACGATGGGAATTTTGGTTGTAATGTAGTTTACATCAGATGCTTTATACACAAGTAGCAAGCATGTGAATGCTGAAGCGTGTACAAAAGTTGCATTTTGAATACATTTGGGTTTATTTATCATTTGTCATTTGATTCATGATGAAAAAACTAGCATTGGTCAAATGATGCCAGATATCATTTCTATTCCAAGACATTAGCAATTAACCTTTTTTGGTACCCTGCTTATTTTGGACCTGTTGGTACTTGCAGCAATACACTAAATCAGGCTATTTTCCTCCTTTGGGTCCACAAAATAACAGCAAAATAAATGGTTCTTTTATTGACTGTTACCTTCTCATGTTTCCATACACGGTATTTCCAATTAAACGTTTATGAGCCAACATCATGTGCTAGAAAAATATATCATTGAAGCCTGGTGTATCCCTGACACACCGAATGTCACTCTTGTGAAAACAAACTTAGGTTCTGATCCATTTCAAAGTTGGGATTTCATGTTGAAATCATCCTGATGCAATGTCTTCTTCGCGGAGTAAAATAGACATTTGTGATTGAGACATTTAAGAACACCCTCCTTCCTGAAATAATCCATGATATCAATTACCATAAGACAGATGAAACACTACATCTAGTTGATACCCCCTCCCCTCCCCCCCACCTCACTCTTACTATTCTCTCCTTGTTTGTTTTATTTCTGTGTTGTTTGAGGATGAATCAGTGATTGTATCATCACTTAAATGATGTTGATAGGTCTTGAAACGAATATTAACAGACTGTATTTATTCATCATGATTCCAATTATTCTTAGCAGTGGGTTAAGCATCAGGGGCGGTGTATGCTGATGTGCTTGACCTTAGAAGGACACAGCGTTCACGATGAGTAAAACACGCCAGACTCAGTGATGTGAAATATACCCATGGTGTCGCCATTACAACCTATCCGTCTTCCACTAGCTTTTCTCATTGTTCTTCTTATCATATAGTTAAGTGGTTCAGCCATTATCAAACCACCTACCTGCCCTTCCCCTGTAATGTTAAGTTGGTGTTATCAGGTAATTGTTGTTGTGCTGTTGTGTTATAGTTAGTGTTTGGTGTATTGTGGGAGCTGTGGTGCTGTTGTTGTCATGTGTGTAATGTGACACCCCCCGCCCCCTCCCGATAAATTCTCCCCCTAACCCCTCCTCTCATTACCCTTTGATGTTGTTTTTAGCAATTAATTGAGGTGAGTTCAGCAAATGCATGACCGGACCAATGTATCTAATTGCCTGGAATCCATGAGTCAAATGAACTTGTGTATTCTGATCACATGACGTGCATAGAAATTATCAACTAAATGTTGTAGATGTAACGCTCACAGACACACCTGACATACCGATGGTCCTTGTTCCATCTTTTGTGGCAGTGAGTCTGGCAGGTGGATGTTAAATGACACAGACACATATTCATTGGCGGTTCTCATTTGAAGTGTACTTATATTAATGTTCACTTGCTTCCTCATGCTACTCTGCAAGATTGTCATGCGTGTACAAATAGCTCAATCAAACTTATTGTAAATGGAGGTACGTGATTAACACTCTGTAATGGTTACTTCTTAAATGATGATGATGTATGTAAAATGATCATTGAATGACTTGACACCTGAAAGTGTAAAAAAAATTGCCTTGTTCATTTAGTTTTTATAATAGAGTTTGAACAAGCTTACCTGACATTAACACCTACAGGGTGTGTCGTTTAGACTAATTATCACCTGTTCATCACCTGTAGAAATGAGGGAACCTCCCTACTGGTCGAACTACTCCAAACCACGCCTGTTTATCCACACCGTCATCAGCAGTAAATACTTTGATCTGGCCATTGCTGGAGTCATCGGTCTCAATGTTATCTCCATGGCGCTGGAGTATTACATGATGCCGCAGGTTGGTTAGCCTATTACATCCTTATTCATCTCACCTGTATCATAACTCCTACCATGGATATGATTCTGTCTGTGTGATTATAAAGGGGTCAATACATTTTTTGATTTCAGAATTTGCAATATGCCTTAAAGATCTTTAACTTTTTCTTCACATCCGTTTTCATCCTGGAAGCTTCTGTCAAGATCATAGCACTTGGTGGACTACGTTACATGAAGGACAGGTATGTTTACCTGCCTTGCCAAACATCTCACCTGCCTTGCCTGACAGCTCAATTACCACACCAATCATTACCATAGCATGTAAACATTTCCAAATTAACCGCAGTATTTGACCTTGATCAAGATTCTGCACTCATTATGCACTCAACATGAACAGAATCACAGGCACTCGAATCAAATAATGCCCCTACTCTCTGGCTACTAATGTATAAACTATTAATACATGAGAAGCCAGAGAAGAGAGGCATTTTATGAGCCGAGTGACTGAAGATATAACGTTCATCATGGCCAACCTGACATGCACCAGCCCAGTGTTGTATATCAATTGACTGTTGAGGCTTCCATTCTTGTTGACCTGTTTCTATCCATTGGGTCAGTGTTATGATGCTGTCGTTGTGGTCATCAGGTGGAACCAGCTGGACATGGCCATTGTGATCTTGTCCATTGTAGGAATTGTTCTTGAAGAGATGAAGTCTGGCGTTATTCCCATCAACCCCACTATCATCAGGGTCATGAGAGTACTGCGCATAGCTAGAGGTCAGGGTCACCTGACACAGTCACATAACTTATTTTCCATGTGACATCAAATGATAAATTCCATTGCGTGACAATGACATGAAGGCATTATTTGTGATGTTATATTGTAATGTGTGGTGACAGTGTTGAAGTTACTCAAGATGGCAAAGGGAATTCGCGCCCTGTTAGACACTGTGGTTCAAGCTCTTCCCCAAGTAGGAAATCTGGGCCTCCTCTTCTTTCTTCTTTTCTTCATCTTTGCTGCGCTTGGAGTGGAACTGTTCGGGAGACTTGGTAAGTCATTCAACCATGAAAGGACCCAAATAACCATATCCTACAATATATGTTGTATTGGTCCTGTTCGCCATAAGACAGTGTTTTAACACTGTTTCACACCTGTTTCAGAGTGTACAGAAGATACCCCCTGCCAGGGCTTGAGCAAGCATGCTCACTTCCAGAACTTTGGCATGGCATTCCTCACCCTCTTCAGGGTGGCTACAGGGGACAACTGGAATGGTATTATGAAGGTATGTTATGCTCCTGTTAACTCATTGACCCCTTATATATACTGGCGTGGGTATAACTTACGTTGTATACCAATGGACGTGGCTATATTTGGTTGTACATGTGTTGCAGGACACACTGAGAGACAACTGTGATGCATCATCTGAATGCAAGAGGAACTGCTGTGTCAACTTGGTGATAGCGCCTGTGTTCTTTGTGGTATTTGTGCTGATGGCTCAGTTTGTGCTTGTGAATGTTGTGGTGGCTGTTCTGATGAAACACCTGGAGGAGTCACACAAACAGATGGATGAAGATGCTGAGCTGGAGGCTGAGATACAGCAGGAGCTGGAAGATGAGGATGCTCGCAATAACGCAGCCTGTATCACTCAGGTAGAGTGGGGTGGGGTGTGGTTGAGGGCAACACAGCCTATATGACTCACTTAGTGTGTGGTGTGGTAGAGAGATCACAGCCTGTATGTCACTTAGTGTGTGGTGTGGTTGAGAGATACACAGCCTGTATGACTCACTTAGTGTGTGGTGTGGTAGAGAGATACACAGCCTGTATGACTCACTTAGTGTGTGGTGTGGTAGAGAGATACACAGCCTGTATGACTCACTTAGTGTGTGGTGTGGTAGAGAGATACACAGCCTGTATGACTCACTTAGTGTGTGGTGTGGTAGAGAGATACACAGCCTGTATCACTCACTTAGTATGTGGTGTGGTAGAGAGATACACAGCCTGTATTACTTGTGTCATTTACAAGAGAATATATCCACCAATGTACAAGTGGATCCATCTTATTTGGTTTTGGAAGTATTTTGGGTGTATGGGATGCTTGGCTTATAATAGTTTGTGGGAGACTAATATTGCCAATTGTATAACATGGGTAATTTGTATGTGAATGGTGCCAGAGGGGTTAGGTAGGTTACGTGGGGGTGAAGTGAGGATATGATGGAATGGGTGGTTATGTATCGGAGATATTTTGCTGATTTGTGCCCCTGTATATCTGCTGCATTCATCATTTGAGCCCAAAGACTGTTGTGTGTCCAGATCAAAAGTGAGCAATCAGTATTGACCCTGGATTTGGTCGGTAGCAGAGGAAGTAAAATGGACCGTCTCGACGCCTCTAAGATCAGAATTTCCCCATTCCACAGCCCCATACACAAACCAGTGACCAGACAAGCCTCTCTACCCACCAACTTCACCATCAATGTGAGACCACCAAGTCCTGTGTTTGCACGATCACAGACAGAAGACCACACTTCCTCAGGTGACATTGAAATTTAGACTTTTCTATTAGTCACACTCCTGATTTGTATTTTATATTATAGGGGCACTGAGAATTACAGTTGGCCATCTTAATAAATGGATAAATTGTGCCAGAAATAATTTATGGATAATTCAACCTGTATACCTGTCACATGCATTTTTACCTGGTAGCTTGTTCATGTAACATCTTTACCCTTGAAAATATGCCAGTTCCTTTGGTTATGATTTGTACTCTTCTAGACCCTGTAGATGCATAAATTACCGAATCACTCTTTAGCTACTGCATTCTGCCCAATGATCCTCAGTGATTATCAACATATGATGATATTTACCCCAACAGGGTCATATGTCAATTTTGATGATTTCAAAGTGATTATCAATAAATAATGATGTGTTCTCCCTTGAACTTGATTCAGGCCGTAAATTAAAGCTTCCGCTAATAAGACTAGGTCAGTTTGGTTTCATGTGCATGCCTTATTTTTTATATCTTCTTATTTATATTAAGAAATGGATATGTGTATGTATGTATGGTGGTGTGTTTTGTCAATGCATTTCTTTCCTCTCCACAAGTTGTCTGTGACCTTTCTCCACTTCTTGTGTCTCCATCCCCAAATGTCATCCCATTCATCTTCAGATTTATCATGTGACTGTTGATATATAAGGCACATATTGATGTGTGATACCTATCCATTCCTCTTCATACTTAAAAAGTGTCCTTCAATTACACTGCTGGTAATCCCATCCACCAGTCTGTCATTCCTGACAATATGACTCACAGTTAGTTCGACTTATTCATCAGGGATTCTTCAGATATCTCTCTTGTTCCTTGTTTTCTTTTTCATGTCCTGTTATAGTATGTGTCATTTTATCATAACCCATGCCCAACAATGACAGTGGTTTAAGAACGCCTATGCAGCAATTTATACCAGTGTCTCACAACACAGAAAAACAGTGAATTTTGTGTTTTAACTACATTGTTTCAATAATAATTATTGTGTGTATTTGTGATGTTTTTCTCTGTTTTACAATTAAGAGCATCATTGATTGTTTTGTCCAGATCTGTTTGCCCTTAATAAGTCAAACGAATGACCATTTCATACTTATTTCTAAACTACTTTGGTTTCTTAGCAGACACTTAGCAGACATTGAGTTGTAAATATGTTAAACAGATTGAATAACTTCTTGACGTAGATGACATTATGATGTTCTGTATATTATAATCAGGACGTTATGATGATTTGCATTACTTGCTCATTTCATTACATGCTATTTATGGCTTCTTGTGGCTCTCATTAATCTAGCTAACTCCTGCTTGTAGAATTGTTCTAAGCAGCTTTACATTCACTGCCATAGTCCCTCTGTCTTATAACCAACATTAACAGTCCCCCATACAAGCTTCATCAATGGTGACATGTCAGCATGATTGTGTCATATCTCTTTGGTGGGTTGATTGTAGACTTGCGGCGGTCCCCATCATCCGTGGAGTCACAGATCCCTGCCGATGTGCAGGAGGATGAACTGGAAGAGGACTCTGAGGACAGTTTGGGTGGGATCACTCTGACACTCCCCCATCCTAACCTCTATTCGAGCGAGCCCCGCATGCCTCGTGGCAGCTCAGCTGGCAGCTCTCATTCCAGCCACCGTAACCAGCTGTCTCGACAGAATGCCATCAGCACGAACAGCTCTCCCAGGAGCACGCCCAGTGTCACGTCCCCTGACGACAGCCAGCTCATGGCGGTGGATAACAAGCTACTCCTCAATCCCGACTGGGGGCTGCAAGCCATGGCAGAAAACCGTCTTCGTGCCAGCGCACCAAACATGCATGCTAACAGCCAGCAAGCATTGGGAATGTCTTACCCAGAGAGCCCCAACCCCCTGCCCCCTTATCTACAGCATAGGTCACAGCCTTCAGTATTGGAAGACAGTGATAAAACCAAGTACCCTGACCAAATTGGGCATAACCTGCCTGGTAAAAGGAAATATAAGACTGACCCAGAAATTAATTTAAATTTCTTTGATCCTTTCCCACGTCACTGCTCAATTCACGATAGCAGCAAGTCCGTTAAGCAAGAACTGGAAAGTTTGTCCATGCATACGTTGACTTTCCCTGAAAGACAGGATGAACTTTACCCAGAGTTTAAAAGTGCCGATACAATGTTTGCTCCCCGTGTAGAAAGTCCCCCTCGAGCATACTTGGAAGCTGGTGAGATTGAGTTGGAGATAGATGCAGAGGATGAGGATGATATCAATGAAGAATGGATAGACCCGGAATGTGATGCCGAGATTCAGCAGATCACAGGGTGTAATTCCCGATCCAATTCATCTAGCCCAAAACCCACGTTCAACACCATAGTAGCACCGGGATCTTCTCCCAAACCCCTGTTTAACAAAGCCAAGCTCATTTCAACACATGCCCCAACATCCTCATTGCCTTTGCTACACAAGGACTCGCCCCCCAAATCAGGATTGCTTCCGCAACTCAGCTATAGATCTCATGAACTGGACCACAATGGTCACATCCCATCCCAGGCACAACAAATGGAAGAAGACGTCTCTGGGTTCAAACCTCGTCTCTATAAACGACGCCATTCTTCCCCTTACACCAAACAACCACGTATCTGTGACGAAATACGGTTTTCAAGTTTAGAAAGTGCCCATTCATCCCATTCAGGTCAAAATTCACCCTCAAACTTGCCTATGTTGTGCCACAAACCAGCCTCTCATTCAATGCATGGTTCATCGGTAGGTAGACCATGCCGTGAGCCGTCATATTCTCATCATGGTTCGAGCAATAGGACGCGTACTATTGATGCCTCCTCATCGACACCGGTAACAAGTCAAACTTGTACGGGTGAGGGTGAGTCTGTGTGTGGTCCGCGTTGTGTCACGCCCCAGACAATAGGCACAGGCCCGATTTCTCCATGTACTGATCCAGCCTCAGTGGATACGTCATCTCCGCGTGGTAAGTGCAGTGAATCGTCCCAGCAGGAGGCTCTAGGTTCTTGTGTTACACAATCAGCCTGTGATATGCACTCATCGACCTCTGATAGCAGCACCACTGGTGCCCCTCATTGTCAACCCTATGTATGACCAGTGGCCACCTCTAGGCCATGGCTTCTAGTCGCTAGCCTGCACTTGACCGCAGATGGACATCAACCTCGGCTCACTCCTGCCCGCCAATTACGCTATGTTATCCTACTAGTCTGGACCATTCACAATAGCTGCGGATTTTATTATTGGTTCCAGATTAATGCAAAATCCTATTAGGACTTACCAACCATAATAAATAGCCAAAAAAACTTCGGCATTTACTTATTCATTTAGGTGTTTGAGCTAGGTTATGACCTCTGTAGAATTACCTTGACCTTTGCCTTTGGAATAATAGTTAAATTGTTTCAAATGCTATCACCAAACATGAATACATCTGTATAAATTGCATAACAATTGAGGAGTCATTTGTGTTTGTATCAATGCAACCCATTGCCTGACCAAGAAAATGTATAGTCATGATTATATCAATAGATGATATCATCATTGAAGACTCTTTTTTTATTTGGTTTGCAACTAATGTATTGTTGTCACTGTGATAGCAAATCAAGTTATTGAGTGTACAAAGTGATTCTATAATTTAATCATTATTAATATATATATATATATACATATATGTTTGAGGTCAACCATGTGGGTGAATGTATTTAATACCATTTCATTAAATTAATCTCATTTAACAAAACATTTTAACAGATGAATAATGGTGTTATTTTTTAATTACCATATCCTAATAATAAGAATGAATGCCCTTGTGTGTGAAAGATTTTCCAAGTTGTTTGCATAAATAATTGTATCTTTAAGTACATTTTCTTAATATACAGTGCCTCACTGATATAGTTAAAGACTGCACAAACTAGTGTAACAATAGAAATCTTGTATATTTCACAAGAAGCAAATTAAGAGAATGGTGCCAGGAATAGTTGCTTTCTCTTTGTCATCTGGCACTTGTTGAATCTCTGGGTGTGCATTATTTACATTTATTAATTGCCTGTTTCCATTAGCTGTTTGCTTTCAGTCTTTGAAGCTGTTGAGTTGTACTGTGAGAGACGTGTATTTGGGTTGTAGTGGTGAGACTTTGTGGCTTCTCACGTACATTTCTCCTCTGGTCACCGTTTCAATGCTACATAAATGCAACCCTGTCACTTAATCCCATACTGTGCAGAAACCTTACCTCAAGGGGGGCCAGAGTCCTCTTTAACGTTGGATAATAGAATATTGTTAGTTGAATTTTCTCCTGGTGTTGTTTTGTTACAGTTCTTGCCTTGTCTTTCATGCTATTGTCTCTCACAAGCAATACTGAAAACGAAAAAAAGACGACCTTTCATATCTGTTGATGTTTTTATGACTTTTGTTTCCTCAAGATTATTAACCATATCTGATGTCATTGTGGTCACTGTGGCTGGCGAGTCTGTTCAACTTGTGCCAAAGTAGAAATGTTTGTTTTCATTATCCGTCAATCAACCAATAGGGGTGGGTAGTAAATGCAGTGATGAAGGCCTTCCTGGCTTTCCTATTCCAACCATTGCAAGACTTAATGAATGTTTCCCATCTCCTGCACCCTGAATACACTGGAGCATATATGCACATTACATAAATTTCTTTATATTCCTTAAGTAATTCACTTGATTTTAAGTTATGCAAATTTGTGCATGGGGAGTGTTATCTTGTTGATCATCGTAATGACATTACGCTGCATGCTGCACATGTGTGTGTATGTACACTCGTGATAAATGCTCAAATATGCAAATGTGTGATCAGTGTCCAAGAATGTATGATGCCTGTGGGTTAGAGTAGGCAGAGCTGAATTCAATCGACTTTTAGTCACATTTGCCTGTGGGTTGCTAGGTGAGGCATATTTTACTCATTTTAGCACTTTTTTTGAGAGAGTTCAGGGTCTCTGCTGATAGAGTGAGGTGCATCGATTGAGCCCTGTTGGTTCAGGAGACGGGCCTTCTGGCCAAGAGAGTTACAGCTCTTAACGCAACTTTGTCCATCCCCACAAACCCACCCCGCTTGTCTACGCCAGCTTTCTTTCTCGTTTGCACTATTGATCTGAGCACGTGGCGCTTGCTGAGTATAATCACGCATCAGGGAATCACCATTTTTATATAAATAAAAGCAAATTATTACAACATGCAATGTTTTGATTTTTTAATAGCTCTGGATTTTTGTATGTGTTACAAGATGAAGTCTCCTTTTTGCATTCTTTGTTAGAAGAATGAAGAATTGACAGTTGTGTCTGACGGGATGTATGTAATGTGGTCAATGTTTGCCATCCATGGCTGTGCTGTTTTTCTTCTACCCTAACCACAGAATTTGATCCAACTTGACCGGCAAAATGAGTTTATCTAATTCAGAATCACTAATATAGATATAAAACATGGGGAGATGAAGGTTTGGAAACCATAATTGGGAAATGATGACATCTAAATAGATGCTCAGGGCAATGGGCTGCCTATTACATGAACAGAGCCAGAACTTCACAGGCTGGGTAAATATTGCCAGCTGACTGGGGACAGTCGGGATGTCATCTCCGTGAAGATGGGGTAGAGATGCAAATATATATTTGATTATAGGTAGTAAGTACTCTTGTGTGCATTGCAACAAATCAGACTTAAATTACATAAGACTTAAATTACCTGCCAAATGGAAGCCACATGAGGACAATCATCCTGAGAGCCGGACTAAGTTAAATCTTGATTGATCTCCCCTTTGTAGGAGAAAATGCAAGGTGGCCTGGGGACAAAACTATCGGTGAGAAATCAAGACTAAGGGGGCCAGGGGCAGCCAATCTTTGGAAGGAATTTCTCAATCAGACTGCAAAAACACTCTGGGTGTCTATAAACACCCAGGATGTCTTATACCAAATTCAAGATGTCAAAAAACAGCCCAAATATATATAAATACCCATGATGTACATGAATACCCAGGATATCTGGATATCATCATTCACTGCCACTACAATAATTAATGATGATTCTTGACACAAACAGGAAGCTCATAAAATGACAATCAAGTTGAAGTAAAGGATTGTTTTATTACAAGTATTGGTTTAACAAAGGCTGCATACATCCTTTGTTGCAATAAGAATGATAAAGACTCACAGAGTCACCCGACTTCAGTTCAGATACGGTCAACAAATCAATGGTTTCAAAATCAACCAATTCACCGTGAGCCTTAGTCAGTGGATAACTTGCAATAACAATAATATAATTAAGTATGCATAATATTGATACCATAATTATATATTTGTTGCTGCAGCTGACAGCTAAAACAACAAAATGCAAATGTTTAAGGGCTTGACAACAGTTAAAAATCACTTCAGACAAACAAGTAAAAATAATCAGCAGTCTTAACAATTGGATAAAATAGAATATAAAGAACAAGAGTAGTTGAAGGCGGCGACATTTGTAGCAGTATGGTAGCCCAGCCAGTCATTAACAAAACTTTCATTCCAAGTCCATATTGCTTGCAATATAAATAGCATTCAACAGCCATGATTCAAACAAGTTGCTTGTGTTAAACGTTAAACGAAATTTGGGAAAACACCCCTACAGTTAATCTTGTATAAATAGCAATAATTTGACAGGGAATTGGGGTCGTGGGGAGGGTAATCTCATTGATTGGGCGGTGGGAGAGGAGGAACAACCTGAGACTTTATAGCCTTATAAGCTTACCCCTAAGTCAGGTGCATTTCACATTTACAAAACCAACAATTAGTCATCGCCCTCTGATTTTCAACAACAGCACATCCAATTTATGATCTGAACGAATATAACCCTTTATAATAGCAGATATCAGCAGCTATAGATGTGTATAACGTCTGTTAGACTTATATGACAAATGCATATTAAGGTATAAGTCTGCAAGAGTCTCCGTTTCAATTATCAGCTTGCTGCATACTTCAGGATTATGACCTTGTAAGATCAACAGAAATAAGCATAGATAAGTATGACCTAAAGGTCACACGAAAAACCACAATAGGGCAAAAACGAAAAGAAACAGGACCAGATATACTCGATACTCAGCCTTGCAAAATGAGGACCGTTATGAACTCTTTCAAGCGAACATCGTCATAACGTCAAGTCATCCGTCATAACGTTCACAACGTTGTGACAATCAATGTGTTAGAGAGGATGGCTGCTATAGTAAATCCGAGTCCAGCATAGCGTCGAGCTCGCTTGTCAAGTCCTGTAGCATACTGTCTATATCGTTGAGCACATCTGAGTCAGACCCTTTGGTCTCTCTGCAGCAGGAAGGAAAACCATATTGCTTATTTACGATTCTGCAGCAGTTGAGAAACATTTATTAGGGATATAAAGATCCTTCATGCAAAGGTGTTGAGCAATGCATGTTTGTAAACCTGTACCAGCTGACCAGTACTGGCCGGTACTAGAACACCAGTCCACTCCAATGTTAGACATGACCCCCAACTAGCCTATTGTTGATATTGTTGATATTGTTGAAGCAGTATAGAGCCCACTTTATGAGAGAGGCATAACATGGAAGCCTACCTGAGTTGGGGTGTGAAGTCCGTTACGGAGGCTGGTTGTGATGAAGCCGTTGAAGTTGATATTGTTGAGGATGATATTGATTTACCTGATAAACCACAATACACAATGAAGCAAGTCAAATACAGCACGTTGGATTAGAATACATCAAGTAGTTTCTAAGCCAATATAGTGGAAACTGATTTGATACAAATAAGGCTATGATAAGTCATTGAACCACTGGTTTTTTTCGCGATAAACTATCGAGCTCATTTTCACTTCTTTCAAAGGACACATTTGAAGGACGATGTTACCTCAAATCATGTCATTTTTTACAAGGAGCCATAAGTACGTAAGGTTGACAGTACCTCGGGAGGATGCTTTAGGGTTGCGCTTCATTGTATCCGTCTCCTCCTCAAAGAGACTGGCGTCCAGGTCCCTGTCATCATCCACTCCGTCCCCAGCCTCCCCATCAGTGAGGATGGACGTCTTGGCTACTGCACTGCGCTGTTTGATGGTGCCCACATTCTCGTTAGCAAACGGTAGGTTATTAGAATCTGTACTCGCTGATGAGGTGGTTGAGTCAAGACTGGTACAGGAAGGGTTGAGGACAGACTTATTGATGGGTCTCAACCTCATTAGAGTAGCCGAGGAGCTGCTGGAATCTGACTCCTCACCGCTACTGGCTTCATCCTGCCAGTCACCAAGCTTGGCTTGCTTGCGGCCTGGTTTAGGAGGTATGGCCGGGGCCGTAGAAGTAGGGCTGTTGGAGGCCTTACCTCGCTCCAGTCTCTCAATGACTTCACCCAGAGGGTTATCGAGTTCTGGGGGGGTGTACATGGGAGGGGCTGGCTGAGAGGTGGTTTGAGGGGGAGGTTGTGATTGAAGAGGTCCTGTACACGAGTCCCTCATGGCAGCAGAGTTAGAGTATATAGCGGAAGACGAGGACTGATCCTGACTTGCACACAAGGCTCTGTTGGCCGACGAGAAGGAGGAGGTGACGGCCAAAGAGGAGGCGGGATGTGAAGCAGGCAATGAGGCACTGACATCAGCAGACTTGCAATGCTCTGATAGTGTGCGTAGCAAGTCCTGGGTCTTCATCGAGTTAGTCCGTTTGGGCGGAGGAGGTGGCGGTCTCTTGGCCCTACCAGACGGCGACGGCATTCCGAAATGTCCCTCGTTGGTCGACGTGTGGGCTGGTGAACTGGGCGCACTGTTCTGCGTGACATGGCCAAACGTCGAGTGTTTGGGTGAAGGCTGCAAGTGGCTCATCTCTGCAGGTTGATCGTAGATGTGTTCCAAGTGAGTCTTTGAGGAAGATGACTTGCGAGGCAGCGTGTTGGATGTATATAAAGCAGGCTCCTGTGATTCCTGATACTGGCAGGATTTCAGGTCTGCAGGCATTTCCCGACTGGCACGTTTGGCCACAATCATTGCCATGGGTTTAGGTTTGGGTCGAGGGCTCACCTTAGCAGAAGGTCTCTTTGGCACGGACACAGCATCACGTTGACAGCCATTCTCGTGATTGCTCTCGTAGGTGGGGCTGAGCTGGGAGGAGTTCTGCGAAGATGACGAGGTGAGATGATCTGGAGCCTGGAAAGAAGAGTAGTGAGATGAGTTACTGGACCCCCCTCCCCCTCCCTCACTCTCATACGCACTGTCACCAGAAGTACTGCTCATGCGCACATTCTGAGCACGATTCACGTGAATGGCAACAACGTCAGGCTGATAGGAGTTCTTCTGCCTCAGATGGACCACATCAGCCTCATCTTTATCTGGAGAGCGTCGTTGTTGGAACGTCCTCAGCTCATTCATTCCACTGAGGTGCATGTTATCTCTAGACGGGGAACGTCGTGGGCAAGTGATGACGACGTCCTCCGTCATGTGACTGTGATGAGGCATGCTGGGAGAGGCTGGCGGGTCTGTGTCTGTGTACTGGAGACTGGGATATGCCGATGGAGGCTCTAGTATGTCCCCTGACCCTCTGCGGTCATTATTAACACCAGACGTGGCCATCTTTTTGAGGCGGTCCAGTGCCAACATGATCTTCTTCTGGTGACCTGCCAGGCACATACAGCACAAATCAACTCACAGGCCCACACAACATGTCATCCTGACCTACAAGCCACTCTGCATCCTCTACATCCTACGGACCATCAGCGGCTACAAGTGCACTCCCTCGCTAGGCAGGATAACGACATGGTACAACCATACTCACTGAAAATATGGACCAAATTTTTATGCTGGACTTCAAACCCAGGAATTAGCAATGATACAACCCACACTACCATCATACTATAACAGCCATCTACAACTCGACTTCTGACAAGTGACTCACCCAGTTTCTTGACCCCGATGTCCTCCAGGTCTTCCCATGTGATGTCGGCCAGGGAGTCGATGTCAAGGTAACCCTGTGCTGTGAGAGAAGGGATGTACTCCTCCAGGCTGAGCAGCTGTAACCACTCACGCACATCTCCCTGCACAACATCACAGCCTGATCAGTTACATCACAGCCTGATCAGTTACATCTAATCACAGCCTGATGAGTTACATCTAATTACAGCCTGATCAGTTACATCTAATCACAGCCTGATCAGTTACATCACAGCCTGATGAGTTACATCTAATCACAGCCTGATGAGTTACATCTAATCACAGCCTGATGAGTTACATCTAATCACAGCCTGATGAGTTACATCTAATCACAGCCTGATCAGTTACATCTAATCACAGCCTGATCAGTTACATCTAATCACAGCCTGATCAGTTACATCTTATCACAGCCTGATCAGTTACACCTAATCACAGTCTGATCAGTTACATTTAATCACAGTCTGATCAGTTACAATGCAGCCTGATCAGTTACTACACACATCACCACATACACACTTGGTACTTTGCTTTATGACCACACCCAAACAAGACTTCATTACGTACAATCCCAAACAGGCCTGGATGTACAAAACATCTTCATATTATGGTTACACCCTACAAATAATAAATAATACAAACTTACAGGCTTAAAGTCTGGGATGCCATCATGAATATGAAGTCGACTGAGTTCGGTTTTGATTCGCTTACGGTGTGCTGGCTTGGTGATTCCTATGGCTGTGAGATCCTACACCAATCACATAAGACCTGGTTAGTGACCGAAGTGTAACCTAGGACTCGAGTCGCCTTACCAACAGAGGACTCGAGTCGCCTTACCAATGGTAATGCATGGTATAAAAAAAGGCGTTTTTTTTAATAAATGTGCAACAGCAGAAAATACAGTAAGCTAAGCGTGTTTTCATAGTGGAGACAAGCCTTGTGGGAAGTTTATAAATAAACGCCAAGTAGTGTAATGTTTCTCTTTAAATGCTTCAGCTATCAAATTGATGCAACAACATGGTACTGAAATGACCAGCCACCATGATTGCCCCAGAACAAAAAGGCCACTCTCTAACAATCTGGACCATAATAAAAAGTCTCAATACAGCAAGGCAGATCTGACAAAACATTACTGATATCCATAACAATGAGAAGCTATTAAGCCCTGTCCTGAATCAAGTCCCATCAGCCCATCCTGTCTCTGAGAGGAGTCTAATATTGCCTGCTAACATTATCAGATCCTATTTGACTATTGGCTGGGAGCACATGGACACAGCCAACGAGGCCACTAGACAGCTGTCACAATGCTGATTGCAGACCTTGAGGGGGGACAAATAAATAGGGTGTAGGAGGGGTTAATTTCAGAAGAGCTGCTGTCAAACTGCAGATGTTGGGGTTTTGTAATATGAGCTTCCTTTTAAAATAACTAAATATATTACAGTGACAGGCTTTACAATAGCCATAATGAGGGAGGTGCCGGAGAAAACTTGTCAAATTATAGTGTCACCACAAGAGGGTTAACTGGGTGACTGAATGATGGATAGGTATGTATACAAATGGTTGAGGGTTGACTTCATCTCAAGGGTCAAGTGAGTAGCCGGCAGACTACGGGAGTGGTGTGTGACCTCCCCAGAGGGGGGCATGGTGTATTGGGTATGACCTTATCAAAGAGAGTCATGGGGTGTTGAATACAACCTAACCAAGGAGGTTATGGAGTGAGACATATGACCTTACTTCAGGGGTCATGCATGATATGACCTTACCTCAGGGGTCATGTGTGATATGACCTTACCTCAGGGGTCATGCGTGATATGGTGGGCATGTCGTAGCCAGCTTGGAGGAAGAGGATGAGGTAATCCTCAAAATGCAGGTCTGTCAACCAGGCCCGCAGTACCTCCTCATCCTACACACATACACCAGTACACGTTATAGAGCTGCACATCTACGTTACAATCATATTCATAGTACTTTACAGCACAAAACCTTGCATAGGTCTAACCAGAGTAGTGTCAGGTCTCTGAAGCTCAGCCGCCATGAGCACAGCACACGCCCGACAAGCTCAGCCGCCATGAGCACAGCACACGCCCGACAAGCTCAGCCGCCATGAGCACAGCACACGCCCGACAAGCTCAGCCGCCATGAGCACAGCACACGCCTGACAAGCTCAGCCGCCATGAGCACAGCACACGCCCGACAAGCTCAGCCGCCATGAGAACAGCACACGCCCGACAAGCTCAGCCGCCATGAGCACAGCACACGCCCGACAAGCTCAGCCACCATGAGCACAGCACACACCCGAAAAGCTCAGCCGCCATGAGCACAGCACACGCCCGACAAGCTCAGCCGCCATGAGCACAGCACAAACCCAACAAGCTCAGCCGTCATGAGCACAGCACAAACCCTACAAGCCAGTGCTTTAATCAGCACAGCATCAATAATTGACCACTTCAATAACAATGACACAGCAGGATGTAAACAAATGACATTTGTGATCCCACCATAACAATAACAATGTTATTTCACACTTCAAAGTGGTGTTTTTTAATTAAAAGTAGGGACAGCTACGTGACATCCCTAAATAACCCCAAGACAAATTAGCCTACTGTCAGCTTGATGACAGCATGGGCCACATAAGTCAAAAGCAACTCCGCGTAATTAACTCGATGAAGTGGATGCTGTGGCAATCAATAATGTATATGTTATGTCCTCCAGAGAACCGCACAGGGTCGGTCCTATCTCACATCCACGACCTCTGCCCAAATTACCACCGTTCCCAGCTGACTTTACCATATTATCCCAGTCTGTCTGTCTATCTGTCCGTGATGTGTGATACTGCAGTGTTTGTTTCAATGAGGCACATTTATAAAAAAAAATAGAGCAGTGAAGAAACCAGAATACAGATGTGCAATTTGTCCAGTATATATAGTATGTGAGATGAGTATACTCCTGTGAAGGCAGCATTAGTAGAGTAAACAGCAGGACAATCAGTGCATCCTCACAGCCTCACCAGTCACAGCCAACAGGTGCAGGACACAATGGTGGAAATACCAGGAGATGTAGGCCTGGCAGTGGCTCCCTGCCTCTGTATCTCACATTACGGATCATAACTGGTGCAGTGTTGAGTGTATGTTAAGTAAGCCCATCATAAAAGAGAGAGAGAGAGCATTACAGCCTGGTTTATACCAGCACCAGTCTCCCAGAACATGATTCACCACCAACAGGGACATGCTGTGATGGGGAGTCATTGCTGAGGGAGGCTGTAGCTGCATTGTACCATGGAAATATCAACACAGTTATAAGATACTGTCCTAGTACAGGTCATGTCAGGACTGCTGGCTTTATTTGCTTTGTTTTAGCTGGAGGAGAAGATGAAGAGAGATCAACTGATGTAGGCAAGTATTAGTATAGATAGAGATAGGCAGATAGGGAGATAAAGAAAGAGAAAGGGCAAAGAGGGAAAGAGAAAGAGGAGAGAGGGAGGGAGATTTAGTAGGCAAGTGATTTTCATGAGTGAGCAACTGAGAGATTGGCAGCAAGAAAGTGAGCGAGTAAGTCAGTCAGTCAGTCAGTCAGTGGGTCTAAACCTACCTACAGTGAAGTGTGAACAGTGATGATATAAAAATATACATACGGGCAGTCCGGCCTGGTATCGCTGGTGGACATTGAGCGAGCTGGAGTAAGCACTTTCCTCCAGACGATCCAGGCTGCCAACACTGGAGCTGCTCGAGCTGTGGTAGCTATGCCGGGCGCTAGAGATGCCCGACGAGTCGTAGCTATGAGCAGACAGTCGGTGCTGTGATGGTGCTCCTCCCGCACCGCCGTTAATTACATGGTTACCCTACACACACACAGGTAGAGCGACGTCACTTCAACGTGCGTTAAATAGGGGGAATATGACAGGGTTGTTAGGAACCAGATACGGCCGTTATACACGGGTTGAGTGTAGGTGCCTTGTAAGGAGACCCATATATATGCCTGAATGAGATGGTTCATGGGTATATGTCAGCATAATGTATTAGACGGCATGTGTAGGTCATTTAGTGGTGGGTATGTACACATACAACCTGGCCAAAGCTTGCCTAATTGTTTACTGCCTGAGTTGCAGGTACAGCAGGGTTGAGCTTGGAGCTGATGAAAGCTGGGCAATATATCAATGGGCCGACCTGTACAACTATATTGGGGTGGGGGATGTTGGGGGGGGGGACGGTGGCAAGGTTCAGAATTGATATGTACCTCTCCCCCCCCCCCCACTCCCCAACATAACCGGTCAACACCCCCACCACGGGGGTCGTAAACCCTCCCTGCCAACAAACAACATCTCCACACACCCATCCCCATCACCTCGCACCAATACAACGGCCTAGATATGCATTATAACACCGCTTTATTTAATCAATGGAGACAGCGCCACTAGCATTAGTGACCATCGTCATTGCCCCATTAGGACCTGGAGTGGTCAATAAACGCATGCCGCCGTTGCCAAAATGGTCTGTGCGGCTACTTAAAGCTTGAAGTATCATCCGTTTTACTGCAATGCTTTGGTGCTATCCAGATCTGTAATCATTGTGTAGAGTACAAGTGGTGCAAAGGTTAACTGCAAAAGTACTGCGTAGATTGGTATGGCCACGTGCTGGCAGGGCGGACATACCCCGCTCAGAGGCGACATCCCACTTACGTGTGACTGCCATAGAACAATCCCCATAAAAAAACAAAGTGGTTTTTAAGTAGGATATGTAAGTGACTGTGGTAGTGACTGATGAGGGGTGAATGAGTGCGCCAGTCATCCATTGCATCATAATGCTCAGTCAGCTGCTGATGCAGGCGTCGACATGGCAACACATGGAGTGGCCCCATCAGCAGCCGAGAGTGAGCCGCAGATTCAGCAGATGCCCCATACGGGATGTTTTGCTTTAATCTGTTAATTGGTCGCAGCATAACGGACGCTATGGAGAGTACTCTAGACCAGTCGTGAGTGGATTATGCACGCTCGCGACCACACCAGACGGCGTGTCATATCGCATGCATGTTTCATTTAAGTGCCCTGTGTCGCATTGCTTGTCTGCAATGCGCTGTGCTTGTCACTAAAACTACACATCGCCCTCTGTGAACAGTGGGTTACTCTGGACACAGCAATGAAAATACTGTTGAGGCGAACCTTCGAGACGAGTTACCCCAACATGGCTGTATATAGCTTGCACCGGTAACTTATTGTACCAGTCACGGCCTGCACCAGTCATGGCCTGCACCAGTCACGGCCTGCACCAGTCACGACCTGCTTCAGTCACGGCCTGCACCAGTCACGACCTGCTTCAGTCACGGCCTGCACCAGTCACGACCCGTACCTGTCTCGGCCTGCACCAGTCACGACCCGTACCTGTCTCGGCCTGCACCAGTCACGACCTGCTTCAGTCACGACCCGTACCAGTCATGGCCCGACATCATGCCATGCTACCTGGTTGACCAGTCCTATAGCCACGGTCGATCTCATGTCGGCAAAGATAGCCCGCTCTGAGATTACCGCGTTTAGTAACTGGCTACTGGTGAGCATGATGCCTCCCTCTGTTGCCTCGTTACACGGCGTGTGTCTAGACGCCACAGGGCTACAGACCCCTATCTCCAGCTCCCCATATTGCAATTGAATTTGTCATCTATTCACTAGACGGCATCATTTGCTGAAAAAGACGAGTGGCTCTAATTCTCGGTCCATCTGATCTGACGGAAGTTTTATTAGGGCTTCTTCATTCTCCAGCATTATAAGTGGAGTTGACCCTATGTCATGTTTACAACATAGAGATTTCTTTAAAGCGCTAAGACGCGGATAACTAAAGGCTTTGCTGTTTTCATAGTAACCCACGAAAGTAGAATCAAAAACCGCTTTAAGCTAATGTAATCCGCGCGTTGTCTGCCATCTTGTCTCTTATGCTGGCAATGGGGCTGGCGAAGAGCAGCGTGGGAACTGAGTTCCGAAAAGCTCCAGCTACGCCGCCTCGTCCACGGTAAACAATTCGGTGCTGTTTTCATTAAGCGTGAGTTCTTTGCCCAGAGCGCATGGAGTGATCATGGCACGCAAACATCAAGTGTAGGCAACTCAAACAGACCGGTTTCTAGCAGCTACGAGTCGAGAGGGTATAGCAGCGCAATGAGTATGATTGGTGAAACTGACACGCCGCGCGCAGTATGTGACGTCAGTCAACCGCGAACTTGACGACAATCACACAATAACAGAAATTACAGCGAGCCCCGCCTGTTGACAGTTAACGTTTCATATTCAGGTACGCTTGTACTGCGATGGCCCTCCCTTAGTGATCGACACATTTATTGACTATGCCTCACGTGTAATTGCATGTTCAAAAAAGGAGCGGACATTTGGGGGAGATACTTAATATGCAAGACGCGCTGCTCATCATTACGTCATTGCGCGTGCGTACGAACACGCAGCTTATCACCGGCGCGTAACCCGGTCATGACTCCCTTATCACGTAACCACGAGCTGGGTCACTGCTATCACCTGGTCCCCTTTGTTAACACAGAATCGACCAGGACTGTTTGTCTAAGCGCCGCTGACTGACAGTCGGGATCATCGTCGCTCTGGTGTCACCGCCGAGTAACGCCTTGTCATGTCGAACAGACAGCAAACTGGGTCATCGAGTTCACGTCACAACAACGAATGCTGTCACCACACAACCAGCTCGTCTCCCATTACCAATCACTGTCTATCTCTCCGTCCATGATGTGATTGTGACACAGGCATGCGGGCGTTGGTACGGACGTGACCACCCGAGTTGACGCGTTTAATAATAGCGATATAGAACCGCCACATGTGCGCACCTGCCACCGCGACACGTAACATGTGCAATCAAATATGCAAATATGTAATTGAGCGTGATTAAGTCATTCAACGTGTGTACCAATGTGGAATTGTAACCACACGGAGCAAGGGATCCCACCCACCCACACACTCAAACACGCACCGCGCACCTCCTACGAGCTCACGAGTCGCAGCCCCTAAAATTAGATAAATCGCCACCCACCAAGATACCAGCTTGAATTCACCTTGAGAAAGTAAATACTGGGAAGACTAGTTGGTGACGTCACGAGCGCTGTATGTGCGTCATACAGAACGTAAATCAGGTATTGACTGGGAGAAAAACGATCGCGGGAACAGAGATGCTTAAACAAGGCACCACCTGTGTACTCAATCAAGTTAGCTCCATAGACAAATGTATGTGAAATGAGCAAGGAATACACATACGATTCCTGAACCAGTTAGAATGTTCAAGAGATCCGGGCATGACACATGGATGGGTTGATTTGAGTAAGGCTTGGATCATGTATGTGAGTGACCGTACACCGGAAGTGATATGCTTTGGTGAGGGGTCAATTGGAGAGCGGGTCACGGGTATTGGATCACGTTTCCAACGGGGATCTGAAAGGGGGATCAAGTATGCAGAGAGGAAGAGACATCTTCCACCCAGTAGTGATAAAGCCTGATACCACGAAGCACAATACACCATATGGATCTAAGGCTAACAGACCTGGAAGAATGCCCCAGTGTGCGTGCCGTTGCGGTAGTTTGGCGTGGTAGGAGCGGAATGCGCGTCGCTTCCACTTCCGGGCACTACATAACGCCCTAACCACTCCGCCGTGCGCTGATTGGCTGGGATAGCCTGCTGTCCACCACTACTGCCCCCTGGCGAGTAATTTTGCGGCGGCAGAGGTTGTTGGTAATAATAATTATTTTGATAGTGTTGTTGTTGCTGCTGCTGTTGCTGGTGGTGGTGTTGATGAGGATTTGATGGAACTGAACCAGGCACCTAAAATCACACAAAAGGCAAAATTCAACATCAAAACAGCAATCAACATTCAACTAACATGGGATACCATTGAAATCACCATCATTTCAATCGCATTAAGCAGAAGTAAATCGAAAACATCGCCATAAATACGAAAGATTACGGTGACAAAGCAGTGGACATAACAGCTATATCGATTTTAGATAAATGGACGCCGATCTAAACCCAACACATATCTCACAATCAAAGTCCGCAAATGGAAATGACAGCGGTTGGACACCGGATGTAATATATCTCGGACGCTTTGTGGCCGGGTGACCAAGCAGCGATCTGCTCTCCGGTGTCCGCAGGACCGCTCTGATTCCCGACTCGTTCCTATAGTGAACTAAAGAGGAACTGCCAAACATTCCACTCTCTCCTATCACTAAAGGTCATGCCGGGGTCATTATAGAACAGAACAAAACGGCAATAGGTCGAGGTCGCGACCTTGTCATTGCTGTAAGTCTTTTAAACGGCAACTCATTGCGGAAGTAGTAATACGGTAATGGAAACTCTGAGAGCGATTTAAGGAAGGTCGGTAGTGCTGTGAGAGACGATTTGACGAAGCACATGATTGAAAGTTGGGTGTGAAAGCATTCCCTCAATAGACGTTGCCCACGTTGCTCCCACTAGCGTGAAATCTCGCGGGAAATGAGCCGAGCAAACATTTTTCCACGGGACAATTACGGCACATACTGGCCGCCGTATTTAGACAGACATCGCCGCGCATCACAGCAAGTGGCTAAACAGGACATGCTGTTCTGTAGATCAATAAGCAATTGTTATGGCAGCAATAATGGCTATTAACTTGGCACTCAGCATTGCGATGAATACGAAGATAATGATGGCAAGCGCAGATTTACGATAACGCCACTGAGTGTTCCCCGAGGCAGGCGGCGCGGATCGACACGATGAGCAGGAGAGTGAAGGGGCTTGAGACCATTGATGCGACTTCTGTCAGAGGTCATTCCAATGTCAGTCAGCGTCCCTTACTACTACCAGCCGGCGTCTCCACCGTGAGTCAGCGTCTCTACTTCATCAGTCAGCGTCCCGCACCATTAGTCAGTGTGCCGCACCATTAGTCAGCGTCCCGCACCATTAGTCCCCTAGCATCAGTCCCGTTCCCTATCATTAACGTCCCCTACCATCAGTCAGCGTTCCCTATCATTAGCGTCCCCCTACCATCAGTCAGCGTTCCCTGTCATTAGCGTCCCCAATCACCAGTCAGTGTTCCCTACCATCAGTCAGCGTTCCCTACCATAAGCGTCGTTCCCTACCATCAGTCAGCGTTCCCTACCATTAGCGTTCCCTACTATCAGTCAGCATTCCCTACCATTAGCATCCCCTACTATCAGTCAGCGTTCCCTACCATTAGCGTCCCCTACCCTCAGTTAGCTTCCCCTACCATCAGTCAATGTTTCCCGCCATTAGCATCCTCTATCATCGCCCCAGTCTCTATCTCTCTGGTATATTCCACATGACAGTCTTGACGCAACGGTCGCCAACCTGGTCAGCCAGCAAAGCTATCCATCTCACCTCACTCACACGAGGCTGCCAATCCCCGCCAATAACTCACCATCAACTCAAACATTTCCTTTCCCGCCCGCAAAGCATATTTGTTTCCCACCAACAATAAGATGATCCCCGATCGCCGGTTCTCCTCCCTACAGCTGTTAAGGACGCGAGATTTTCCGCAAAACACGTCAGCGTTAACTATAAACACAGCGGCGCGAGACGAATGAGTCAGGTAACTACGCATGAAGAAACAGTCCATCTCGTACAGGAACAAACCCCATGTATTCTGGGAACATTCAAGTTTACAAATCAGCGATCCATCGGCCTGTCTATGTATGCAGAAGAGGGTTACTGTCGGTAGGCGACTGGCGCAGGCCGAGCCAAGTATCGCTACACCTTTAGGTTGTTGATTAGGCATCATTCCTCCACGGTAATAATAGTGCCAATAGGCACCGCTAAGCGCTCAAGGCGACCGACCGACTCGGACGTCACGTAACGGCCAGAGCTTTCTCGCCTACGTTTATATAACGGTATGACTTACTTACGTTAACAATAACATCATTGTTGTAGTTATGGACGTTTAAACGACACGGGGCGATTGTAGTCGGCGGTCTGTTGCGCTATATGAAGCGCTGGGCAGACAGGTATCCGGCAGCCTTTACGGCGGCCATTACGACACTTTAACGGCCTGTTTACGACAGGACGTAAATAAGACGAAGCGACCATTAGGACCACTAGTGCCTGGATCACAGCTAGAGAAGCGTCTCTATCATAACACTACAGCCACGATCAAAGGCCGCTGGGATGCTGAACAATTGTACTAGTGGAACCAAGAGCAGTCTGATCACGAATGGGGTCAGGGTTAAGAGGTCAAAGTGATCTTGACCGGAGTGTGCATTTCACAAGGACCTGGGAGTAGTAAATGCGCAACTGGACGCCACATGTAAAATGAATGGACTGGTAATGTATTTAAAGACGTTAGTTGCTTTGTCACGCAGCGTCCTAAAAGGCATGGTCATGCAGCGTCATCAAGGCATGGTCACGCAGCATCCTAAAAGGCATGGTCACGCAGCGTCATCAAGGCATTGCTATACTGAGTCACCAGGCATAAATCATAGTCATGCAGTTTCCTCCAAGGTCACCAAGAAATGGGGCTGCGCGGAGATGTCATATACTTGGGCCAATAAGGTCAGATTTTACTAGCGCTGGCACCCTGCGCTGTCTCCTGCTACAGCAATCATCAGCCGGGATAAGAGTCAGCCTCCTCTCGCGAGATGGAGCGAGACTCTAAACGCCAATACGAAATCTCACAGAAGCAACTATATCTACCAACGAAATCAACCCGAACACGGAATTGCGTGCCAGCAAATATACTCAGCGTTCATCCATAGAGGGTCGAATTATTCATACTGACATGATGGTGTATTAGTGCGGTGAGAGAGCGACATGGGTGTTGGGTATAGTGTGAGGGCATGGATACAGGAATCGAGGTAACTGAGTAGTGAGAATACAGGCCTTCATGTGATATGGTTAGTATGTATCAGTCTCTAGGACGACGAAGCTCTCCACTCATCACAACAAACAACTAGTGTTGGTGAGCGTTCATCTTGTTTACCGGCTTTCACGGGGTAGGCTCAAGCCGGATGCGCCAGTAGAGGGTATATATCAATAAACACCTGGTCATAATGCCCCTCCGTGTCGGAACCTGACCCGCTAGCACGGGGCAAAACGGGGAACAATCCATGGACGCTTTTGGCTTTGTCCATTATGATTCGTCGATCAAGCTCGCATGTAGTAGTATTATATAGTAGACACTTCTACATGATAGTGCTACAAGCCAGCCTGATGGTAGGATCATACATACCTAAGCGCCCGTGGTCCTAACGAGGATGCACGGTGTTGGTGCCTCGCCTACGCCTTATCAGTTGCACACACAGCAGATACGAGCGGGGTTTTTGACACCCGGATTCACGGCTACGCCAGCTCACCCAGTGCGCTCCCCTCCATTACATGTCTAATCAGCAGGGAACCTCATTACATACATTCTCCAACAACAACTGGTGGAGAACTTGCTTGACGCCTTGGACTCTGACCGCACTCTCCCGACATCAACAAGTAACGTCATTGGACAGCCAAGCAAAATAACCCACATGCTGGAAGTTGTCGCTAAATGGCACCGTCCGCAGCCAAACCTCAATCCATCCCGATTGTATACTGATCTACGTTCAGATACACTTCCGTGAACTTCTGACCCCTAGCACAAAGAACTGACCATGTTAACGACGCTGTGACCAGCTGTTCACGGCGTTGACACGGCTCGACGCGGCGGGCTGTTCACTGCGCGTCAGTGGACACAGGTGCCAACAGATTGCACACCCCTCAACGCGCATCCCACTACACCAATTAAATAATGCATACTGCACTCATAAAACGAGATGCCCCAAGCATCAGAGGGGATGCTGGCGGGTTTATCAGAAGATTAACAGCATAGCGAAAACTTTAGAGACACTCTCTCTCTCTCTCTATCCCTGGCGCATTTCACCCGAAAACAATTTCTCACTCACCGATGTCTACTTGGCTCAGCGTTATTCAGGACTGGAAGCGACAAACGAGTCTCCCCACGGGCCAGCAGACGATTAAAGCAATGGAGAGAGGTTGTCCGCTCGAATGAGGCAGATACTCCATAGAAACACGAGCAATAATCACACACACGTTAGCATGGCGTATATTCTTCAGGCCTGGTACTTGTCCCGAACAGATAACTGGGCGATAATAGAGGGGTGGCTAGCTTAGAATGATGGCGATGTAGTATAGAGAAGGCAGCCGCCGCTTGAGGCAAAGACGCGAGCCCAGATAGGAAAGCTGACTCCAACAGAGGAGAGCGGTGGCGGCGGGCGTAAGTTGGAATAAGTGGCGCTGAAGCAGCTGCCGTGTCGGCTTCAGAGCGGCTACAAGCTCATGCTACTGAAACCCCAGCCTCCACGTTACCCGGTACCAAAGCAACACATCCCGCTTCCTCTCTCTCACTCCCCTCATCACCTCAGCTTCAGCAGCCGACGCACCTGACAACGACGTCGATCTGTAGATGCTGACCATGACACACACCCATACCCCGGCTCTCTCCCGATGATGTTACTCCGCTACATAACCCCAATAACAAATGCCCTCAATGTTGACCGACTCCCCATGGGACACCTAACCATTACTTTAATACACTACGCATTCATGGAACACACACAAACACGACACGCCATACCACAATCTTCGGTCACCTACCATACCCCATCCACCCACCCCATGCGATTAATTGGTTACATGCTCCGTATGGCATTCACCTAGCCGACCATGTATCGCTGCCTATATTCCGTAAGTAACACTCCTCCGGGAGAGTTTACCGACGAGACATTACACCCCTACATCCCTGAAGGTAGCCCCTCCATTGAATGCATACATTGCTAACCATATACCACAGAACACTTAAATGAGGTCTGTAGACAGTCGAGCACTGACACTCGAGTCTCATTGTGACTAACACACAAAGAGAAGACATATACGCATTAAAAGAGATTGGGCATATTAAGACTCGAGTGCCAGTGCAACCAAGGCCCAGTGGCCACTTGGCTTGGCACAGCAACGAGGCAGATACACTACGAGGTACTCTAACCATATAGCGAGATAACTTATGACGGATGGCCCGCAGGAGACAGAGCAACACTAACCAGGCGGAATCCTGCTTTTATAGGAGTGAACAAGGAGATCTAAGCCAATCAATAATACACGATAACCCCTTGACAGCATGCTAACAAGCGAGTGGAGCGGTAAATTTAATAAGAAACTGAGCTAATTCGATTGCTTGACAAATGGTCTTCCTGTGGAGGGGTTTGATGGAAGATGCGATAGGGCATCATGCAGTGTCCAGGACGATGTCTTACATATCACAAGATCTGGTCAGTGGATAAATATTTCGGGTTTATACCCATTCGTCTTGTCACTGAGCCATCACCAATATGCTATGCTATATCGATAATAATGATCGGTCGCTTGTAGGATTGGTGTTCCAATGTTGACAAATGATTATCTAAGCGTCAGGGCGTACACAGAGCGGAATGAGACGCGCTTGGTGGCAATAAACCGCGATAGAACTCCGCTAGGTGGCGCCGAGATCACACCAGAGATCGATAACATGGCTTTCACATAAAATATAACATTAAAAAGACCCAAAAAGAAAAGTTTGAGGGCACGACTGCTACGGGCATTTATGGAGCCGGAGATGGACCCCAGGGAAATCCAACCCCTCCAGTGACCTAACGGTTCGCACCACATGCAGAGGCAAGATGACTAAACATGCCAACTTCTCTTATCATCTCAGACATGTGGATTATAATTAGATCAATTAAGCTGTCAGATTCCCCCCGCCAACAACCTCCTAATCACCATGATATACAGCTGCCAGGACAAAAGTTGTACGCACACGGACATAACCATTCCACGTTCGCCACGTCATGTCATGCTGAGCCAAGCCTGGCTGCCAAGAGGCACTAAAACGTTCTCAGCAGCCCTCGTGTTGTAAGACACGATATAAAACTAGCAGGGAAGAGAACCCGTCTCGGGCTTAGTATATGGCGCTCTAGCTATGATCACGCGAGCACAAACATTGAGGAGGGTTTTTCTACTGGAGTGTGTAAAGCTGCTGCTGTAAACTGATTACGCTAGTGATGCTGTTTGTAAAACAAGCACCACGGCCCACCACAACGCCCCCAAACCTGACTAGCATCAGCTGCAGCAGCTGCAGTACCCAAGCGTAACCCTCCCAGCTACGCTAATGACGACATCTACGCGGAATCTGCATCTTTCAGCGCCGACAGCTACAGAGCAGACGGATAGCGTAGAGAAATCACTGTGCCTTATCGGAGTGTTTGGTAGGGGTTGCAAGACAGGCAGAGGCCATTAACTGCAGCTGAGCTGGGCAAGACGTCGAAAGGTCGTGACTAACGCGATTTGGTGAGCGTGAGCACGTATAGAAGCAAGATGCGGACCTTGGCTTGATTGCTTCCCGGCTTCTCCGACCCGTTAACGTTCCGCACATGCTCCACGTGATAACGCCCCATCGACACCACACCAAGTGAATTAATTAAAGCAATTACACCCAGCATCCGTCATCAGCATCTCTTAATGCGCACCTGCTCTCGCATCAATTGACTATCACCGCACCTGATCACAGCACCTGGTACCCCAGCCACTGACGCAGATCATCCCCAGCTTCACCCGACTCCAGCTTTACCATCAAACCTCACAGCACGGCTACAATTAACCCCGACACCCCTCTCTCACCTGACATTTCTCTCGCCGACGTTAATCAACTTACCAGTATCACCCGCCCGTGACCACTCCCGACACGACCAATACACCTGTAGCATGAACTCCATCGCTGATCAATGTCGCTCAGGTATGCCACTCAGCCGAGCATTCACAAACACACGCCCTCAAGACAAGTCCAATTAACGACAACCATATCACGACCCGACAAACTAAATCCCAAATTAGTCCACTATCACTAAACAAAACAGGGAAATAAAAGCTGCCGAGGGACATGAATAGATGTGACCTTACAAGCATTCTCTCAAAAAACAAAAACAGTAAGACCACCATTTTGGCAAAGCCCGACGGGCGAATTAAAGTAATCCTGTATTTAGTCATGTGGTCCAGTACACAGTAGACTAGCGATAAATACATGACGGGGGCATGGCCTGCTTCCAACTTATTTACGAGACGGTCCCCGGGTGACCCTCTGAGGAGCGCCATTTGTCTACCTTAAGCAAACCTTGCATAGAAGTATTAGTTTTTATACACTGTGTGGCAATGGTCTCACAATAGCGGTACTTAAGTTAATAGTTCTCATGAGAGCAGCCATCCAACAAGAGGCAGCGCGACTCCTGAGTCAGCTTGGTGGACAAACACCGTGTTAGCCCGCTCACTGTGCTCCCATAGACGACTCGACCGGCGCCAGCTCGGAGAGAAGACGGAGTGTAGATCTAACAGAGCAGTGTCAGATTCCACTAATATATCGCTACTTAGCGCCATCTAAGTAAAGACGTAATGTGGCGAATGTAGTGGCAACATCCGTCCAGTGTAGTGACAACATTTAGTGTAGCAGCGACATCCCCCACCTGTGTAGTGACAACATCCCACCAGTGTAGTGACAACATCCCACCAGTGTAGTGACAACATCCCACCAGTGTAGTGACGACATCCCACCATTGTAGGGACAACACCCCACCAGTGTAGGTACAAAATCCCACCATTGTAGGGACAACATACCACCATGGTAGGTGCAACATTCGTTCAGTGTAGGGACAACATCCCACCATTGAAGGTACAACATCCCACCAGTGTAGGGACAACATCCCACCAGTGTAGTGACAACATTGTGAAATCATCATTCGATATTTCATCCCTACTAGGGCAGCAGTATACCTATGATCACGCACTAATCGTAATATTAACATCCCACCAATGTTCTGGCAACATTTCATCGTTCTTGTGGCATCCTACCACCACTATAGACAACCTCTTCCACGATACTATAAATACAGCACACTTCCACCCATTTATAAACCAACATTCCACTTAACCTAGTCTCGAGCCCAGCCCACGCTGATAGCCCAGCAGGTAGGTATTCCCCTTTTGACCCTAACTTAGTAAGTTCGAAACCCTAAGTGAGCTTTGAACCCGCGCCAAGTGGACAATAACGCTGTCATACCAGCTATCTTCATATGACAAAGCCGTCATACGAACCAGTGTGTTAACAGCCGTGGTTAATACAGCTCTGTTTAACTTCCATTCTTCAACCACATCCCATGCTGTGGCTCCATTCCATCACTCTAATTTCTCTACTCGCCTCAGTCCCCGCTTGTCACGCTGCACGGCGCCATATCATTGAGGATGTCATCGCAGCCACCGATCACGGCGCGTGCAGGACGCCAGTGACGGAGTAGGCCTGACGCAGGCACAGAGGGGTTCCACTTCACGCATATATCACGACTGTAATTGCATGTCACAGCAGAACGATGGCTGATCACAGAGGCCTTATCTCGCGCCCACCATATATCACAGGTTGGAGCGGCAGGGTGCGTTCTGGTAAATATGTCAGCGTGATGACCAGTTTGACTTATGGATGGCGAACAAGTGACCTGTCACTGACTTACAGCTGACATACAGGTGACCAACGGCAGACTGTAGGCGGCCAACGGCTGACGTTTGGGTGACCTACGGCAGACTGTAGGCGGCCAACGACTGACGTATGGGTGACCAACGGCAGACTGTAGGCGGCCAACGACTGACGTATGGGTGACCTACGGCAGACTGTAGGCGGCCAGCGACTGACGTATGGGTGACCTACGACAGACTGTATGCGGCCAACGACTGACGTATGGGTGACCTACGACAGACTGTAGGCGGCCAACGACTGACGGATGGGTGACCTACGGCTGAAGCATGGCTTACAAGTTACTTATAGCTGACGAAAAGGTCCCCTAAAATTGACGCATGGGTCATCAACCGCTGACCAATGGATGACATACAGGTAATATATGACTGGCGTATGAAAGACGTACATCATGTCACCATTGACTAACGAAAGGATACTCTAAGGTTACATAACGGGGTGAGCAGCCGCTGTTAGTTAAAATCAGGGTAAAGAAGCAGTGACGTTAAGGTGACGTATGAATGACGTACACACAGCCCGACAATGCTCCTGTCAGCAAACGCAACAGGTTTACAGTACAATAAGGTGTGTTCCATCTAGGTATGGAGCTTACCTGTGGGTTGGGTGGGTAGTGCTGGAGAGTGTAGTAATGCTGAGACGATATACCACTGTCTCGGTCCGAGTCTGAAACACATGTAAACACACGAGTACATAACCACTGACACACACCTACCGAGATACATAACCACCGACACACACCTACACAGATACATAACCACCTACACACACCTACACAGATACATAACCACCTACACACACCTACACAAATACATAACCACCTTCACACACCTACACAGATACATAACCACCTACACACACCTACACAGATACACAACCACCTACACACACCTACACAGATACATAACCACCGACACACACATACACAGATACATTACCACCGACACACCTACACAGATGCATAACCACCAACACAAACCTACAAAGATACATAACTACCGACACATGATATCAACCAATAAGTCAAATCTCCTCCAAAACCAACCACAGCATGGAAATCGCCAATACCTAACTACAACGCCACTATATCGCTACGAAAATCAGAAAACCACGATTGCCAGCGCAGCAGAGAACAAACACCGGTGCTCCTCGGGTCGGTAGATTTAGTCATGAGTCTAAGACGTTGAAAGGAAATATCACAGCGTTATATATTGTCGAGAAGGGCGAATTGGAGCGGTGTGGAATCAGTGAACGGGACACATAGCTACCATGAGATGGTTCGCCACCGTGCGCTAATTGTACCGCTGTTACGTGCTAGCATCAATCATGGCGGATGTCGATGAGGTCCCGGATGACGAACCCACAAAGGTACCAGACCTCACCGTTCCATAAACACCTTCACAAATAAAATGAAGCTCAATTCATCGCTACCCGACCGCAACATAAACCCATACCCTTATCCTGAGCCCCGTTCAGCGATGCAAGCTCTACATTTAACATCGCTCACTTGGGACCAAAACGGACTTCAAAGGACTCGGGTACACTTTGGCGGGTTGGCTCAATGTCACACCAAAAATGACACCACCCCATGCTATGATATGTACCAAGGCGAGACTTCCAACCACTCCAATCTCACGCTTCCAATTACTGAACCGGCGCCATTATTGCGATTGCGGTGACAAACCGTTTTTGTCGCCTGCTAACTCACAACTGTTGGCCTTCATGTTGCGCTGATGTGATTTGAAAGAGCACCGTGACAGTTGCCCTGTGGCTTTGCAGGTGACGCGGCACTTAGGGGCCAGCTGCGGCCGTGCGACGGGAGGGTTTGATACTTCACTGGTTATTTGCCGTGAATAAAGCCGTCTGTCTCGACAAGAGGCAAGGACATGGATGCGACGTGTTTGCTTTCGGTCGCCACTGATCCCGGTGAGCAGAATTTGCTAACTCATCACCCTGTTTGAGCAGACCTTTTGTAATTCCCCACCACATGTCAAAGTTCCACAATTACTAGCCATTTCTAATCCCCTCCCCACCCCCCTCCCCACCTCAGCCACCCTCACTCAATCAAAATTGCCTCATATTACCGCTACGACCATGTATTGGCAAGGATCGTTTCATCGCTTGCCAAAACACTGTAAGCGCCATAACAGCGCTATTTCTCGCACCTGCAAAAACTCTGCCCGCCTGTTTAATTTAAGAGTTTAAAAGGAGGATGGAACACACCTGGGCAATGCCCATCCCCGCTAAGTTCAACATCAACAGCTAATCATAAGGAATTTCCGTCAACACGTTCACTTTCATTCCATGCGGTATTTTCTAAACAGATCGACGAGTAATAGCGTTCGCCATATGTCAGATTTAGCACACCCTCAAACCCGCAATTACTGAGTGAGTTTCAATACTGTGAGGGTTTTTCATAAAGGTGTAGTTATAAGAGAGGCCCCACCCTGAGCAAGCACAAAAGGCGAGCCCTATGCATTCCCTTAAATAAACGAAACGGACAAGCGAGCAATGGAACGCGCGAGATGCATAAAACAGCGCGTCCTGGGCGGTTTGGGTTAGGTATACCGTGAGGTAATATGTTTTTTTAATAAAGAATAATACTACGTGTGCGGTTTGTCATACACTAGTGGAGGTTATCCAGGTGCATTCATACTGCAAAGAGACAAAAGTGCGTCACTTTTTTCAGCCGAGAAGCGCCATGTCAGCCATTGAGTCGATGTGGTCTTAACATACATGGACACGCGGTCCACAGATGTCCCCCTCGTAGATCCTATGTCAAGAAAGCCGACAAATGTCGAGAGGGGCTTTCTAGGGTTAGCTGGATTTAAAGCGGGCTGTGTATACAACGTCGAGGCACTTGAAGGTAATCCTCAATTGTATACGTATTTAAATCGCCACTGCATTAGTCACCAATAGAGTGCTATTTTGGGGTACGCCTTGACATAACACACATCGAGTGTTGTGGCCATCGTGGGCTGGTGTATTTCAACGTGATATTTTGTTAATATGTCATAACGGTAATTAGCACAAGCTATCGTAACATGACCCACTTTACGACAATGAACGGCTTACTGTGGTAGGAGTCTGACGAGGACTTGTTGGAGGATGAGGACGGGAAGGATGAGAGGGTTATCTGACCTCCATCACCAGTGGACGTCTGCGCCTTCCACATTCCACCAGCGTCGTCCACAATCACCACCTGTAGCAATAATAAAATCAGTCTTACAACTCCATCATATTCATAATACACGCCAACTGTCCACGGCGAATGCTCGCTGCAATTTCTATTTCCCCTAAAGGTCAAAACTAATATCGAGGTGATTTAACCTACAGACTGACAACTGTATGCTATGGAATAACAGGGTGGCCTTTTATGGCGCTCTCATGCGCTCCATCACTTGTAGTTACATCATCTGCCGTGTGAGTACCCTTGGTTTATGCCTCTCAAGGGCCCATAGGAGCGGCCGCCATGAAGGGTCTCCCTCCGCCGTCTCAGGACGGAAAGAGAGAGGCAAAGAGGCCGGACAGACAGCGGAGGAAAGGGGTGGGGCGTTACTGATGACATAGCACTTGTGCCCTGTCAACAGGACTCACAGCTCTACATCAAAGACGACTTATCTTCCTCCAGCCCATATCATTACATGTAATGCGGCGTGATCGTTATGGGGCTCGGCAGTGTTTGTGTATAATTTGATGAAAGAAGCGAGCTGCTATATCTTGTTCATCAGCTGATCTGATTACAACTAATGGCGCTGACTGCTGTAGGGTTTAGTCATGAGTCAGTATTCGCCTTCACAGAAACATAGCGCTAACTCAGTTAGCGTAACGGGGGATTGTCAGAAGGCCAAGCACAACTGAACGAAAATCTCGACTGAAAAGACTCATTGTCGGAGATACAGAAAAACGCGTTTCAGTATAAGATGCGTTACTTTAAATACATAACGTGGTTAGTGATAACAGATGGAGTTCCGTAACGGTATCAGTTAGGAGAGATATTCGTGAGAAAAGAACAGCTGACAAATAGTGTGGCACCCAGCACATACTGTCATGAACGGTGGTAGTGGATGCGTAAAGACACTATGGGAAAATCAATTAGACAACATTAATAATTCAGTTTATGTCAATTAACAAAGTGCGCAACACGTACAGCTGTGGTCAGCCAATTACAGGACATACATACTAACTACCACAAAAATGCAACATGTACAGAAATGCAATGGCGGCCTAATTAGCGGAGCACTATGCTGATACACTAGAGCAGCGGTTTCATTCACACGCAAGACGCTGCCGCCCCAGCACAGTCAATGAACTCGTTCCCATATGAGTTACGTACACAGGAACCGATCCAATTCAATGGACAATCAAATTGCACCGTCGGTATATTGCTCATAATGCGTTCCAGACCTCAGAATAATGATATAGATAAATAAATATAACAGCTGAATGCAATATGAGAAACGAAAACTATACAACACTCCCAAAAACTCGCTACGCTCATCAGACAAGTTCTGTTCCCGCTAAAAACGTCTCCCGGGCGTCTGTCATCAACCAACAGGCTTGTCCCAACAAACTATACTCTCGGTCACTCACAAAAACCTACAGAATGGAGTTAAAAGAACCGTATTGGTGAACCAATAGTTAGACCTTAATATATGGCCATACTAGCTGGTTAAAGAGAAGTATATTATTTATATCACAAAGTATTACTTATGCTCCGCCCATATCATCATAAGGCCCCTGACAGAATCTCTGCAACACAAAGGCTCTTTGACGACACACTGGGTGCATCATCAGAATCCAATACGCCGGGGATTCAAATTAAAATCTACCTGTGACGTATTTTGTCAGCAGTGTCACACGTGACAATTATGAAGGTGTTTGCTTCCAGTCATATGTAAGCGGTTTGCCGGCGACTTAATTGTCAGGTCGGTGTTTGATATATCTTAAAGAGACCTTATGTTTGCCTGGGGCGGGTCAAACTGGAGCGTATAGGAATATAAGTCATGTTGCAGGTAGGACGTGTTATTAACACAGTTCACTTAGCCCTGTTTCTAACCCCCCCCCCCCCCCCCCCCCCCGGGCTCCTCCCCTGTGACCTCGGTGTACATGACTCATTGGTGCGAGACGCACATCTATCAGACCGGTCAATAACATCAAGCCATTGCTTGCTGCACCTGGCGAACCAAGGGTCAAGTGGCTATTATTCGCAATACGCCATCTCTTCTTTAACAGCACTGGTATTTCTGACTTGCAGTGGTACATAAATAAAAAACGATCAACGAGTCACTTCAGCTGCAGGCAAAAAAATCAACTCAATGAGAGCTCTCAAACAAAAGACCTGTCAATCTTCCAATCAAATTTCCACAAAAAGTAAAGAGAAGTTTGGAAGGTGTAACCTTGAATAACGATTGACCTTGCGCCAATGAAACAAACAAGGATTTTGAGCCTTGAAATATTAGGGTTAATTACATTAAGTGTGGCATCATAAATATATCACCTGACAGATATCTAATTTATAGTACTACTTTAATTGAAAATCTATATGGACTGTTATCGTGAGGTATGGGTATTGATGATCCATCAGAGGAGATGTCACGTGAGTTCACCATACCTGTTTACTTCCCTCTCTCCAACTAGCTGCCGTGAATGATAATGAACATATGGCCGAAGAACATAATACATCATAGCACCAATTACATATGAATCAGTAGCTTAAGCAGTCAGCCTTGTAATCTTTTTTTTAAAAAGCAAAAATAATTACCTCTCCATACAATATACATTAACATGAAATAACTTTCAGATCATATCTGTCTTGACAAATCTAATTGGAGATTTCAACTTGATAGGATCATATATGTATATAAGATGAGATTAGATCTATCAGACAATATGTCAATATGATATTGTATATGGCTCAATCTGGTGCCAGATTCGGCCAGTGATATACTGAGTATAACAACATGCTCATCTCTGCTATAACAACTGGCACAAAGGTTTGTCTAAAGTCTAAGTGCCATGCGACTTAGGCAAAAAGTGGGCTATATAACTATCGCGAACAGAAAGCAAGGTAAGAGTAAGCATAAGTCAACCTACGAGTGACTTCCATTCTTGGAGGAATGGCAAACATACAACAGTTATGTTAAAATGTATCCAAACAGTTGAACCAATACTAGACGATTTGGTAATATCAAAGTGCAGTCTATGTACACAAGTCACAAGAATACCAACATTCAAATTATTATATCATCACAAAACACTGCAACTTTATGTGAAAACAATATTTTTTCCTTAACATCTGAAAAATGCCTTAACCAACTGCAAGTTGTGACATTTTATAACCTTGGATTCCATGCAAACAATGAGTCAGAAAGTAGAAGTGACCTTCCCATTCCACTATCCCCTGGATGAATGCTACAAGAAACTTGGTTCAAAGTGAACAGTCCATGGAATTGTACCACATCACTCTTGTAGCATCTTTCATGGAAACCATACAAGAGTATTTGATCATAAACATGATGTTGTCATCCCATAACTTAATCATTATTTAACAGTCTAAGGCAGATACACAACTTAACAGGGAGATAATTATAAAAATTAACAAGGTTTCAGAACATTTTGGGGGAAATTAAAATGCTTTTCCCTGCCATAAATTGAATTGAGTGGTTAACAAACTTTTGCATTAGTTTTGAGTACCAAATATTTTCCCCCAAGACAAATTTATCATGACAGCTGTGCCTGACCACTGACACTAACTCAGTAACTGTCAAAGGCAGGGACTGTGTTAGCCATACAGGGCTTCTAAGTTATAATGAAATGATACGTCCGCGCAGGGCTAGGATTGGGTACCTTGTAAGTCAAAGCCTACCTTAGATCAGCAGTGCGGGTCTAAGTTTTAAGGTTGGGAACATTCGTTCACTGAACCTTATTTCCGTTCGTACCCTTTGAAGTTTCCTTCAAATAACCGCGTGAACTTAGTCAGCGCTTTGAACGGACCGAGTTAAATGTTAGTAACATATATGTCAATTTAAACTGACCTCCAGAAAGTCTTTAACTGCTCCGAACCCGGGCGCCTCACATCTAGCTTGACTAACACAAGCGCGCTGGACTCCGAGATACTAAATCGTGAGTGGGCAGTCCGAATAGCCTAACACTGTGCTCCGCTGGTTCACAGAAAGAGTTAAATTTTTACGTTGCAGTTCGAGTATCCCACAGCATATACTGCCGAAAATATGTCAACTCAGACGTTGTATTGATATATTCCAACAGATCTTAACTATTTCCAAGAGCTAGTGTGATAACAACGTATATATCGATCTCTGATCCATCGCCGAAGGGTTCCCTCCACACTCGCTGCTCGATTATTGCCAAGTTGTCTTGGGGCATGCGCAGTGGGGTTTTGTTGATAGCCCCTCCTCCTCTTTCACCTTCAGTCCATCAGGCTCTGCAGCGTTACGCGAATCATTCTACTGAGCAACGCTGACAAATTTGCAGGTGTACTAAATCATAGCTTCGAGCCCAGTGGTTTATTGATTATAAAACTGACATGAAAGGTACGTTTAATGAATAATGTTTTGCATAGAATTTTTCTCCCACCATTGCCATTCGATTCCTCGGCCCCGCCCCCACGATTGGCAAACACTGTCAGGGGAGACGCCGACTGCCAAGTTTCGGCAAAACAAGCAAAGCCCGGTGACAAAAACACAACAGGCGGGGCCGTGGAATACGGGCTGTGTCCAGGGCAAACAATCGCGGGGTGTCTAGCTTGGGTTTATTCAGGGGATACGGGATGACAACCCGGAATTTCCTGGCTGACACATGGGTTTGCGTTTGTCATTCTGACCAATTGCTTGAATTCATAATTGAGATTGTTGTTAGGTTTTCTGATATCTGTTTCTTCGTACTCAGGTTCTCGTGATATCTGTAAACCTAAAAAAAAAAAAAAATCTTTTTTTTCTGTTCATTGATGTGAACATTACAATTCGAGTCAAACATTTCAATTTATTGTATTTAAACCGAATATTTTGAAAATAACTCTTCAAATTTGCATTCAAATGCTTTTATGTATCAAAACAATTTCACTTTTTCCTACATACAGCTCCATAAACATATAAACGCAAAGGATGCGTGGCTTGCTAAACGACCAGCTTAGGCAGTATCTGTCTTGTCAATCCGTGACTACAGTTTGGTTCGGGAGAGCTATACATAGAGTAGCCCTGCTCGACGGTGATACACTCAACAAGACGTCCAGTAGAGCTATACGTACAGTCACTTACGCGCGAATATATCTCCGATTGCCGTGATAAACAAATGCTTACAAGTAACGAATGTATATAGAATCCAGTGCAACTTGGATGTCGCTCTGGTTAGCCTCATTCGCACCTAAAGTATTTGATATGCCGTCGCTCTAGTGCTGACAAGAATGAGTGTAGTGTTTATCGGAGGCCTTGACTCGCAGTTCGCCTATTCCCTAGTGTTTATATCACCGCGACCTTCCCAGGTGAGAAGCCCCTCCAACGCCGGCATACCTGATCTATAATCAGATACCTGCGTGGTAGCAACGCAGGTCTTTCATGAGATATCTCCAGACGCTAAGCATCTCGAAAATAGCTCATGGGATCAAGACTGGAATGCAATACTCAACGCAAGATTTTTTTGGGGAATTCACTTACTCTTTTGATAATTAATGTTTCATATGAATAACCTATTGACCTTCATCGTAATATGTTTTTAACATGAAAATTGCAACGATAATTGTACGCAGATTTCTGACGAAGTGTCGGTCTATTATCCGTCCATTAATTCGATGTTGTCATGTTGTCATCCGAAATAAGAACTTGAAAAGATTGTAATAATTCATGGCAAAAACAAACGCCAAGGAATGTTTCCATGACATTGAGCTGTCGTCGCATGCATCGGTTTCAACAGAAAACCACTGCACATGAAAGCCCATCATCGCCAGGCATGTGTGTGTCTAATGAAGTACCAACATAAATTTGCAGAAATAACGTTGAAGTGAAATTTGGCATGCAACAGTAAAACAACCCAAACAGGGGGCAATTATTTCATTAGAGACCGCTAGGGACAATAGTCAGCCATATTAAGCCTATTAATCTGTCTACTGGTGATAACCCTTAACTCGTCTGCAAATCGACAGGGCGAACGATATCCCGGCCATTATCTGCCTGGCATTATAGCCGCCATCAATAATTAATTGCACCGACTCCAGCAAATGTTAATATTGCTGCCTCGGCATGATTTGTATACCCATCGCGTCGGGAAGGCCAACAGCATAGCCGTTTGTACGGTTATTTAATTTTTTTTGCATTACAGTTAGCAGGTTACAGCGTACATGCGCCAGGAAACGCAATTAGGATTGCATGACATCATCTAGAACACATCGATTCAATGCTTTGCTGTGATTGGCTAAATCTCTGAGAGCCAACAACCAAACAAGATGCCTGATTCGTAAACTCGTAAATTATTAGACCGCGTAATTCTTCATCAATGCATCACAACATGTGATGATCCTGCGCATCGGCGATTATTATGTATCACTTGATCAATCCCAGGAGCCCATTTAGGCCTCAACCGTCGCATTGTCAATACACTGAGATAATATTTACTCATAACTACAATAATGAGGTAAATTAAATTACACGCTCAACGAAACTGTATTGGACACGCGCACGCAGAACAGGCGTTGTAGGTCATTATGATCGTACACTGCGTGTGGTGTCTGATCATGATGATGCTTGTGCGCGTGTACCTGTGGGTAATCAGGTCAACAGGATCAGAAGTCCGTTATGATAGCATATTCATGTACCAGAAGAAGTAGCTAGAGCCCTCTAATTACCCACTTAGCGCGGGGTTCACAATTAGTTATGCAGTCTTTATATTAAATCGTTCCGATCTTACATAACGCAAGCAAAATTCTGTAACAAAACTCTGCAGAATGTGTCTGTTGTGATGAGGTGGGTTCTCTTGCCAGGCACTATCATATTTTTACGATATTAGGAATTAATGATTAATGACTTGCCCTTTTCACACACGCATGACTGACACCAGAAAGGGTACTCAACGATTAGCGTGCTCGCTCGCATATTTACTCAGCCGCCGATTGACTCCATACCGGAGTATGGGGCGCTCGTTCTCCCACTTAATCGCTTACTGTCACTCACTCACCTACCCACTCACAATGTACGTGTATGCACTGTTTTATCGACCTAACAATGAACACGCGCAGGTTTCTTATCTGTTTGAATAAAAATCACTTTTCGTAATAAGATAAGCAAACACTGCACGGTGTTAAGGTTGATCAAACCATGGAGTAATGATTATTTCTCCATGATCAAACTTTGCCCCCTGAAAATGGTCTCTTATGGTCAGCTATAGATGCCGTAACAAGTCGACTTGTTGGCTGATCGTTCGACCACCCTTTGTTCCTCAGCATTAGTAAGTGGAATGGCAGTTATTATTAACCTCGGCAAGTAAAACCCATGTGAATCGGTGATGCCATTACTTATAACAGGTCCAGACCAGTCCGTTGGTCCTTGTACAGCCTGCTGTCCCATCCAACCATACAGTGATCAGTGTTTACATTCTACCATACCAACCATTTCTCACCCAATTCCTATTTATACATACTCTACCACCATACCAGGTATGTGATCTAGTATCAACAAGGTTTAAACAGGACAATTCCTTTCCAACCGTTTTCTTTATTCCATCAATGTCGATGGCACAATTCATTGTAAAAGAGTTACATACAGATAATGACAAGTTGTGTCACTTTAAAATAGACCACAGACCACACATGCTTCTCACTTGCTAAGTCTGTGTCTCAATTATCTAATTCACTGTCCAGACATGGTAGTTTACAACACTGCCTGATGACCAGATGAAAAATCACCAAGAATTGCAATCACTCTAGGATAATATATCCTTAATTTATGAACTAATTTTTAAATAACTACAACTTCAGGAACATCCTTACACCGACGGACTCAAACACACAGGAAGTCATGTATGGTGGGTATATTTTAACAAAGCAATCAGCATTAGGTACACATTTGGAATGGAGACTGCTCTTAAACAACTAGGACAAACACATTTGACTACATACATCACACAGACTTACTCACATTTACCCAATGGTACTGTATGATGAAAGCTACAACTGAATTTGATTTCAAGAAGAATTGAGCTTATCATACATAAAGTCTTAGTGATGTTTGCTATGGGAAAACCTTTGAAAGAATTGGAAAACGTGTATATGCTTAAGTTTCTTGTTGCACTATAGGGCGAGTGTGCTGTCAAGGCTATAATGAGATTATGGGGGACACTATAACTCGTCCTTAGGAATATCCTCGCCCTCCTCTTCTTCCTCCTCAACTTCCTCAATCTCCTGTTACACGGCAAACAAAATGCAAGCTCAGGAAAACAGACATAGAAATATATAACGTTTGGTGGATAGCTAACAAAGTGTACAATGTGATGTGTGAAGCCTATGACTGATAACCTACTTATGTGAGGATAAATCAGGAACCATTAACTTATCACCATAAAGATTACTATACAACCATCTTGTAGTTACAAACACCAACTGCCAATTATCATGTCACCTCAGATTCAAACAATGGCACCAATGTTCTTCATATGCAATAACATGAATAATGCTAATCAACACACTGCAACACCAAATATAACCCACACCTTTAATTAAACCACCTTTGTTTATCAACCATATCCCTCCTCCAATAACAACTCTCATCATATCACTCAATAGCCATCATGCCATTTTTTTCTATTCACAATACACATAAATCATCCCTTCAGTGTCTATTCGCCTCATTCTCTTCCATCCAAAGACGAAACTCATTTGAGTATGTATTTAAGATAACCCCAGTACCCTCTTGATAAAACAACATCATCTTAATTAAAACTGACACCAACCTCCTCTGAAGGTCCACCACCCACCTTGCCATCACTCTCCAAGAACTTGCTGAATCCCTCCAGAGTCCTATCGCCATTGAAATCCACAGCCTGACAAATAAATCACAAGATCCGTCTTTAATTTTTTTAAAGAGTTTTGAACACTTTTGGGACATTTACTGTTACAAGGAACCGACTGTGAAATAGCGTATACTAGAATACATAACACAGTAACACAATAGGTTGGGTCTATAAAAGGTCGTCCCAAAAGAATGGGGTGGTGCTTAATTGAACATGACAGTTTGTAGTGTAATTAAGGAGTCCAATTTCTCATCACGTTATATGATAATTCAAGTCAAATGGAGCCTGATATCATGACTGCAGTCACTTACCTCGAGGCCTGCCTTGGGGAAGTATTTGATGGTGGGGAAGCTTTGGACCTTGACACCATCGACTTCATTAGCCGTGGAATCCATCTTGGCAATGACAATATCATCACGGTCAGCAAATTTCTCACCCAGAGAATCCCAGATGGGAGCGAGCTGTTTGCAATGTCCACACCATGGGGCATCTGCAATGCAGCAACATCTTATTTCATAACAAACGACTCTGATACTACCATCAAAAGAATTCACAAAACATGCTATGGTAAAAAAAAGGCAGCCCAGGTTCAATGGTACACCAACACTGTGTTATATGGCGCCCAGACTTCTCACAAGTACTGCAGATTAATTACGTACAGAATTCAACAAGGACAGCCTTGCTCTCATCAAGGGCAACCTCGGCAAAGTTCTTTCCCACAAGGACCTTGACCGGTGTGGCATCCCAGTCTTCTGGGACCTCCTCACTCATCAAGTGGGGCTGTCAAGACAAAATATGAGCTATTTACAAATATTGTCAACACAACCTATTTACATCAGGTTTACAGCTTAAAGTAGGTTTACAAATAATCCAAAATGATCAGTATTGAAACACTGCTCTCTCCTTCAGAGCTGATATTATTTAGGGTAGAATTAACATTTAAGTACAGAATATAGCACTGAGGTAACTGTCGGGAATTATACCACAGCGCCTTGTCCAAATGATGCCCCAGCTCTAATAACTACACACACAAGTCTGTACATTACCTTGGCAGAGCCATCCTGAACAGACTGGATGAATGCCTTGATGTCAGCAGCCTCGAGACTGGCAGTATCTGGCTTATACTTGGTCATATCATCACCCAGGTTGATGTATCGTAGAGCGGGGCATTCCTCGGTGGACAGACCGAAGAACTCGAGGATTCTGTGGTTGTCTTCCTCATCAATGTTGATGTAGATGAAGAGGACCTGGGACATACAAGGTCACGATTGATCACATCAAGGGGTAATGAAGCGACATACAGAGTAAAGGGATGACGTGGCATAAAGGGTGAAGGGTGATGATGTGAGATACAGGGTGAAGGTTGACAATGTGAAATAGTGACATAAGATAAATGTTTCATGGGCAGTGTCAAATGACATACAGGGATAGTAATGGCAACATATACACCATTATTAGACAGATTATCACAGGCAGTATTATTTGGTTAAAAATCATAGCCTATTTAGTGAATCCAGACTCTGACAGGGTAGATATTGCATCTCATAATGAGCACTAACCTTGCCCTTGTAGTCGGGAGCAACAGCAGAGTATTGGTCATGGATGCTCTGGAAGTCATCGCTGGACTTGCTGATGAACAGAAGGGAATGTTGCTTGAGATCTCCACCGAAGATCTTCTGAGCAGCCTGAAATACAAGATACAGTCATTTTCTGTGGAAAACAGTCAGTTGCTATTATCATCAGTATGTCAAATGAGGAGAAATAAATAAATTGCAACTTGGAAAAGTATATATTCATTTCATCTAGGCAGACACCTTCATGGCAATTCAGAGAAGCAAATGTTAACTATTGGTTCTACCTCCTGGGTGAATTCAATGACTGTAGGGAGCTGGTTAGCCTGAACGAAGATAGCGATGTTCTCAGCGGTCAGATCCTCGGTCAGGTCATTCCTGCCCTCGTCAAACTTCTTGAACAGAACAACAGCATCATCTTTCTCCACTTTGTACTCAGCGAAGACATCAGTGTTGGAGGTGATGCCGAATGGGAGGTCATCAGTATCAGCAGCGGTATCCAGGTAGGCCTTGGCAGCAGCAGACTCTGTATCCTGATGTCACACATGCAAAGGAGTCTTGTAATGATGCACATTGATGATGGTGAGTGGAAGACAGCTAAAATTACTAAAAAAGAAGTGACCATTGGTGATGGGTTAAAGGCTGTTATCTAGTGGGAACACAACAAGTTACAAATGGGTAACAAGTTGACCATAGAGACAACATGGAGGATGGAGTCTCACCTTGAAGAAACCAAGAACGAAGACCTCCACTTTCTCAATGGCTGCCTTAGCAGCATCAACAGTCTCAATAGCAGCAGCAGCAGGGCCAGTCTTCTTCTTCAGCCAGTTGACAATGTCATTAGCCTGACGTCCACCTGTAATTAACAGGTGCCATAATGAAGAAATGGTCGTTACCTAAATACAGCAGTCAACCGGATCCAACTTAAGTAGCAATTAACTAATGACGATCATTTTGGGTCTAGACCTCAAGGATCCCTTCATAACTCGGTTATTATCATGCATACTAGAGGCATTATTGGTTTTGTTTTAGATATGGATGGACCCACACAATATATATACTACATAACATATGCTTATTGCTACATACCTCCATATTCAGAAGCCTTTCCATTGCGGAAGAACTTGAGAGTAGGGTAGCCACGGACACCAAACTTCTGGGCCAGTTCATTGTTTTGTGTAGCGTCAACTTTAGCAAGACGTAACTCTGATCCCTCTTCCTTCAAAGCACCAGCAGCTTTGGCATATTCAGGAGCCAAGGATTTGCAGTGTCCGCACCAAGGGGCATCTTCACAAACATAAACAATAAATATATGACATACAGCACTTGATTGCAACCGCAACATGAAGATGCCCTTGATTTAATATTGATCTCTCACTTTGCAAATGATCCCAATATCAGCAAATAAGTAGTATTTGAAATTAGTTGCTCAATAATTCAGAGACAATAACAATAAGGTGTATAATGAAGTACACTAAATACATTTTCCCATCAGTAGACAAATCAGCAGGGGGAGACTATTAGATCAGTTGTTCCAAGCTTTATGCTTAAGTTAGTACCAATGTAAAAAATTATCCATAAATGCATGAAAAGATATGATCTACACTGATAATATAAAAAAGTAATAATTCGAAAAAATAACAGCAACAAGCATATCTAAGACACCTCATATTCAGTGAACGAAACGGCTCCCAGTGGCGTGTATGCAACAACCATCTGTGTACTTAAAGATCGGTGTACGCAACAACCGCACACCTCAACAACCCCTTTTTAGAAAACATATGGAAATCATTTACATAATATGTGACAGTGCAATGTCACTGGGAATGCTCCGCCCCATAAATATAATAAATGACAGCTTAACAGCTAAAAGCGTTATAATCGAATTATCTCCAATTACACTTCACAGGAGATTTGACATGTCGAAAACGAGTAAGCCGATTTACTTACAAAACTCAACGAGGATATTGGCATGTTTCTCTAAGGCACCGTCGAAATTATCCCCGGTGAGAACCAGAACATCTTCTTCGGTTGGAATTTCGTCGTCACATGCTGCCAGGACAAACAACGATGCAAAAAGGACAGCCAAAACCTTCATCTTGTTCTATGTTTCGTGGGCTTGTCAAAGAAACTGTCAGATACACAAGGATTCCACGCCTTCCTAGGTTTCTATCAACGTGGCAAAGGGTAGACTCTAAGTACCCATGCGGTTATAAACTGCTTCGATTCGCGTGTGGTAATCTCATTGGTCGAGCTCGGACACGTGGTTTGTAATTTGCATGCATAATATAATATACACAAATATGATCTGGCGTAACACATGGCCAAGTTTCTCATCATTTACATTGTACAGCCACGTATCCCTGTTACGCTGAATTTTGATAATAGCCATCTGCATTCCCACCGGGCAACGGGTCTTGATTGTAAGCATTTCTTTGCTATTCGGTTTCCATGCGGCAAAACTTGAGTGGTAATTTAAGTCTGTGAACTTACCGCCAAATCTTCATCACTGAGAAAAATCACCATTGATGACATTTTACTTGGAACCAGCTGGGATCCTCAAAAAGCCCCCTATATCGGCAGAATTCAAAGGAGAGTGCACATATTCTACAAGCTTTTAAGAATAACATTAATGTAAACAACTGCTCGTTCCTTTATGGTAAGATCATCCCATCACCTCCATCGGTACATGTTTACTCTGTGTGGCACCTTACAAATTTGTGAAAGGGCTATTCTGGTCATCCAATAAATATCATCCCATCCATCAAGTAATTATGAACTGTTTATAGCAAATAATGAAGTCCCCCTTCCCACACCTCCCAAAATGTTTTGTCTTTTAATATACGCAACCGTTGCATTGATCACTCACACGAATGACCCTCCTCATATATGGCCTAAAGCTCCAACAGATGCAAAAGTTCGTGTATATTTACCAGTCTATCTATTCAGGTGACCCATAGGCTCATGAGAAGAGACTATTTGCACATATACGGTATTATACGACGAAAGCGCGTCTTCTGTCATAAGCGCTGTTTGTTTTGATAGTTCATATCCCCTGAATGCAACCGGCTGTCGGATAAATATAGTATTTCAGGGATATGTAAGCGGCGTTTCAGCAAAACCGATTCACCAGTTTACACAAGATAACATTACATCCTCTAACAACTGAAACAGGTGGCGTGATTAACGCTCCTTGTTTTGGCATATTAAAACTGCACATAATTTTTGTTCTATCCTTGCATTGCTCAAGATTGTAATTGCATTGTTAGTTACTTATATGAACACCACAATGTGTGACGCCTAAAGACAAAAGAGAGGATGATCTCTAAGCCCACTCCTCTGATCGATAGATCGCGGTCGCTTTAAACGCTTCCAGTTGAATGGATTCACACACAAAACGCGCACTGACTGCATCGATCACGGAAGGACGGGTAATGCTCTACGCACTTCGAAGTGGCTGATTAAGTTTCAACATTAAATGGTTAGTGCCAGGTAAAATAACGATGTGTGCATTTTCAATGATAACAATTTTCTTATATGTTTAATGAAAATAATCGTATGAATTCATCTCCGTCATCGAGAACTGCGCCCACGCCTTCTCTTTTCAGCCCATGCCACACGTACACAACCAGATACACGGATCACACAGGTCAGCTCACGAGGATAATAAGTTAGCATGTATGGTATGGTATGGTATGGTATGGTATAGTATGGTATAGTATGTATGTATGTAGTATGTATAGTATGTATGTATGTATGTATGTATGTATGTATGTATGTATGTATGTATGTATGTATGTGTATGTATGTATGTATGTATGTATGTATGTGTGTGTGTATGTATGTATGTATGTATGTATGTGGTGTGTATGTATGTATGTGTGTATGTATGTATGTATGTATGTATGTAATGTATGAATGTATGTGTGTATGTATGTTCTGGGTACACATGTATATGGCCGTTGGATGGATGAATGGATAGATTAATGGATGAACATATACGTATGTATGTTCGTATGGTGCGTATAAGTCTGTTTAGACCTTCGTCTCGCTGCGTATGTTTGTATCGTATGAAAGTTCGGTAGGATATGTTCTACTAACGCCTGAACACCGAGCCCAGTGGCAGTCACTCAACCGTAACATAGTTACGCATCATCACGTCATAACCGCAATGCTCGCATGGGAAATTTGGTGTATTCAACATCACAACCATGAAGTATTTGAGCGTGTGGCGCGTTGTGAGTTTGGCAGCGTGGCGGCAGCGGGTAGGGCGGTGGTAAGATGTGAGTGGGCAGTTGGGCGTAGAAGTTAAATACGTACCTGGAAGTACAGTGTATGAAACTTTGGTGCGCATCAGTGCATACCAATTTTGAGGGCAGATTCCACTTAAAATCTGGGTGTGGGATTTCGGTGGATGTGGAAGTTTGCTGTTGCAACAAGGATATTTATGCCAGACACAGTAATTAATCTGGCACACATCATCAAAAAACCCGCATTTTCTTTAGTATGTGCCACCGTATGAATGTACAATACTCTGGGACGTGCAAATAGGCTGATACAGGAGCTTTAATAATATCAATGTGCGATATATGGCTGCTGATGTGGAAACTGGTAGCGTGCCAATAATGCCAGATGTTCTGTTGCATTGATCACTCACACGAATGACCCTCGTCATATATGGCCTAAAGCTCCAACAGATGCAAAAGTTCGTGTATATTTACCAGTCTATTTATTCAGGTGACCCATAGGCTCACGAGAAGAGACTATTTGCACATATACGGTATTATACTACGAAAGCGCGTTTTCTGTCATAAGCGCTGTTTGTTTTGATAGTTCCCCTGAATGCAACCGGCTGTCGGATAAATATAGTATTTCAGGGATATGTGAGCGGCGTTTCAGCAAAACCTTTTCACCAGTTTACACAAGATAACATTACATCCTCTAACAACTGTAACAGGTGGCGTGATCAACGCTCCTTGTTTTGGCATATTAAAACTGCACATCATTTTTGTTCTATCCTTGCATTGCTCAAGATTGCAATTGCATTGTTAGTTACTTATATGAACACCACAATGTGTGACGCCTAAAGACAAAAGAGAGGATGATCTCTAAGCCCACTCCTCTGATCGATAGAGCGCGGTCGCTTTAAACGCTTCCAGTTGAATGGATTCACAAAGAAAACGCGCACTGACTGCATCGATCACGGAAGAACGGGTAATGCTCTACTCACTTCGAAGTGGCTGATTAAGTTTCAACATTAATTGGTTACTGCCAGGTAAAATAACGATGTGTGCATTTCCAATGATAACAATTTTCTTAGTATGTTTAATGAAAATAATCGTATGAATTAATCTCCGTCATCGAGAACTGCGCCCAAGCCTTCCCTTTTCAGCCCATGCCACACGTACACAACCAGATACACGGATCACACAGGTCAGCTCACGAGGATGATAAGTAAGCATGTATGGTATGGTATGGTATGGTATGGTATGGCATAGTATAGTATAATATGGTATGGTATGGTATAGTATAGTATAGTATAGTATAGTATAGTATAGTATGTATGTATGTATGTATGTATGTATGTGTATGTATGTATGTATGTATGTATGTATGTATGTATGTATGTGTGTATGTGTGTGTGTGTGTGTGTGTGTGTGTGTGTGTGTGTGTGGTGGTGTGTGTGGTGTGTGTGGTGTGTGTATGTGTGTGTATGTGTGTGTATGTATGTATGTATGTATGTATGTATGTATGTATGTATGTATGTATGTATGTATGTATGTATGTATGTATGTATGTATGTATGGCCGTTGGATGGATGAATGGATAGATTAATGGATGAACATATACGTATGTATGTTCGTATGGTGCGTATAAGTCTGTTTAGACCTTCGTGTCGCAGTGTATGTTTGTATCGTATGAAAGTTCGGTAGGATATGCTATGCTAACGCCTGAACACCGAGCCCAGTGGCAGTCACTCAGCCGTAACGTAGTTACGCATCATCACGTCATAACCGCAACGCTCGCATGGGAAATTTGGTGTATTCAACGTCACAACCATGAAGTAATTGAGCGTGTGGCGCGTTGTGAGTTTGACAGCGTGGCGACAGCGGGTAGGGCGGTGGCAAATGTGAGTGGGCAGCTGGGCGTAGAAGTTAAATACGTACCTGGAAGTAAAGTGTTTGAAGCTTCGGTGCGCATCAGTGCATACCTATTTTGAGGACAGATTCCACTTAAAATCTGGGTGTGGGATTTCGGTGGATGTGGAAGTTTGCTGTTGCAACAAGGATATTTATGCCAGACACAGTAATTAATCTGGCACACATCATCAAAAAACCCGCATTTTCTCTAGTATGTGCCACCGTATGAATGTACAATACTCTGGGATGTGCAAATAGGCTGATACAGGAGCTTTAATAATATCAGTGTGAGATATATGTGGTTGCTGATGTGGAAACTGATAGCGTGCCAATAATGCCAGATGTGCTGTTTCTTTATCTCAGGCAATGGGCTCTGTTATGGGCTATATATATATATATATATATATATATATATATATATATATATATATATATATATATATATATATATATATGTATATAAATGCATATATTTAGCTATATAAACATAGATATACTATACTGTATTTATATATATATTTATAGGTATATTTATATGTATATATATGCATATATATATTTATATATATTTATATACATATATGTGTATATAATATGTATATATATGTATATATATATATATATATATATATATATATATATACACAAACACACAAACATATATATATATATATGTATATATATATATATATATATATATATGTATATAAATGCATATATTTAGCTATATAAATATAGATATACTATACTGTATTTATATATATATTTATAGGTATATTTATATGTGTATATATGCATAATATATTTATATGTGTATATATATTTATATACATAAATGTGTATATAATATATATATATATGTATCTATATATATATATATATATATATATATATATATATATATATATATATATCTATATATATATCTCCAATGCCCTAATATATATATCTATATATATATCTATCTATATCTATATATATATATATATATATATATATATATATATATATATATATATATATATATATATATATATATATATATATGCATATGTTCAGCGTACATTTATTGCGCTCATTGGATTCATTGACATGGTTACCCGTAGTCGCATGTACAATTTCCCAAAGCAGTATTGAATTAGCAGCTGCTCTTATCAGCTTATCGGGTTGGCGCACTGTATAGTGACGTTATATGCCTACTGATATATTAATGATAACGGTTACAGATAACTGTTCATATTGGATTTGATATGAATTTAAGAGTTCATTATATGCTGCAATCATACTTATTTATTGAGAAAATGTTTCTCGGTTCTTGTAATATACACATATTAAAATATAAGTACAGTGTCATGGATAGGAAGAATCATTCAGTTGAAAATACATCTGATATGGGATTGAGCACCGCACAATATCTCGGGATGGTGACATGAGAACTGGATGCTATTTGTAATCCGTCACTGAATGATTCGACATATTTGCCATATCCTGCTTAAAGGTAGCCCTACAGGACGTCTATTACCATGCAATGCATTGACACGTCCGCTCCAGCCTGGCTGGTGGGGGTTCCATCGCCATTGCCAGATTACAGCACGTGGCGCCTCCTGGTTATTGGCGATGGTAACGTAATATGAGGTCAGGGCCGTGAGGTCATCATTTCAGTGAACGTGCTCGTACGCTAACAACATACTGTTTAGAGAAGTGAACCAAGCGTGTAATTAAACCCGCATCCGTTGTCCTTTAACAGTTAAGTAACACGTGTTCATTCGCAATCTATTCGCAAGAGGCAGTCTTCCGGAGGTAACCGCGTCATATACGGTGATCATCTCTGATCATATATGTTCCATTGTGAAGTTTATGGCAAAAGCATGGTTTGTGTGTAGGTTTGGGGGTGGGAGGGGGTTCACAAGCAAGATGGCCATTATTACTCTTTAGTAGAAGGGTGCCGATTGTACGCACCACAGGCATGTTAGAATCTGTTATAGTTAATAGTTATGTATCTGAATCTGGAGAGCAGGGGCGTTTTGAAACTCGCGTGCCCGGGGGGGGGGGGGGGGGTGCACTTAAGTGTATAGAGGTAGTATACATGTGCCGCGCGACGGGGTATGTTTTTTTCGGCCTCACGACTTGTACTACGGGTTTTATTGGGCATCATACTTGTATAGTCTGCGTCCCAGACTCCAGGGGTACCGCTACGCTTCTCGCCCTAGAGTCTACGACAAGATCAGGTCTAAAACTGGTGCGTCCGAATATTCATTAGACACGTTCGTTAATCTTAGTGACCAATCAACGCAAAGGTTGTGACCCGGATTGACCTTAATTGCACGTGTCTGGCTCATGAAACTGGCTTGTGATACGCACCCTCGGTTCTATGTGACGTCATGGACATTGTAGTGGTCTGCGTCCAATGAGAACACATTGAATGTCTACTGGAATTATGGGGCGTCTCAAAAGTTCAAATTGGCACCACAACAAGCGCTTTAATCGCTTAGCTGCACGATAATATGTTTACGTAATAGCCAGTTAAAAAGAATCAGTTGTGTGTCTGCTTCTTTCGCCAACTGTGTGATTAACGCGTGAAACAACAAATCGGAGTGTTGTTAAATGTGTGTCCGGCACATAAAAAACACTCGTCCGGTTGGACAAGTTCTTCGGAACTTGTAGAACTGACCAATGAGAGACAACGACTCAAAAGTACCCGAGTGTGACCAAGAGACACGGCTTGTGATTGGAGCATCCCAAATCTGGGATGCCCGTCCAGTTCAAGACGCTATGCTTCCCTAGACCTGATGGCGAGACTATTGAATATCAGTAACATATAAACAGCGCCCGCAGCCATCAGGCTAGGGGACCTTGACTAATACTTGTACAACAGAGTATGTTTTTCAGCTTCAATCTGTACGCCGTTTTTTTTTTGGTTTTTTTGGGGGGGTGGGGGGGGGGGGGGGGCTTCGTTTGTACCGCGGGGTATCTTTTCTCTTCCCTTGCAGTATGTCGAGATTTTCTCCCGGGATTTTCCACCGATCGTTGACAATGCAAATGCAATGAATGGTCCCTGTGTGACGCCCCGAGAATCACACGTTCAGCATACAGGGATTTGCATTGGCCGGCTGGCTAACCGATATTTTCAATACAAATCCTCGTGGCTCGACCGTGCAAGCCCGCTAAGTTGTTACTGCATGTAATCAGAAATCTGCTCATAACATTTTGAGATTTATCCGCAACTTTTATCCTGCCTTACGACTGATAATACGTTATACATTCGCATAATACCTTGTACGACGGGGTATGCTTTTTGCCATTGTACAACGGGTTCGGGTTTTCGATGTCCCGTGGCACACCCCGATCCTAAGGCCAAGTGCCCCCGCCCCTGGGCTCGCGTGTTCCTTAGATCAACGCGTGACGTCAGGCCACGAAAGCGAAGAAAAAAAAATGCAATACATCACTTACTGCAAGAACTAATCAGTGGTTTTTTTCTTAATCCCCCATAACGTCAAAGCTAATGTGCCACCACGTGGCTACCAGCTGACGTGGAAGGTTGTGGAGCGAAGTGTGATACGAAGACACAGATGGCCGATGTGTGCAAATAAAGATGAGCGATGTCTTGAGTCACTTGCTTTTTGTGCGGTCATATTGGAAGACCTCTTCGTTGAGATTGGGACTACGCAGTAAAACAGTAATAACAGGAAGAGCTGTCTTGTTCAAATAATCAAATGAGGCAAATTTCCGTCAGTATCGCGGTTGGTATTTGGTATGTGTATGCGAGTCGTGCGCTGTGCGTTATCGTTTTGAGATTGAAACTTAAAACGACAGATATACAATAATGACATATTGATAAGATCAAAAAAGCCATTAGATAATTGATAGATAGCGGATATTGTACCCAATGATACCAGCATGTCTATTTGTGCCGATAGCATTATATTGGTGGGGGAAATTGAAGATAATGTAGATGGCTGTTCTGATCTTGATGATGATGACGAAGCTATAACCGTGATGCAGATCGTGATCGTTAATTTAGTCATTATGAAAGCATATGAGATGCAGCCTCCTAAAATTTGGTCACATTCTCGGAAACTGGGGCCCAGAACTGACCAAATCGCAATCCAATGAAATAATTGTAATATTTCTTATAAGAGACGATCGTCGTTGGGTAAATTTCATTTGGAGATATTTGTCATGATATAAAGTCAAGCTGTTTCTCTTTTAATATACGAAAGACCCCCCTCAAAGCACGACTAACCGTAACAGCTAACCACTCAAAAATAGCATTGATTCCTTGGATGGCCTGAATATTAAGTGGCACATGTATCAAACCCTGAGAAAATCACATCCTTCGTAATCTGTGCTGTCATAATTCACGCGTTGAGGCGAATATTCGTACGTGTATTCAGCATGTATACAAGGAGCTAAATCGCCACCTGTTTGATATTTTGTTCGCAAAACAGGCAGTTATATGTAACCCCATCTAAAAAGGCACCTGCGTACAGATAACATCACCTACTTCCAACGCCGCAAAACATACCGTGCAGCATTTGAAGGCCAGCACATCGCACATCGCGCGGACAGATATCAATCTTAGAATCTGGTGTAATTTTAAGTGGTGGAGACCTTGTGGCTCATTTATAGATACATTGGAGGTACTATCTTCATATGCTTACGGACTCGACGTTCCTCTTTGAAATTTGCAATTGAAAGTTTTAAACAAGCTTATTGATTCGATGTCTTGTAGGAAATTGGTTGGAATATTCAATCATTACTAGTATGGTTTATAAATTTCAACAAAATCCGTTCGACTTAGGCCTTCGCTGGCATTTAATCACGACTATTTCAGGCGGAGGTGATTAGGCAAACAAAGCTGGAACACGAAATCAATTCTATCATTGTGCAATTTACTTTTCACAGCCACCTCATTGATTTCGTGCAAATTGCCGGCGATTTCGACTTAAAGATTTGGCATGATGTGTCAATACAATAACATGAAAGGTCAACTTTGATAATTTGGCATCGATTAAATTCTCTTTCGTTCGTGTCAATCCAGTAATGATCTCGATAAAATCACCAATCCATGTCGTCATTTTTGACATTGTTGGAATAGATTACTTACTTGTATCGTTGCAGTATACAACATGAATCGAAAATGGTTTAAGGTCACAATATTAGTTTTCCCGCCGTGTTATATCAGCGACTCACGCAGACGCAGGGGTTTTCGGAGTGTGTCTGGTGCAGATTAAGAAAGGGGGAGGGGGAGGAGAATGTGTTTGTGGAGTAAGATATATTGGTCATATTGCATGAAGTGGTCGGTGATTGAAGAGGCCCACCATGGACTGAACTCCTCGTTTGGCTCGCGTTACAGTCCTTTGGAGGAGATGCAAACTGGTCACCAATTAATTACCTGCATTCTGACCGATATAAGCATATTAACTCTTCCGAGATAATTTTATATGCCATAGGAGAGGTTGTGGCAAATGACGAAGAGCTACCATCACTGACCTGGTAGTTATAAAGACTACGCGGGCGTTTCATCCATACACCACAAACAGACTGTTACAACACAGCAACCCAAAAGCCACAAGAGAGTTGTGTTAGTTATACGTCTTCAGTAGAATACGATTTTCAACACGTAGCGGCTATTTATATGAATAATTCATAGGAATCGCTTCTATTCAATTTTCAACATACTCATTGTAATCCTACTCACTCGTTCAAAAGAAATATTCATCAAGAGTATATGCAAAACAATGGTGGATACATAATAAAGCAGATCGACAACATCCAGGCAGTCTTCAGAAAGAACAACTCAGCCGCCACCTGGTGATCTTACTATACTTGACCTTACACAACCAATAACGTCTGTACAACTCATGAACACAGAACAGGTGTTCAATTGTGGTGTACAGACTAATAAGAAAGTCGATACAAATAAATCATCGACGTGTAGAGAACATATCGATATTGCCACGTGTAGTGTGTGACAGAACAGACAAAACTCACGAACACACATAAACATATATATATATATATATATATATATATATATATATATATATATATATATATATATATATATATATATGTCATAGTAAATTTTTTTTTACCGAAGAATTTTTTGTAGTCAGTCTGTAGGCCAATTTTATCGGGACAAATATCACCGGAAGTGCAGTAATGTTTGTAAACACATGATCTTCTGGGTTGTGTCAGATCATATCCATGGCATTCCAGCGACCACTGAGTGTTATGGATTCGTATATACATACAATTGAGTTTCTATATTCATAAGTCGACCCCGTTACTTGACACTGTTGCTGTACGCTAGTTCCCCCCTCACAAAATCGTACTCGTACCGTAGCCCATAGCCCTACAAGACGTCTGCGTAGACGTCTTACCTTTTTTCGAAACAACGCAATGCGAATATTTTTAGATCGATTCAGACAACTATCAAGCACAAAACATACACAAGTGATGGAGTTATAGAATGCAATGGTGTTTTATGGACGATTTTATCCCTTTTCGGCGGGGGATTTCATCCATGGTAATTATTTATAGTTCGATCAATTTGGGAAGCGGTAAAAAGTCAGAAACACAGCAACATGTTTGTTTACAAGTTCAAGACCACATGCATTGCCCATGCGCAGCATGACGAAGTCTAATGCTAAGCCCGGGGGGGGGCACTTAAGTGTAATGATATAGTATACATGTGCCGCACGAAGTGGGTGGTTTTTTCGACATCTCGACTTTTACGACGGGTTAGACATTCGCATAATACCTTGTACGATGGAGTATACTTTTTCTCATTCTCAACGAGTACAACGGGTACAGGTTTTCGAGGTCCCGCGGCACACCCCTATCCGAGTTAGGGTAAGTGCCCCCCCACTTGGGATGCTAAGGCAATGCGGAAATCGCGAGAATTAATAGTTTCCAAAATGGCAGACATCATATCGCGATTTGTTCGGAAACGAACTATCGATGGCATTTATTGAAGAATAGCGTCGAGTGGTGGTAAGTTTTTTGGAGCGAAAGGTCTATTTTTTTGTAAAGGCTCTTGATATATGTTATTTTCTAGGTGCGAAATGTAGCCCTTCGCGAGATATAGTCCAAACTAATTCATATCGCCGACCGGAGTGTTTGACAACTGCTCAGCGTGTGGTAGCTCCGGTAACGGTAACAATCTCTCATGTATGTGCTATATTAGCCCTGTGCGGACATATCATTTCATTATAATATAGTCATAGACGTCATGTAGAGCTAGCGCTATTCTTTGACACACAGTGAAGTCACAATGCAACGCGCCGTGTTCGCCATTTTGTCATTCGAAAGTCTTGTGTTGATCGTACGCTGCGCATCGAAAAGTACTCAGTTTTCTTGGATTTTGTTGGGGATTTCTACACGAGATGTCGTCGGATTATATATCAGGACTACTGCATACATGGAAGCACTCTAGACCGATATAAAAGGAAACTGGAGCTGTGAAGCCTCCAGGATTGTCCCTACAAACATGGAAAAATGACCCCACAGAGTAGCCTCCGGTCGATTTTGGAAGCATTTACATCTACCTTATTGATACTCCAGGTTAATATAAATATAGATCTTAGAATGTTGTCTTTATTTCTGACTAAATGTGCTTGCTAAGTTATTTTCCAAGAACAGTTTATTTGGAAACTAATCCCAGTTCGTTTGATGATGAAGGTGTTCACACCAGGGAAGCCATGAGGAATAACAAAGGTCTTGCCTCCTACAAGCTCCTGGAATCCAGTTGGGTGCATACCGTGATGCATATGACCCCTAGTGGCTCCAGCACTATAGTCTTCAAGGCTAATGCAACCCCTTCATTCTGTGTAAAGCAACCACATCACCCCTCGGCTGCAGTTAACCCTAACGGAGTGATTGTTGCTGCCCACTGATTGCAAGGCTGGCTATGTAAAAGTCTTGTTATGCAACAGCAACAGTAATACAGGTTAGGCTGGCAAAATATAAAAGTACATTACCTCATTGGAAGCATCATTTTCAAGATAAGTGGAATAATAAGCACCATTCACATTGTTTTTCAATGAAGTATGCCCCACCTCTGTGAATATGATGACTGTTATAAATGTGTGCTTCAATGGTTACTCTTATATAATATTTTGTTGATCATGCCATCTTAATAAGTGCAGTGTATTTATTATTTTAGCAATACAGGAGCATATTAATCCACATTATGGTGAAATTCTGTTAGCAGGCTTGGAGAGTCTTGCTCTCATATTGGAAAAAAGTGGAAACAAAGTGGAAATGGTTGTCAGAGTAGGTGGCATTTAATAGGCAGCATGCACAGATGTCCTCTGTTCATGGAATGAGGCACACATGAAGGGTGTCCAGCCAGAGAAGTGGAAAAAGAAAGTGATAAGTAACCATGTGGCAGCTTGCCATGCAGAATTTTCTCCTGCAACACAGAATGTTCTCCTGCAACACCAGCACAACAGGAGCAGTTCCTGATATCGTTATTGGCTGTCTCAATCACACTCAGTTTGTTTTCATCTACCGCCTCAATGCCGAAGGACATCCGACAATCAGCAGGTTCAAGGTCTCCGGTCTCTTTACATGTCCGATACTAACACCCAGTCACTGAGTCAGCTTGTAGATGAGGTAATTGGGAAGGTCAGCATATCTTCAGAGGAAGTGCAACACGTGCAGGAAGTGACCTGAATTATGCCTGAGTCACTTCTTTGGTTCGAGCAGAGGGTTGAACACATCACATCCTCAGTTGCCCATACTGCTCTTCACACCATCCCGAACCAACCTGCTCCATCACTGATCGAGAGCATCTGCAATGACTGACTCAAACAGATCGAAACCAGTCCTGTTAAACAGGAAAAGAAAATGAACCAGTGGCCAGGCAGCAATACACCAATGAAATGGTATCTGGCAACCATGAAAGCTTGCATGAACATGATTGTGGACTGGTCATCTCTCAAGAATCTCAATTTCTGATGGTCTCCTCTCCTGTCAGGGAGTGCTAGAGATCAAAGGTCCCTATGAATTCAAGGACATGACCAGTAGTGAAATGGCCAAACAGAAAGACATGTATTGATGAGAATTTATGTCTTAAAGAGTCACACCCATACTACAACCAGGTCCAGCACCAGATGTTTGTCACTGGGGCCACATATTGTGACTTTGTTGTGTGGCTTCCCAGAGGAGGCCATGTTTGCCCAATTCTTGCCAAAGAGGATAACTACACAACATCTGTCCCCACTGTGTGACATGATCAAAATGTAACCAATTTCGATATATTTGACAAGTGATTGACATGGTTAGGTTTCATTTGTTAATAATCTAATTCATATCTGTATATATTGTAATGATAATAAAAGCCCAAAATAAAAATACAACTTCTTCTAGTTCATTTGAATCTGTTTATTTACTTACATTCTAAAACAAAACAACATCATGATAATAGTTTGTTGTTAAACTGAACAGAAATGACCAGAAGATGTTAATAATATCATGCAAAATTATTCAGCAGATGACTTTCAAGCTAGTGACTGGATCAGATGGAATATTATCACAGCAAATAATAATCAGGCAGTTGGCAGCTAACATATCACTGATATTATATTGAAAATACTGATACAAGGGTTAACAAATGGTAGAAAATGGTACAAACAACAAGCTTACCTAATAACATAAATAATATCATTCCTTGTAAACAATCCCACCCCAAGGTTAGTTAAAATGGCACACATCCCAACCTATCTTATCAGCGCTTGATATTGCAGCACTATCTGCCTCATCTTTAAGATATTTAATGTTTTGAATGGGTTTAGTCCCTTGCAGGATGCTGAATTTGTTTTTCATCAAACAAATAATACATTCTACATGAATGCAAACCGAGGAAAGTTTTCTTGAAGATTCAAGCTGACAACTGATTTTGATTTCTCATAATGCTGGTATGTGCAGTTCTACCCCGGATATACCAGTCAATTCCTCTTTCATGGTAAACCCCCTGTTCACCAGAATCTGATCACTAGGGTGAGGGTCATATTTGGTCAAAAGCCCACTCTGATGTACAATTTCAACATCACTCACCCTCCCACCCCATGCATCAGACAAATTGCACTGGGTGGGTTGCACCCTATGAGAAATTTCATAGTGGTGTGGCGCTTATAGTTAGACCACACTTGAGCCCGCGCTTTAAGATTGCCTGGGGATTCAATGAACACCTCAAGCAGTCAATTATGCAAGTGGGCCTTGGGTACAGACTGTTAAATGCCAGGAGGATAATACTGAAAATTCTTTCTCTCTCGGGCCATTTTGTCAGAAATTGAAAGGTGAGTGTATGTCAAGTCCACCCACTTCCACAAATGATCTCTCATGGTGCTTTGTGGGATGCCCACCTGGTCAGCCAAGTTCACAAATTTCATCCCATGCTTTAGCTTCACAAGCATGTAAAAAAACTGGTCCATTAGTGGAACATATGGTACACCCTTGCAATTCAGAGCATTGGACAGCTGAGTAAACGAGGCCAATAAAGCCCTGTGTAGTATAAGGCCTTTTTCATTGTTATCAGCTACTGTGTGTGATGACAGTCGCACCGTGTTGATAGTGGCCCTTGCCTGATCTCTTTCAGCTCAGCACGAAGAGCAGTTATTTTTTTTAAACAACATGCTCTGAGAGATGTTGTTATCACCTGGGTTGTTTGGCTGCAATTTCTGTCCAACTGTTTGTCTGGTAGATGAGGGTTGTGATGTGTTGTTATCTCCTTCTAGGATAGGTGAGGGATGTGAGAACACTGAGATGGCAAGCTCACAACAGGGCATCAAATCTGTAGTTGTGGATGGCAGAGGAGATACAGGCATTGCAGCTGAGACTTGTGCAGGTACAGGAGAGGGGATGGTGACTGGTAGCGGCAGGCTACATACTTATCCCCGGGGGGGGGGGGGTTTTCTCCTTGAAAAAGGGTAGGGGTGTGCCGCCATGGGTAACAAAAACCGGACCATATCTATACCAAGCCAAAGTGAGAAAAGGGAACTATTTACATACCAAATCCTCTGAAAAAAGACCCATTCATATACAATTTTTTTAAAAGGGTCACCCATACATATACCAAAATTTAATGATCCCAAATCATATCTAGACCACCTCGAGGAGCTACAAGGGACCCATCCATATACCGAACTAACGATTCAGAATGAAAAAGTACGTTTATTAAGGCTGCGAAGGCATATTTCATTCAAAGACAGTCGTTAGTTGAGACAAATTGCTAGAAAAGAGCCACTTCACAAAATGTTCATCCATAATCGATTCTTCCTGTTTCAGCAAGTTTAAAATAGTTATTTTAGTGACGCAACGGCAAAAAAAAACCTTCTCTTATTCCGTGGTCAGTCCCAACGATGCTCTGGCTTATAACGGCAAGGCAGTTGATTAAATAGCAGCCAATAAATAAAAAATATGTGACTCGGGCCCACAGGCTATCAAGCGCCCCAGGACGATCGGTCCCATGAGGTAGACAATATATGGTATTTCATTATAATGAAATTGGATTAAATGGGAAGATAACATGCCTCCCCTCTGGACCTGCATGAAATTGGATTAAATGGGAAGATAACATGCCTCCCCTCTGCACCCCACATGAGGTTCCTCGTTCAGGGTCCGGCAAACCATACCTCTGTCAATTGTGCATAAACGATCGCACTGGGATTCTCACGCCGTTCCCATGCTCGACAACGTTATCAACAGGGCAACTTTGATTATGTCAAGCTGCTGACAGCAATTAGGCAATTCTCTTCGGGATGGATGGTTACCGGCTTGAGCTAGAGGGGTAGGCAAACTGAAATCCCTCTTTGTCGCATCTGGGGGGAATCGCTGGTCCCGGAAAGGGAAGGAGAATGTACGGACCTGACCTTTATGTTTGCTTATCATGCCATAAAACTTGTCTCTGAAAAAAACACGACCCCGATGTCAGCTGGGGTTTGCCACCATTGACCCAGGGACTTAAGTATATAGAGGTAGTATACATGTGTCGGGGTAGGTTTTTTTCGGCCTCCCGACGGGTTTTGTTGACCTCATAATTGTAGGATCGGGTATGCTCTTGCCATTTCTACCTTGTATGACGGATACAGGTTTTTGAGATCCCGGGGCACAACCCTACGTAGGACAAGGCCAAGTGCCCCCTCCAGCCTACGGGAATCAATAAGTGTTATCTTTTTTTAAATGTCAATGTGATATCGTTGAATACATATCGCCCTTCAAAGTAGATATTTCCAAAAGATAATCATTGACACATATACTCAAATAATAAAATTCAGAAAGAAAAAGTTCGCTTGCGAGGAACCTTGTCTGCGCATGCGCGCAGAAACCGATCTTGTGTTCAAAATAAACATGAACTTTTCAGAATTTGTGTGGCCGGATTAAATCGCCTTTGACGAAATCTCACACGTAAACTAACTCAACTTGTTAATAAACATTCATTAATGTGAAAAATTATTCTTCATATGTACATTTGTGTAATTATCGTGTATAATTGGAACTCGTGTATCGTTCACGCGCATTCGGTTACGATCTTTGCACGACGTTAACAGGTCCAGGCCGAGCCTGGATTTCCAGGACGTCCTGGAATTCCAACCCGTCCTGTAAAATCAGCCGAACCGCCCGCATTATCGCCCAAGCCCACTCGATTTCTAAATCCACATACACTGCGCTCAGGGTTATTATTCGTTTTTAATTTTTGCGACGCAAGATGTTTTCTTTCACAAACTATAGTTATAAACCTTAAAATCTATTTGTGCATGTTTATTATTGTATCAATTAACGATGTAGCCTGGTAGACTATGCCGATTGTAGGTCTACTTACGATGGCTCACATAGTCACAGTGCGGGGTCTATGAGGTGAAATTTTGCAGTCGATTTGAAGTTACCCACATTTCTTTACACTCTCCAAATAGTCAGATTGTCATTTGGTGTGTTGTGTAAAAACATTTAATTGATCATTTTATTTTTAACAACTGAGCAGACATCCAATTTAGCCCTACAAGGTGTCTGCATAGACTTGTATTACCGTTCGACTGGGGCTGATATCCAATAGTGCACCAATCTTTTTTTGATTGCTATTCCATATGCCACAAACATTGTGAATTGTACTAACAAAATGAAATTTCTTTGCGAGTCCAGTGAAGTGCAGATGTCTTACAGCAAACTTGGACCTCAAAGGCACTCTACACCATTTAGTTAGAATTGTTCAATGTTTTCCCATCCCCTGCATGCAAAAAATCATACCGTTATATGATTGCCCAACGTTATTTGCATGATGTTTGCATGATGTTTTTTATACGTTCTTCCTGAGTTTATTTCCAAAAAATTTGCATGCTCAAACGATGAATCAACAGTTTGTTGGGATTGTTTTATTTCAAGCATTGGTTAAGCCTCATCGTCAAATAAAGGTATGTTCTTGTTAAAATATTGCAACCCTAGAAAATAATAAAGTTTTTGAACAGTATTAAAATATTGCTCCATGTTAGGTGTTAAGAAGGAATTTATTGAATAACAGTATTCCTCGTCATTATTAAAGGGCTGTATAAGGTAAATGTACATGTTGCTCCATACATCTATACATTCCAAGGTGTTGTAAAATTTGATAAGAGAGTAATATATGATATTTCCATTTGACTTTCTTCTTGTTCACTTTCCTTCTTTTTCAGCAATCCTAACTGGGCTCACCACCAACAATATCCAAATGCAAGAAACATGGTTTAGGATGACAGAAGAGGAAGGACTGATGGAAAACCCTCTTCACTAAAGCAGAGGAGCTGAGACAAAGGCATAATTGTTGCCAAATAAAATGACAAAACCTAAAAGTTTTTACTTATACTTACTGAGACAGTTTATGGACAGAGTAATGTAATACTGGAATAAAGCCCAGTCAACCACCTCACACCCTGCACCCACTGCCACTATCACAAACCCTATGCCTACTAAAAAAATCAAAAATTGAACCTGCTTTACACAACATCTTGCAGACAAATCCCTGTGCCCATAATCTTCACAACACCTCAAATTCTGCTTCAACAACAGAAACCAACTTCTTTCAGCCAGAAGGGGACACAAAGATAGATGGATTTCAACATTCATTATTCAAAGTGAAGCATCACACATACAAACCATCTGAACTACACTTGGCTATCAAACAACATCAACTCAACTTGGGGCAGATATTCCCACACCAACCCCTCAAACAGCCCTTCAGGCCCCACCAATTCAAATGCAGTCAAACGTCGACATCTTCTCAGACGAACATTCAGCCACCACCTAAACAGATGCAGGCAGACATCCACACACTAACATCTCAAGCACTGCAGAGCATCACAACCAAAATACAAACACAAGAAAACACACAGCAGGAATTCAAATGTATGCATGAACACATACACACACAAAAAGACTATAAAACAAATGCCTGGGTTGGGTGTAAGAATGAAGACCAAAAATGTCATCCATGGGCCAACCACAGATGTGTTGGCTGAGGAAGATTTATGGGACAGGGTGTCTCTAACAAGGAATACATCTGTCCATGTTGTAGTTTGTAATCTTTGCAAGACAGTTGTGTTAATGATTGGCTTTAACATTTAAATGACATTCAAGTCATACTATCAATATTATGGTAGTATTTCTCCTTTGTGCATGCAGATGACAATTTTTTACATGAAATAAATGATAGTTCAATAATCAATTTTATTCCAATTTTTTATTATCCTGGAGAATAATAAAGATAAAGGAGATCTGTGAACAATCTCCACCAGGAAAAGCCCTACAGTTTGAAATAACATTTTTTAATAGTCTATTGTACAAAGTGAGATTAATTTATCACATTTTGAGATCAACTTTATGAATACATATGAAACAACACAAGCTCATTTGACTTATTTTGATTCTGTAACATAGTATCTGCAAAGATAGAAGCATATAAATAATGCACAAGTCCAAACAATCTAATCAAAACACCTGATTGTGATCAGTTTTTGCATTCCCAAATCGGCCATTTTGAAATTATTTTTTTTTCAAATCTCCACTGTTTGACATCTGGACGGTAGATTATTAAAAGCTGTGGTGAAAATGTTCAGCAAAATGTCCTCTTTTAAGTGAGCCATTCGCTTTTTTCAGCAACACGAAGCGTACGTTCGCGGAGATAGTTAAACAAGCCCATGCAATCATGCTATAGGGAGACCCCTATATTCGGAAGACTAAAATTCCACTAAACAATGGTCGATTATGATAGATGATCACTCAAATTAACAAATGATCCTTCCCAAAGCCTCAGCCAATAGGAAAATGCGTAGCAAACGTATTTACATATATTGAGAACGAATGAAAACACAGGTACTATAATCCGCCTGGGAAACCAGGACGTCCTGGAATTCCAGCCGCGCGCCTGGATTCCCAGGACGTCCTGGAAATCCAGGCTCGGCCTGGACCTGGTTAATAAACGTCGTGCACGGCTACCTGTGATGATGGTTTCAACTAGAGGGGATCTCAGAGTTTTTTCTTTTTTCGAAGCCCGTGATTTTGCGACGGATTTTATTGTTCCTGATGGTGCGTTTGTTGCTCCCTTGTATTCATCTATAGATACCAAATGGGAAGTAACAGGTGCTTCCTGTACTGGTCGGTTCAGCACAGACACAGTAGCACAGGTATAGACACGGCTCGGCAGGTGTTAGAATTTTGCGCCTCGGCATGATTCCAGGGAGATAATACCGTGACTTCCCGATGAGCAATACGCAACCTGATTAGCGGCTGACTCTTGAGAAAACCTTCGTTATAAGACTTGCAAGGTGTGCGTGATATTAATACCCTCCGTAGCGTTGCCATATTAGAGCAGTAGTGCTCTCTGAGGGACTTTCTCAAATCTGATTGCTGCTTGGTGATATATCTACACGGTCGCAGTTATCGCACGGCTAACTGTGCGTTTAAAGCGATATGGGAAAAAGACCGAGATTTTCTCGATCTCTGATTATCTGAGAGTAGGGTGCCATGCGATAAGTACGGTGAACATACATTGTTGATAATAGTCAATAATGATAGAACTAACGATTCTCCCACTATTTAGAAGTCTACAATCGACCCAACTGTTCATGTTGAAGGATCAACCCTTTTAAACAATTCTAAAAGGCTTTGAACATGAACAGATTGGTTTCTGATAAGAACCAGATCAGTGTGGCAAACATGGGTCAGTGAAAAGCCATGTAAACTATCCAAGTAATGAGAATTGTTTCCTTTTTCTACAGGTATGTCTGTAGGGTCAGAGGATAGACCCTATACTTTAGTACCACTCTATCCATTAGGAGCAGAGGTTCACAGTTTAAAACTCACCCCACATGCAGACTCCACTCTGTTCACATCCATACAAAGGGACCTAGCAAAATACAGGTAGGTCGACCCTCAGGAGGTGATCAACAACCTCCAAATGTGTTCTGCATAGGAAGACAGTCTGTGAATGTACAATTCTTTAATCTGGCTATTTTACTGTGAATAAATGCATTTGTTTGCTGAAGCTTGCTCGTGCTGCGCGACCAAGGTGTACTTACTGGTGAGGAGCAGGTTGAGTTGACACGCTGTTTTGGAGAAGTGGAGATAGCTGGTTTCACACAGCACCAAGCTTCGCCCAGTGAATATATTCTGCGTGTATCTAACTGTACTGGACAAGGTTTTCGTGGTATAGGAGAGACAGGATTTCATGTTGACACAGCCTTTCTTGAAAAACCTTGTTCCATATCCATTTATCATATTGTAGAAGTCCCACAAAAGGGTGACACGTGTAAGATCTCCGTTACCTTGTTCTGCAATTTTGCAAATCCTTTATTTCATACTACACCTTCTTATAACATCACTGAAAATTATCGTCAAATGCGAAGAATAGCATCATCATTAATTAAGACTATTTTGTTTTCTGTGTCTGCAGTATTTGTATCTCTCAAGGAAGTATATAATTCTCTATGCGAGAGTCAAAAAGAATACTGGGAGCAACTTTGGTTGGTCAAAACCTTCAAGCATATAGTGCGTGTTCGTGACACACCTGGGGCAGTTGTTCACCCTCTGGTTTACTCACATCCTACAACAGGCGACAAGGTAGACCAGTGTTATAACATGTCTGAAATATATATATAAAATATATATATATAGATATATATATATATATATATATATATATATATATATATATATATATATATATATATATATATATATATATATATATATATATATATATATATATATACATATATATATATATATATATATATATATATATATATATATATATATATATATATATATATATATATATATATATATATATATATATAGCGACATGGTGTGTTTGCAGTCACCGTAATACATATCACATATGACTCAATGAACCTTTAATTTACACTGTTTCAGACACTGCTCATCCACCAAGGGAAAACAAGCTCCTTCTTATTTGGGGCGAATCCTTCCAAGCGAAAGATTCTCAACAAAGAAGAAACTGCTTCTATAGTTAGGGAAATCGATAAGGCTATTTTAAGAGAAAATGGAAGTTTCATCTACAACCATAAGGTAAATAATAATCGAATAAGTATCTCAGGGAAGAATCTTCAAAACCAAGCCTATTTCTGTCATAACGTTCGGATACCATTGAAATGAGACGTTATGCCAATCAGAGCTTTCCATTTGCTTTTCCATCTCTATGATGCAGAATTCGAAACCCACTTGATAAACTCCCGGGGGGGGGGGCACTTGGCCTTATTTTGGATAGGGGTGTGCCGCGGGACCTCTAAAACCTGTACCCGTCATACAAGGTCAAAATGGCCAAAAGCATACCCCCGTCGTACAAGGTATTATGCGAATGTATAACCCGTCGTACAGATTGAGGCTTAAAAACATACCCCGTCGTACAAGTATGAGGCCCAAAATCCCGTCGTACAAGTCGAGAGGCCGAAAAAACATACCCCGTTGCGCGGCACATATATACCATTTCTATACACTTAAGTCCCCCCCCCCCCCCCCCGGGGATAAACTCCCCGCACTAACTCGGCGTGACTCGAATTTTCCTGAAATAAGAGATTTATATTGTAATATGTTGTTGCAATTGTAAATATATTAATCAGATATGTTGAATGGTCTTTGAATCAAACATGTTTTGATCCATAATTGTGGAAAGACTGCCATTGCATTGATCGGTCATGATAACTTTACTTAATGATATTGTATGGTTGTTCAATGTATATTTAAGATAACCTGTTATCTACAAATTTTGTAGTAATTAGTTTTCTTTTCCGTTCCGTATTCCCAGGCTTCAATATAACCATTCTCGACACTGGTTTTGGGGCAATTTTTGTACCTCTTGGTTTGCCCCATTCCTGTCTCAAGCTAGTGCTAGACTGTTCAGCTGGAACTTCTACAAATCCCTCAAGCATCCAGTCTTCCACTGACATGATAATGGCCAACACAAGGGCACATTTCCCTACAACCCTGCCAACAAACAATCATTACATGGGTTATTAATATCATAGAAATATAGTAGCCAATATGTGTTTGAGTATATCTTTTATCAGGTGCGGTTGAGGGAATATCAGAGGGAATTAAATTGATGCTGTTTAATCAATAGACAGAAAGCACCAAACGCCATTAGGTGACTCACCCCGCTTTGCAACTACATGAGGCATCTAATATTCTGCGGTCATCTAGATCAATGTCGATCTTGTGGGGCGACTCATTTTTCCGCTGGCTCCGATAACAGCGCGCATTGATGTTGAAGTGACCTTCAGCAGCTTTTCTGACCCTCAGTTCGTGAAGGTATTTGTCTAGTCAAGGTCCCCTAGCCTGATGGCTGCGGGTGCTGTTTACATGTTACTGATATTCAATAGTCTCGCTTTAACCAGATAACTCAATTCAACACAGCAATGAGATTCGTGAATCAATGATGCGGCGAGGTAAATGACATAACCGACACCTCGCCCGCAGTGGCGCCCGCCGAAGGATGCTGCGTCTGCTTCCGTTGCTGCGCGTGCTTGGTTGTACATGATGCTACTTAGATGTGTATTAAAAAAGAAATTGGTCGAAGTTTGATTGAATAGATTTTTTTTATTAATTACTTTGTAACTTAAGGAGCTCATATTAGATATTTACTGTGACAAACACACCTAAGTATTTCGATTCTGACTGGTCGCGAAGCCGTGCCCGCGTGTGCGGCGTGGGACCAGCTTCTTGAAGTTCCTACACGGCCTCGGAAAAATCGCCGAAATCGCATTATGCTACGATTTAATATGATCTTTAATTATCTTTCACCACTAAAGTATAGTTTGTTATAAATTTCTGCCTGGTTTTTAACCACTTATTTCATTCACGACTGCCTCTCAAACTTTCACAAATCTCCTATCTAAATACATGCAAGTCGACATTTTCCGCTGTAGCTTGTCTCCACGTAGCAACAGAAACCAAGGTGGGCGGAGCATGGGGAAAGGTCAATTGTTGTCGTTGAAGATGCCGTTGTTGTTGTTGTTGTTGTTGCAACTAGTTTTCTTATTCTATGACCGGAAGTCAACGGTGAAGACCTTGAGTAGGCATTTGATCCTAATGCGTCAGAAGCCATCATATATAGATAATTTTTGAAAAGGGATGCATTTCTTACTTACTCTCAATTTATCCCACATTTCAATTTGGAAAATTAACGAGTGTTTGGTATTTCGTTGCCTCTTGTATAATTGATTTCAAGTTTACCATTTAACCACGAATATAAATACAGCAATATATTAATCGTTCTGTGGGTTCCAGTGGCGAGCAGGCGACTTGCTCATCTCAGATAACCTCGCTTTGGCGCACCTGGCTTCACCAGCCACCCAACTGGACCCATCGCAGGTGGGGCTGCGCGTCATGCATCGCACTCTCGTTAAAGGCATCCATCGCCCGGCCAAGAAGTAACCAACAGGTCTGACGTAGTATGATAAAATGACCCACATTCTGATCCGAGGTCAGTGAGACAGCTGCAAGGCCAAGGTTATTGTACCAGCTTGTCTCGTCACAGTCTGCTATCTGGCGGCAGATGACACAGAGGCTGATTAAACCTGATGTTGGGAATGGAATTGGTTCATCAGTCGGTTTCTCGGCGAGGATAAGTGACTGACGCGCCGCTTTGTAAGAAACGCCCCACTGAGTCTTAAAAATATATAATACTTACACCTGTAAATGATACCGGTCAATAAATGCGTGTAAGATACATAGAAGTTATTCCAAATGATGAGTAGGTTTTGTACCTGTCATAACGCAGACGAGAGGATGTCGTTCATTTTTGTAACTTGGCGAGTAGTATAGAGACTGGGGGTACGAGCGCAGTTTCCAAATGGACTCACATAAGCCAGCCTGCAGTGCGCTCGCACCTCCCCAGTCTCTATACTACAGTGTCAACCAGCCCTTCCAGCCGATCTTCTCCAGGGCAACACCGGTAGTTAGTCACCATAGAGGTCAGCAAGTGAGAAATATCTTCGACCGTCGCTGTAAGTTCCCTTCTTCACCCGTTCGAGGTCCTCCATGAACTGAGACACCTTAGGTTTGTTCTTCTCAATAAAGGCGGGATCTGGGCAAATCGTTGTCACTCTCATCGTGAAGAGTTTCCAGCAGAAGAAAGCTCCAGCCGGTCTTTCTGGAATCTTTGTCGGCCTGCCCATCCAGGGGCCGTGGTGATCCAGATCGTAGTCGAAGATGGTGTCAAACTTACCGTTTGCGGCGTAGTCCCCCTCATCATCTATGTCTTGGATGGTTGTGTACCCCCAAGCGACCGTCTCCTTGTACTTCTTCCTGTCCTTATGGTGGTACTCCAAGTTGTACGCTCCAGCCCTCCCCAGGTCCTCATAGGCACACACCCGGAAAACACAGTCCACAAACACCCCAATGGTCGCCGGAGGTCTGTGGTGAAACCCAAGCAGAATCTGAGGTTTGTTCTGGGGCGGGATAGTCCTCCCAGGGATACGTGTGTAAGGACACTTTATTTCGAGCAGCGCAATCTCCTCCTGACTTGGGTCCCCAGGAGGATAGAGGAGGTCACCATTAGACTGGACCGGGAGGACACAAAATCCGTCTGGGGAGTAAGCTGTGTCCTCCCCGCCGTGGTGGATGTAAATGTTGTTCCCGTAAACATTTGTGTTGTATATGCTCTCAATGACTGCAATTGCAACCTCCTCGAAGACCTGGCCCCAGAGGCAGGCGGCCCTCGTGTGGCCGCCTTCGTTGCTAGTTTTCTCGGTCAGCTTCTTATTATAGCTGTTAAAGTAGTCCTGACCGATAACCGCGGAGTAGTCGCTTCCACCAATGCAGTGCTTTCTTTTATTCTCCCACTGAGTTGTCTTTTGTCTGATCCCGTCATGTGAGATACAGAACGACTTAATCACTTGTTCCATTACCAAGCTATACCTTATACTATCCACTGTTTAAATAGATAGGTACAGACCAAAGATGTCTGCGCACACTGGGTTTATTCTATGTATTGAGGCGGGTCAATATCATTCACAGTCCGCTTAATGGTAAAGAAGCACCCAATTTTTGTCTGATACCTTCCAATGCTTCGTCTTTTCCACGTTGGATCAGCGCGTTTTTTTTCATCAATTGAAACAGTCTGGTGCGCTTTTACAGATCTGGCCTTAATTTCGCCCTTCATTTGGGTATTTTTTGTGACCTCAGCTAAAACGAGTTTAAACTCATGATCAGAGATATTTACCATCTTCAAGTGCTTTTGATACAATGTCAGCAATAGTATTCAATTTACTCTGCGCTAGAATGCGGATCTGATCATGTTTTCATTGATGCTCACCGGCGACTGCGAAGTTTCGGCACTGACAAGCCCACACAAGCGGCTCCAGTAACACCGAAGACTGTGGCAATAGGAATAGCAACTATTGTAGACATTATACCTACACCACTTGCGCCAAGACACATACCAACAGTAACTAACGCAGTGTCAACTGCATCCACGGAGTTCACTGCACGCCTATATTTCTTGTACATAGCACAATATTTTTCAATCTCTTTCTCAAGGTATTGCTTGTTGAGGCTAATCTCATTCAACCGATAGGAGTGCCCCAGATTCTCATCAGACAGCTGCGGATATAACGGTGCCGTCGGAATGGCTGTTTGTTGTTTCATACTGCTGCTTTATACGTAAGTCTACAAATCAAGTTCAATTAGGAGTGAAGCTACAGACCAAGTCGCCCCTCTGTTTTGTGTGGTTGTATAAAATTAATAACGTTGCCTTGTTCTAGCTGTAAAGGCTTGTCTAAAGATATTACAACAGCCCGTTGGTCAGCAGGCTTACTTATTCCTACCACTTGATTCGTTCCATTAATAACAGGAACGACTGCTATAGGACCAGTATCAGCACCAACACCCGAAGACAACCCCATACGAATGATCTTGCCATTGCATAACATGGTATATCCACAGCTTGAGTCTTGTGAGTCTCGACCCCTAGCCCCATGGCCAAACGACCACTCATATCCCCTGCGAAGAGCACCACTTGCTTCTGCCCATATAGTAATGAAGGGTTTTGTTTGGGAGTTTATGTGTTCTCTCAGGTCCCTGCGATGCTGTCTGTGTCTCTCATCAACATACTTTTTATTAGCAGCATCTTTAGGCGATATTGGGTCTCCCAAATGCACGATTTTATTATCTCCCATTTCAAGGTCTCCAACCATAGTACCGCCACTTTTATCCATTTTTTGTGAGTCACCAATAGATACATAGGTCTTTGTGGCATATTCCGAGAGGTCGGCGCCCTGAACAGTGCTTGACGGTTTTTAGGTCCTATAAATACTCGTTTTTATTGAATCTTGTAAATTCAAGAACAACGCTAACAGGTAAGTCGTGGTTATCTAATAGCCTTCCTTTATTATCGCGTAACTGAACCTTTAACTCATGCACTGTTCCACTAGTGACACGCTTACATACAGGATTAGTTAAGTTCGTGGTTATAATATCACCAAAAGAGCCGCCCTCTAAGCCAACAACTTCAAGAAGCGTTGTGGGCGCACCATCTAGCATGTTGTGTGTGGTACTGACTTGATCGAGGTGAACATAAATTGTGTTAAAGATGCTGAAGTTGATGGGCCGGTCACCTATGTAAGTACCTTCAGGTATCCACCGACTAACGACTAACGAGGCTGTCATCAAGACCCAACATTGTTAACACTCCGTCTGAAATGTGCACATCCTCATTGTCTGGAACTGTTAGGTAAATAACCCCATTTACAGCATCAACCTCTAAACTGAGACCTAATGGTGTAAACTGCTCCTGAAGAAGGCTGAAACTCCAGAGGCCCGGTTTTAATGAGACAATTTTTCCTCTTCCTATAGGCCTTGTCTGCCATACAATGCTTTCGTTTGATTGGAGATTGTACCAGCCCACAGTATACGTGATTGACCTAAGGCCAACACATAAATCGTCCGCAGTGTGGTCAATAGGATGTTGCAGGGACACAGCGTCGCCGCTTTGAACATTAGACAGAGTGTGATACATAGCACTATGAATAAACAAGCCTTTAGTTTGAAATGTGCACAGCCTCATTGTCTGGAACTGTTAGGTTAATAACCCCATTTACAGCATCAACCTCTAAACTGAGACCTAATGGTGTAAACTGCTCCTGAAGAAGGCTAAAACTCCAGAGCCCCAGTTTTAATGAGACAATTTTTCCTCTTCCTATAGGCCTTGTCTTCCATACAATGCTTTCGTTTGATTGGAGATTGTACCAGCCCACAGTATACGTGATTGACCTAAGGCCAACACATAAATCGCCCGCAGTGTTGTCAATAGGATGTTGCAGGGACACAGCGTCGCCGCTTTGAACATTAGACAGAGTGTGATACATAGCACTATGAATAAACAAGCCTTTAGTTTCAATACGAATAAAACGTACAAAACCGGGCCGGTCTACCCACTTCATATTGATCCTGAGGATCTGACACACCTTCTCATCCAGGTTAAGGCAGGTAAAATTACAGATGCCTTTGGGGTCGAGTTCTCCAACCTGTTTGATAAATACTTGGGGCCAAACATAAGTGACGACAGCCTTGTAGTTGGCTGGAGAACCAACCACATGCAATACTGGCAGAACCAGGTAAACTTTGTTGTATGGTGTGCAACAAGCAGCTGCGGAGTTTCTGCCCTGGACCACCTCAAATCTGATTCCCCAGCACTAAGTAACCTCTACAGGTTCCACGTCTACTACACAATCCGGAGACTTTTAGACGAAATGAGAATAGCACTGCCGGATGACGCCACATGGTCGGCCACCAACAACACCTTTGACAAGATAATCTACCACCGGCTCTGCCACGAGTTTGGGGTTGACGAAAACAGCGACTGGAGGATAAAGGGCGGTAACCAGGGCCTAGGGCGGGTATACTTCACTGACCCTGAAACACACAAGGTGCGGGTGATCACTCATTATGGAAACACCCACCTGTATGAATCCGTTAGGCAAACCTTTGAGAAATCAACCAACGGTTTTGTTTTCCAGGGCGGCAAGCTACATATTGATTTTATAAAGCAAGACCAGGATGGAGCAAACACCGCCTGGAGTACTTACATCCTGGAAAAATCAGCGGGGGTCACCGCCCCAGGTATCACACGGATCAACGACAGCATTAGGACCTATGTCTGGGCCATTCTTGGTGCTCAGGTGCAGACCCGCTCAGAGATACTAGGTGTTGGAACGTCCTTTGATGCCCAAAAGCAATTTCAGGCCAACGTTGAGGATGCCATCAACTCCCCAGTGGACATTCCATCATCCATCCGCCGGTATCAGAACGTCCTCCAGAAAGCTTCCTCAAGGGTTGATTATGTGTTTGGAACGGGCCTGTACATGGCTCCGTCTGATATGAGCCTCGCCATTGGAAACGTTGCTGGGTACAACAATCTGATTACTATTGCAACTGCGGAACAGCAGATCGGCAGCAATACTGATGTCAACTCGGTTCCGGTGGTTCCAGATAGAGGAAGCTTTGACCCTCCACCAGATACAGATATGGGAGTCCCCTCTTCAGGGCCGCCCCTGTGGCCGAGACCGGTATGCGTGGGGTGCACGAGGATGAGAAAACCGCTCTTATTGTAGGCGGAATCACTATAGGCTTAGCTGTGCTTTGGCTTGCTACGTAGTAGGTCACGGAGTATCAGGAGGATAACTCCCCCCACCGCCACAGCTACGGCCCATACATGTTCTGCCATCCAACCAGCCACCTTTGCAGCTGACTTAAGCAGCCATGATACGATGGAGCCAATGATTCCTGGAAGGGCAGCTGCTGCTTTACCGGCTAGGCCCTTCAAGACGTTTGCCAAGGAGTTCAGCTGTTTTTTAATCCATTCCTTTACACCGGGCTTATCAGCTGGCGTCGGCGTTGGTGCCGGGGTTGCACTAGTGCTCCCTCCACCCGTCAAAGCAACTACCAGGGTCGAGATTGCCAATCCAATCGCAGTGGATGGAGGCGATTGTTATGCCCTGATCCCGGAACAGGGTGCGTACACGCTCAGCTAGTGTTGTGTCCTCGTTAATAAGTCTGTTAATCGTTTCCCTGATGCGGTTAATTTGGGTTCGCAGACGTTCGCGGATTACAGAGGCAGCCTCAACACGGGCACTCCGCAGCTCCTGCAGCTCTGCAAGCTCATTTGCTTGGAATCTCCATGCTCGATCTCCGCTCATCCCTTCCTTCTCCAGGCTTGCCATTTTAGCTTCCCGATGTTTTATATCCCTTTCTATCTCAGTTATCTTAGCTAGGTTATTGACCAGCTCACCCCTCTGGATAGTTCAGGTGTCACCCCAAGAGCCTGAGCAAGCTGTGTACCACCGTAATCTAGGATACTCCTAGGAGAGAGGAATTTGTTGGGATTGCTCTTCCATGTCAGAAGCTTCCAGTCTCGCCCCCACTTAAACCAAAGGTCACCTCTTCTAGACGACCTAAACTCCAGAGTGACCTGCAGCCCATGGTTAGACACTGTATTATCCCACCTCGTAACTAAGACTTCAGTTATTTCTTTGGAACCCACCTTATCTTCTGTTAACCCAGCAGGCATTTCAGTAATAGCCCATGGTGGACTAGTCGTACTCGACGTATCTAAAGTTTCGTCAATCAGGTTAGTCTCCTCATCATCAAAGCTAGTCTCATTCCTCTCCCCTCCCATAGTCCCTTCCTCCTCTGGGTCGTCAAATACTGGGTTATCAAACTCCATGTCTGTGTGTTAAAGATATAAGTGTAATTAAGAATTCAACATGTCGAGTACTTACGGGCGCAAACTAAACCCACACCGCCGGATACGCGAACCCCTAGGGGTAAAGGGCGTGCGACAGTCTGTAGTTATTACAAACAATCCAAGCACTATTGACCAGAACCAACAACTGCTGGTTCGCTTCCCCAATGTAGGCGCAGACGATGTCATTGTCCCAGGGACAGCACTGCTGGCCTTTACAATCACACTGACCTCGGCTGATGCTAACCGCAGCGTTGTGCAAAACCTGGGTCGCGCCGTGGTTAAGAAAATGACAATCAAGATATCTGGCAATGAGGTCATGTCTATTGATGACAGCGATGTGTACCACTGTCACCACGACTTGTGGAGGACTGCACAGGAGAGACAGGGCCTCTAGTATCAAGGCATTGACACATCAGATGACAGAAACACAACTAAGATACGAATGGGGGCAGGAGACAAAGACGAGACCGAGGAAGAGGACAAGGCGGTAGCCGATGTTTATAGTAACAGGTTCTACGTTCCGCTTGATTTTGAACTCTTCGAGAGCCACATGCCATTCTACCAGAGTGCGCTTAGTGACAGACTGGAGTACGAGCTCACGTTCAACGACTACAACCGCATAATTCACGCAACAGGCGACTCCAGCTACAAAATTGATGGCATCTCGCTGGACATGGTTACTGTTAAACTAGAATTTCTAAGCTTTTCTTGCTTATGCACGCTCTTCGTTATAGTAAAGTTACTCACTGTCTGTAGTTGCTGGAGTGGGGACTAATCAGAGGAAATTAACGCGAGTCCTGAAGTAGAGCTGCTTATTTGGTTTATTTAATTTCAACAATGAAGCTCCCTGGAATCTCGCGGTCCGAATCGTTTCTCTGACTAGGTGATCTCTCTGACTAACCCATATGGACTCCTTATAAAGGGTCCCGCGATAGGCCAGGCTAAAACAATCCCCACGTGACACGACGAGTCCACTTGGAGGGTGAACTTGCTTGCTGTGAGGATTGCTACAATCAGGGTTACACCCCTCCCAAAGAGTGGTGTGATGTAACCCGGGGTCTCGTGCTGATAATTTAGGAGGGGGGGAGGCTTTTTAAGAACGTATGAGCCAGAATAGTATTATAACATTACCCAAACAGAGTTGGCCTGCATGATACGCACCCAGTACACAGGTCGGCTCTGGATTCTGTATGTCCGTGTTCTTCGTCACAGGAAGCTTGTATACAATAAAAGAGATACACTGTGGAACATCAACCTGAACGTGCCTGCTCGCAGCATGAAGGGAATCCTACTGCTCTTTGAAGACCCAGCCAATGCCTCATTCGCCAGGAAAACAGAGTCGTTCTAAAACCCAAAGATTACGAAGGTCGAGGTGACCATTGAGGGCATCCCCAACCTACTCTATGCCCAGGGCATGCGTGGCTACCAGCAGTGGGATTATGCGAAGAAGGCCTTTGCAGCAATGAGTAAACGAGACCCCAGACCTCGAGACTGACCCGTTTGTTGGACACGCGTTAAGCACTGCCACTTGTGAGCTATATCATCGCTATGGTATGTTTTTAGCTCCATTAACCGCGGCTTTAACAATTAAGCACTGTCAATTTGGAAAAATAAACACCGAATCAACAGGGGCCGGTAGAGAGGAAGACACCACCTCCTTGATAAAGTATGTGTTTAACTCTGCTATAGCATGTGCTTAACTTCGCTATAACATGTGCTTAACTCCGCTATAACATGTGCTTACTAAGAGCTGTCAATTGGACAAAAAATGTATTAAGTAAACATGGAAGAAACGAACACGAATTAAGGGGGGACAATATCGGTGGAGATAACGTCAGTGACCACTATGAAAAACGCTAAAAGGGTTGCGGCAGGAAGAAAGATGCTAGAGACGACCCTGTCGAGCTAATATCAACGAGCAAGCCTCTGGAAAGGTGGGCGTGGCCAACATGGACTGTGTCTTTGGTTGTCGGCGGCGTTGGGGTGTTTGGACTAGCATTGTATTGCTACAGGCACCTCACACCCTAAACAGGTTGTGGTACAAAAGCCTACGAACGCTCATTTAAAGAATCCATTTTATATGGAATAAGATGATAACACCAATTACTGATGGAAAAATGCTCGTCAACGCACTGTACCGCGGTGCAGTTGTTTCCGGTATGTCAATAGGTTATGCTAAGCTTGCTAAGATGGCTCTGGGTTGTGGGGTGCAACGTCTTGATTTCACCCCACGTGACCTGGCTATGGCTGTTGCCGATGTATCACTAGCTATGGCCACAAAGGATATGCTAGTTAAACAAGGAATCTTACCAGTTGATATACTGAAATAATGGCCACACTCGCGCTGCTTGTTGGAGGCGCTCTTGTTAACGCCCTTGCATTCTCTGGGAGCAACTTTTTATTCTCTAAGTTACAAGGCAGCCAAGTGGACGCGGAACGTAAACGTCATATGGCAATCGAGCAGCTTCAATCTGCTCAGGCAGCATAAGTCAAGAAGCGAACTGAACGTTTAGACTTCATCAATGAGCAACTGCGCCGCCGGGGACATGCCGAGCATACTTTTAGGGATGCAGACGAGGCTATGAATGAGTACTCCCTGATTACAGGTAAAACCGTTGACCCTCTGGGCTCTGAGCCGCAGCTTTCAGACTTCTACGAGCCCTCAGATGGTCAAAAAGGGCGTGAGGTGGCGTTCATAATACTGGGTATGGCTGCGACTGGGCTGGTTGCATGCAGGCTTGCCTAGTAGGTCATTTGGAGACTCGGGCATTTACTTGGTATGGATCGTCGCAAGCAGAAGATATACTATATTCCTAAGGGTTACTGGAAAGACATAACAGCTATCATGAAGCTTGCAACAGAAGCGAGGGTTTCTGAGGAAGTTGCCAGGGGTGGCTACAAAGCAAGCTATATGGCAAATCTACCTGCCAGTGCCAAAACACATTCCCAGACCAAAGTTTGATGTCCCTGTTCCTAATGAGGTTCACCAAGCCGATCTCTTATTTCTTCCTCATGATGTTGTGAAGTGCCGGACTAACAAGTATGCCTTAACAGTGGTTGATGTGGCTTCGCGCTACAAAGCGGCTGAGCCATTGACTACAAAAGAGGCTAAAGAGGTCACAGGTGCACTCGAAATGATATACAAGCGAGGACAGCTGGGGTGGCCTAAACTACTTCAGGTCGACCCCGGACGGGAGTTTATGGGAGTAGTGAATCAGCTGTTAGTAAAACATGGAGTATCAGTCAGGCGTGGCCATGTGAATATCCATCGAGACCAGGGTATAGTGGAACGCTTTAACTGAGCGACTCTTTGGTCACCAGTATGCCGTAGAGTTAAAGGATACTCGAAAACGATCTACCGAGTGGGTTTCTCAACTGCAGGCTGTAGTCTCTGCGATAAATAATGAGGTGACCCGCTTGACTGGAAAAAAAACTAAAGATGCTATAAAGTCAAAACGAGTTGCACAAAAGCCCTCTTCAGTCGTACCAGGGCGCCCGCTGTGGGTCAAAGAGCAAAAGCTTCCCTCTGGTGTTGGCGTTCGCTACCTCTACCAACTTGGTGAGGTAGAGCAAGACCAACGGCGGCAGGCCACTGACCCTGTGTGGTCACTCAATGTTTACCGGATTGGAAGCTCTGTCACTAAATCTGGTGAGCCTGTACTATACTATTTGTTTGATGGACCCCTCCATGGCTTTGTAAAGGAGGAGCTGCTTGTGGTGCCGTCTGATACCCAGCTACCACCAGATTACCAATTAGACATTAGATATCAATTTACATAACAATGGTAGTATATGAAAATAAGTGCCCGTGGATATTACTCGGAAAGAAAGACCCCTGTAACAGTCCCTGTACGCAAGAGCAAGAGTTTTGTGGATTACACAGATATAAGATAAAACATGGTGTCGTTAATCGTCTTTGTATGGGTTGCCAGAAGGCTATAAAAAATAATAAGGTAGGATTGTGTATGGATTGTGGGTTCGATAAAGTCAACCACAGTCGTCTTCATCATGCCCAAAAAATTGCTTCACAACAGCCTATAGCTGGGGACACTGACACACCAGCCGGCGCCACTGAACGGGGATTCCCCACTGTATAAAAATATAAATCCTGTGGCGCTGTCAACAAGGTCAAAGTCCGCTCACTGTATAGTCGTTGTCTTTTATGTATCGTAATATTTCCTATTAGACTAATGGAACTGTATAGTAAACATGACTCAAAACGATTATGTTTCAATTCACGGTTTTAAGCCTCCTTATCCACGCTCTAAGGTTGCACTCAAAGCACTCCAAGTGCGTAATGAATATGACCGTACATACAAGGAGATATTGGCTAAATTAAGGGCTGGGAGTGGCTCGCACCCCTGTTCCCACCACCGCCCCATGCAGACCAGTCCCTGCCCCACCCAGTCCCCAGTCCCCACAGCGCGTCTTGCCTTCAAGAAGACTAAGTGGGCTGTTAAAAACTATTTGCGTGGATGGATGATGAATGTTCCTGAGTCTCACCCCCTTAGCTCGGACCTTATGATGTTCTTAAAAAGCATGCGTCGGAAGATGCATAAAGTTTTGACTGGTGAGCTGGAAGAGCTAGGTGGAATCAAGTGTCAGTTTGCCCTTAAGGTAAGACTCTCCAAGCACGCCGATGATGACAGCACTGAGTATTTTGAGCCTGTGTTGCGTAATAAGCAGCAGGTGGTTCTTTCCTCAGAGGACGTGGGCGTTGCGCTGGACCAGAGTGCTGTTAATATCCAAGAACGGTTGGAGAAGTGGACCAGCCAAGGTTCTGGCTGGGAGTTTGAGGCGGTCACAACTCTGTGGATTGATATTGCAAACTACCAACCGTTGAAGGGTGGCTCCTACCTGCGACTTCCGGCTGCGCTGGCAGCTAAGCAGGCCATCATAAACGTAAAGAACTGGGACGACTTCTGCATTCTATGGACTATTGTCTACACCCAGTTGCCAAGGACCCACAGCGACCATCAAAATATAACATTCAGTGGCTATTGGGTCTGCTGGAGGGTGCAGGTGTAGAATATCCTACACCGGTGTCGCATGTTGAGAAGATAGAAAAGCATGCTAACCTAGCCTTGAATGTTTTTGGCTGGGATGGGAAGACCACTATCATACACTGCATCAGTAAGCACTCTGGTACCCTTATAAACCTCATGCTGATTGAGAAGGACGGCAAGTTTCATTACACGCAAATCAAAGACCTGAACCACTTGCTGTATGACCAGACCAAACATAAAGAGCGCTTCTGTGAGCTATGTCTGCATGGATATACCTCAGAGGGTCTGCTCCTGGCGCACAAACCTGAGTGCATGGGTATAGGGCAAACTGCTGTGCGAGTGGATATGCCTGAGGAAGGGAAGAACATATTATCCTTCCAGAACTGGCAGAAACAGCTTGCTGCACCCTACATCATCTATGCTGACTTTGAGGCGCTCACAGTGAAGCTTCCGGGTCCTGCGCCTGATTCTGGATAGAGCAACACGCAGAAAACGCAGGAACACCAAGGATGTGGCTACGGCTATACGGTTGTTCGTTGTGACGGTAAGACCGAACCCCCTGTGGTTTACAGAGGAAGCGATGCTTTGGAGAAGTTCTTACAGGCTCTGCAGCAGGAGGAGCAAAAGATCAAAGCAGTTCTGTCCAAGCCTGTCCCTATGCGGATGACTCGGGAGGATAGAAGGGCACATAAGGCTGCAACCCACTGTCATGTGTGCAAGAAAAAAATGGGCTGTGACTCGGTCCACGATCACTGCCATATAACAGGCTTGTACAGAGAGCCAGCCCATAACGTGTGTAACCTGAAACTTCGGCTGAGTCCCAAGACAACACCCATCCCTGTGGTGTTCCATAACCTGCGGGGCTATGACTCCCATCTCTTGATGCAGGGTATAAGCAAAGTGGAGGGGAACATCAACTGCATCCCCAACAACATGGAGAAATATATTTCCCTGTCGCTTGGACAGTTGCGCTTCATTGACAGCGCACAGTTCCTCCTGACCTCGCTTGATAAGCTGGTGTCTGCTAACAACCCAGATGCCTTTGCTGTGACGGCGGAATATGAGCCAGACCCGATGAAGTGGCGGTTGCTGTTGCGCAAGGGAGTCTTCCCTATGAGTTCATGGACAGCTGGGATAAGTTTGATTCCCCTCTTCCGCCGATCCAGGAGTTCTACAGCAAGCTCTCTGAGGAGGGTATATCTGCTGTAGACTATGCCCATGCACAGAAGGTCTGGAGCGTGTTCGGGTGTAAGAACATGGGTGACTACCATGACCTGTACCTGCGGACAGATGTGTTGCTCTTAGCAGATGTGTTTGAGGTGTTCCGCAAGACCTGTGTTAAGCAGTACGGGTTGGATCCGGCCCACTACTATACCAGCCCCGGTTTGTCGTGGGATGCTTTGCTTAAGAGCACAGGCGTGGAACTCGAGCTACTCACCGACTATGACAAGCACCTGTTCATTGAAAAAGGTCTACGCGGTGGTATAAGCATGGTGTCGCGCCGCCACGTTAAGGCTAATAACCCACTCGTGGATGACTTTGACCAGGATAAACCGACGAGCTACATCCAGTACCTTGATGCTAACAATTTGTATGGGTGGGCTATGAGTCAGCCTTTGCCAACTGTGGGCATTGAATGGGTGGCTCGGCCGGAGGATCTACAGATACAGGACCACCCAGATGATGCTGAAACTGGATACATTCTTGAGGTTGACTTGGAGTATCCTACTGCACTTCATGACGAGCACAACGACTACCCGCTGGCTCTGGAGCGGCTTCTTGTAGAGAACGACTGGTTGTCGAACTATCAGAAGAACCTCCTGGGCGAGTTGGGTGGCACCTTGGGCGAGGTTGAAAAGCTGGTGCCAAACCTGCGGAATAAGGAGAAGTATGTGGTGCACTACAGGAACCTCAAGCTGTATCTGTCTTTGGGGATGAGACTTAACAAGATCCATCGATTGTAGGTCTTTAACCAGAGCCCCTGGATGGAGCCTTACATTCAGATGAATACGGATCTGCGTAAGGTGGCCACCAGCGACTTTGAGAAGGACCTGTATAAGCTGATGAATAACTCTGTGTTCGGTAAGACTATGGAGAACCTCCGCAGGCGGGTCAATGTCAAGATTGTGCGCTCTACGGAAGAAGAAAGAATGCGTAGGCTTATTGCCAGTCCCGCCTACGCGCGTCATCAGGTGTTTGATAATGACTTGGCTGCTCTGCACATGCATAAGACTCACCTGGTACTGAACCGCCCGGTGTATGTGGGAATGTGTATACTCGACCTCTCCAAGCACCTGATGTACAACTTTTATTACAATACCATGAAGCCCAGATATGGCAAGAACCTTTGCTTGTTGTACACGGATACGGATTCTCTGCTTATGGAGATACGCACGCCTGACGTGTATGCTGACATGAAGGAAGATGGACATCTCTTTGACACTAGTAACTTTCATCCCTACCGTAGCCTCTACAGCAGTGTGAACAAATCGGTTCTGGGGAAGATGAAGGATGAGTGCGCCGGCGTGCCCATCAAGGAGTATGTTGGTCTGCGCCCTAAGATGTACTCGATCTTGATGTCGAGACGGGATGAGATCAAAAAAGCAAAAGGTGTGAAGAAGGTGGTGGTGAAGAAGCATCTACGGCACACTCAGTACGTGGAGTCGCTGTTCGCCCAAAAGCAGTTTCGCCACGGAATGAACATGCTCAGGAGTGACTGCCACAAAATATATGGTCTCCACGTTAACAAGGTGTCTCTCTCCCCCTTTGACTCAAAGCGGTGGATAGCTGAGAATGGTGTAGACACTCTGGCCTATGGCGTACGTCGATCTGTTGAACAGATGAGGGGCTGAGGTATAGAATGAGCACTGATCAAAATGTGGTGGCCGAACTGCGGGTAGATGTGGATTATTTAACGGAGGAGAAGGTGGACCTTGAGATTGAGGTGAGGGATTTGGAATCAAAGTATGAGGACCTTTTAGAGCAAGGTCCTGGTGATCGCCTCTTTTGGTTTGGCCCTGGAGAAGATCGGCGGGAAGGGCTGGTTGACACTGTAGTATAGAGACTGGGGGTACGAGCGCACTGCAGACTGGCTTATGTGAGTCCATTTAGAAACTGCGCTCGTACCCCCAGTCTCTATACTACTTGGCAAATGAAAAATGTCTTGATCAGTGCCATTTGTGTGTTTGTGGAATGTGTGCTTGTGAAATGTTGGTTTGTTAACTCGTTTCTGGCTGGCGATACAGGTCACAGTTATAAAATAATTTAAATTTTTGTTTTAAGGTCGGACACAATGATGCGCTGAACCCTGACGCTTTTGTATCCATGTAATATGTGAAAATCTAGATTTATACGAATAATTCGTTATCGTAAAAAATAACAGTTTTGCCGATCGCCTAATACCGACTAGGCGAGTTCCGCCATCTTGGATCGCTAAACCGGAAATCGGTGGTCGAGGAACGCGATTTTGACAGCTGTGAAATAGGTGGAAGACAGGTCGTCGTGTGTAGATGTGATGTCTTTGATTTCGGGTGTGTCGCGGTTTGGAAGGATTAAAGGACGCATTTCGTAGCTGTCGGTACCTTTGATCATGCAGAAAGTCAATGCAATGAGGCTGGCCTCTCGCTCACGGTTTATTATGATCTGCTCAAATGCCAACACCGCTCGTAACCATGCACGCCACTGGGTATATAAAGGGGTTAATCTCAATAATTATGGTATATATCATAATGGTGAATCACTGCTGCGTTGTCGATTGCATCACAAGCTCAAGAACTACACACCAGGATGGCTCCAAACCTAAATTCTTCAAATTCCCGGGGCAGATTCGCTACCCAGGTACAATGCATGGGTCAAGGCAGTTAGCAGGAAGAACTTAGCTATCAAACCACACACTTGTTTGTTCCAAGCATTTTGTAGAAGGTATGCCAACACCTCAACATCCAACACCATGCCTTAACATGGGTTACCCATCGAAGATACTTAAGACAAGGTGACTGTTTGATTTATTGTAATACACCAGTAAAGCTATGTCATACAGCTAAAATCTACTTCTGTTTGAGAATCTTAATTTGAATGTTATACTTCCAGGTTCAGATTGTCCTCTCGCTGTGAATATGAATCTAGGCTCAAGTTATCAAAGCAGTTACCCCCTGGTAAGAGTCCCATACAAAATGACGAAATATTGTTTAAATGCAATAGTTGTTATTTCACCTGTAGTACCTTAGTTTTATTGCATCATTTCTCGGGTTTTCACACTCAGTAAGATGTGGGGTGGTCTGGCTTCAGACAAGCACTTGTAAAAAACTCAGGTAAGGGAGTATCATTGGTCTTGTGTAACTTAACTTGTTGCTTGCCTGTATACTATGTACATATACCTGTTTATATATCATTTGCTTTTCAAAATGTTTACAGGAGCAGAGTTCTTGGGTCAGTTGGACCCACACGACCAGATTATGGCAGACCAGGGTTTTGACGCTGCAGATTTTCTGGCCCCCAGATGTGTCACTCTCAATATACCCCCATTCACAAAAGGAAAGACACAGCTTAGCCAATGTGAAGTCGAACGCCACAGAAAAGTGTCCAGCCTTAGGATTCACGTTGAGAGCAATAGACCGAATAAAGCGAGACAGTTGTTCTATGCATGCATACCGTCATAGTATGGAAGAAAAAAAACATTACCTTGACTACAAACAAATAATTAGTAACACACAATAAGTATAGCCATGTGCTAAATGTATGAATTAAATGTACAACAAGCTGATAGATTATCAGTATTTTTTCCATGCAATGCACATCTCTCCTAAAGTTTTGTGGACTGGTACAACCGGTCTGACTGGGCAGGTTTATGCTGGACTTGATGGCAATGAGGTCCACATCAGCATTGTCAGCAATGACCGAAGCAATTGTTTGGGCAGGGGCTACATACTAAGAAGTCTCTGATATGACTACATGACTTGAAACATCAGCTGAAGAACAGACAAATATCAGTTAATTAGATTATTCAAGTAAGGAGATGCATAAATATAATAGTTCCATGAGATCTGATTTGCTGTAACCATAAGTGTACCAACTCACCAATGGAATTCTGTTGGTAGCCTCAGCTACAATATCCCAGAGGGATTCTTCATCTCTTTAGGTTGCTTGTTTACGCACATGCCGCTTCCCATACTGGGGCATTGAGAAGCCGATATTCTGCAGCTTCATGGGGACAAGATCTGTCCTAAAGGGACAAACAACAAATGAATAACTATGAATCATAAAAGTAATTTATATATATATTAATGACAGTCACTGGCATGATGTCCACGTCACACAAATGTGGTAACTATGACTGCTTGCTTCCCCAAGCCCAGCCATACAGCAGCACCTTGCTCCATCCTTCTTGGTGAACGAGGGCCCACACATCATACGGGGCGATTGTGGTGTGCTGAGATGAACTGACAGCTGTTGTATGCATAGTTGTATGCATCCAAGGCCTTGAATGCACCCAAAGAATCCTTGTTGTAAATGACTGAAGCAATAATTCATTAGCAGTGTAAGTGAATTAAAGGGCCACTTCATACTACAGGTTAATAGTAAGTAGTGTTGAAATAAGAACAAACATTTCTAAGCAAGTATGACTGATAAGAAATCAAAAGCAACTAAACAAAAAATTACCTGGTGTGGAGTTTCCAAGCCCAAAAGGCCAAAGTCGCAAGCTCCTGCTTTGATTCTTCAACTTTCAGTCGTATTTCTCCAAAAATAATGCACAGTATATGAACTAAATGAGGCTCTAGTACTTTCTGTCATCTCTGAACTACATCGCATGGCATTTTCGGGTGATATATCGCAATTGGCGAGCTGAATCTCACGAAACGCAAAAACGTTCCGCCGGGGAGAAGCCATTACACACCAATGTTTTGATTTTGTAGACCACCGATTTCCGGTGGGCCTTCGGCACCAGGTGTCATGGCCGACAAGTCGCATACTGGTTATAGTGGTACATGTATCTGTTTTATAATCATGATGATGCCACGGATACATGATCAACGAACATAATCATAACGTAATTACATGACGGCTATAACAGTATCAGTCTTAAATTTAAACAAAATTAACAACAAATATTCCATTGCCAGAAATTCGTTAATAACCGTCTGATGAAATTGGCTCAAAGGTTGTCAGTGATACCGTTAGTTGCATAGTAAAATTTTAAGGATGTTGATGACGTCATTACTGGTTCCGAACGCATAATATTTTTATATAAAAAAACCCCACAAGTTTAATTCTTAAATTCTCCGTTTCTTTCAATTGCAAACGTTTGCTCCATATGTGTAATTGTAAATAATGCATTGCAAAATAATCCAGCATGTCGAAAATTTCTAGTTACAAAAATCTGTAAAATTTCGTAATTAACCACCCAATTTTCGTCTGTTCGTAAAAAAACTATTCGTCGTTTTTCGAAGCCCGTTGAGTTGAATTTTTATTCCACATAGACAATTTACGTAAAGGTTTAAATCGCTTTAAAAAGTCGCAAAAATCAGTTCAATAGTCATAAAAATCGGGTCCATTGTTGTCATAGACAGCGCAAATCGGTATGTCGATGTCATTCTCGGTTCGGAACGCATTACTGTTCCAGCAGAAATGCAATCTGTTAGTTATCTTGTCATTTGTCCGTCGATAGTGGTCGTATCATAAGTTTGTTTTCAACCGAAGGTAGCTTGTTTTATCCCGAACTGATAACTTACTACATGTAGCCAAAAATTCGTGATATTTTTCTTATAAACTTAGCTCGAAGAAAAGTGGTAGCTCGAAAATTTAAATTAATCAATGGCGCTTAAAAATTGTCCGTGTCATCATAACGGTTCGACTAAAGCAGCGCTATGATTTTGTTGGTTCTCATGGAAGGTTTTGTCATCATAGCGGTTAATTTTTTGCCATCACTCAAGTAAAAAGCCGATGTAATACTTATTTTGAATCTGATGATCGTATCTTAATTTTGTTTCAACCGAAGGATTTGCATCCAATTTAACAGGTCATATGATTTGCTTCTTGCTGAGGTATTTGTTCCAAAAACAGTTATATTCAACTGGTGATTTTTCTTCTTCAGAACTCCGATGGGATTTAATAACATACATTCTATTACCATTATCTTTAACCCCACTTTACTTCACCACTCATTATCTTAAGACAATATATCAAATTCGCGGTTAAACCAGACATTGTCAATTCTATGTAAATAAATCTTTCTTTAATTCCACTGATTTTACACAAGGCAGTCGACCTAATAATTTTCATGAAGTCACAAGTTGGCACAGTTTGCGTAATTGGAGCTAAAGAACCTGTATTGTGGTTTATCTGACAACTTTATTTTTATACCCAATACCTATTGTTGATAATCCGCCATCCTGCTGATAACATCGGATACGCCAATCAACGACTTCACAAAACTCTCATAGCGGCGACCATGGGTGATAATTTAGAGACAATTTATATATAAAGATGTATTTCTGTCAAAGCGAAGGTTTGACGGAACAAACTTTGTCATGGTATATGTCAATTATAGCATTATGAACCAGTTTTGCCAAACTAGCTTAAAAGTTTCATTTCTGCCACAATACGTTCACATTGATCCCAAGAATAAATTGCTTCTTGCAAAAAGACAATAATTTATGTATGGGGTGGAACCTTAATTACGTTTGTCTTCAAGGTGCTATCGAAGCAGAATTTAAAGTAATATCACGGGTGATTTTGCATGAGTTATCGAGTGGGTCCCCTTCAAATCAACCTGGTTCTTTTCTTATATCTTCATTTGAATAACATCATATCTTACGTTTGTCAGGACGACAACTCGAGGAGTGTTAACTGAATAATCGCCGTTACAGGCCCTGCTGGTCAATAATTCTTCTCGAATGAAGTATGCATCTTTTTTTTTAACCAATCCACCTTATTCATGCCCACAGCAACAATATTTAGACTGATAATTTTTTAACAAACATAATTTTTATCTGTATCACTGTAACAAATAGTGACAAAGGTTTTCGATGGCTTTCAATAACGACAATCATAAAATTACTCGCTTCGAACATTTTTTGGTGGCTCGAAGCTGCTTCAATTTTGAAATTTATGTTCAAGCCGTCGCCGTACTCCTATATAATGTCATTGCTTTTCCTGTTATGTAATATCCAACTGAAGACTGATACCGTGAAGATAATGGATGGAGATTAGGCTCGTAGCTAGGTGTTCGATTGGATTGATGCGCTGAAGTGGAAGTTCAGCATGATATACTAGTGATATAAATGCATATATGATATACATATATATATATATATATATATATATATATATATATATATATATATATATATATATATATATATATATATATATATATATATATATATATATATATATATATATATATATATATATATATATATATATATATATATATATATATATATCCATATGCGCTCCCCCCCCCCCCCCCCCCCACCCACCCCAAGCCCTGTCTACGGGCATGTAAGATGATATTACGAAGCATGAACAGCTCCCATAAGGCCAATGGGTTATATAGCGACACATGAAGACCGTGTAGAGCGACAGTCCTACCACTTGGTACACATGGTAGCAAATATTATCTTTTTCGTCTCATTTCCATATTTTGTTTAAGGTTTTATGAAGATTGACTGCTAATAGAACTTTGGGCTTAGTTTAGTGCCCAGCGATCCATTTAATGAAATTTCTCTTTCAAAGTACATGATACACAATATTTGACCTGCTTAATGGTCCGCCTCTCAATCCGCCTGACAATAAATGCCGATTCACGAACCGTTAACAGGGGGCGTTGCGATTGATTATGTATGAGGTAGTGATGCTACTAAAGGTATCGAAATGCGCACATAAGACCCTTACACATTTACTATATGGTTAGCTAGAGTGTTTGCCTTTCAGCGCCAGTATTCAGCGAAAAACTGATAGATCAATTCCTCTTCAGCATGATCGTTATTAACATGACATATTTGAGGTAGTTTTTACATGCGGGAAGCTCTCGTGGGAGAAATCGGTTGGATTGACTATTGGCACGAACGCAGCTCGGCAGATAACATGGCTCAGTGAGTAACATTGAATATTTATTGTATAAATCGTACTTCTGAATTATTATGAAGTGTTTTTGTACGGGATACTTCTGCTATCAAATATCCCATTGCACTATAGATTTGAGGCTGATGGTAGCATCTTCGCTTTTGACAAAGATGCTGAAAAGTCTGACAGAATAAGTTGTGATGAGGATGAGGCAGGCAGTGAAGGCACAACAGAGAGTTGGGAGGACGAGCATAACGGACTGCATTACAAGATAGACGAGACCCCGCCCTTCTACTTCTGTCTCCTCCTAGGATTCCAGGTGAATTTTTTTATTCCTTTAAAATGAAAACAAGCGCTATATTAAGGGTTCATTTAATCACAGTTCTGTTATGAAAAGAAACCCTACTTCCCTACTTTAGACAATGATTTCCGCATAACTGAGTTCAAATCATGTTCCGTGATATATCTGGTGCCTTCATTAAAGTGATACTACGGCCTTCTGAACATTTCCTGGTTTTAAAGACGACAAGAAATATAGTACGGATAGTATTCAATTGTTTCTCGAACGCTTGTTCCGGGGCTGATTTCACAGTCGCCGCCAATGTTGTGGTGTGACGTTACAGGCGCAATCAGCACCAGCAAGCAGTCCCGTTGTTTACAAGCAGTCCGTTGTCGATCAGTGAGTTGCGTTGCAAGCGGCAAGAATTTCGCCTGATACAAACTGTTTTCATGCATGAAGATGCAGGTTGAAAGTGGACAACTTCTGCGCTACCAATTTGAGCTAAAGAGGACGACGTTTGGTTCGTAAAAAAGACAATTTAGGCGAATGAAAGAAGTAATGACGACGGTAGCCTGGACAGATTTCGAAACGGATGGGCGACGACTTGAATCCTTATTGTGGCGTTATTGTGCACTGGGTGAAATGCTGGTTATTCGAATCTGGGTGAGGCGATATACGCGCGACCTTGAATGCGTGTTCAAACCGAGACTTTATCGTTTAAAACAATTTGTTTCACATAAGCTGTCTCATGAACTGGGTATAGAAGCAGAACTTGAGGCAAGAGACGAAACATTCAAGGAGACCTTTAAGAACCTTTGACGAGCAAGTGTGTATCTTTGAGTTATTATGGTTGTGCCAATTGTTCTAGTTATATATACATGTTGTCCACCAAGTAGCTACGAGACACTAATGAACACTATAAGAATCAATTCTTCATTCAACTTGAACGAACCATTGACAATAATGAATCATTTGGTATGTGTAGAGAATTTTTGGATCCCGCAAACCAATCCACTATAAGTTATGTACCTTGTCATGCATCACAATTTGTAATAAACATAAAAATTAAAATACTGACAGATGGCGGCATAAGAATCATTACATGAGAAATATATTCCCCAACGCCCAAATATTGAGTACACATTTAAATAGCATGGCAAAGAGTTACTTATTTGGCCAAAAAAATGTGAGCATGATATTCAAGTGCCTTGTAAATGCACAACATGCCAGTTAGAAACTAAACTTTGTCCAGGATAAGAATATCATCTACCGAATGTACACAGCATAAGATTGATTTGAGCATACCAATGATTCGCAAGTTAGTACGAATTTATGCCAAAAACAGCCTTTTGTAGTTATATGTGTAAAGTGAGTTCCACCGACAAAAGGAGCCATTTTGCTATATGCATCGAACCATAAAACTCTCCTTCATTGCGTACCCTCGTGTATGTGATCACATCATTCCTTGTAAGTGATTACAACATTACATTTCCATGTTCATCGCCACTCTGACCGCACCATTCCCTATCTGTGATTACAGCATTACATTTCCATGTTCATCGCCACTCTGACCGCACCATTCCTTCTGGCACCTGCTATCTGTATGGGGGAAGATCACGTGGGCAAGAGTGAGATCACAGGAACTCTGTTTGTAGCTTCAGGACTCATCACACTTCTCCAGACGGCCATCGGCTGCAGGTGACAATGTCATCAGCTGGTCGTCACCTCATTGCATTCCATATTATTGCTGTCACACATCCTATTTCTTCCAATATGTACCTTTCCGCATTAAAAAACCCCAGGCGGAATCGTTTTCTCCCATTGTGTACAGGTTGCCTGTGGTCCAGGCGGGGACATTCGCTCTGCTGGTTCCAACCCTGGCTTACCTCAGACTGGAACAATGGACCTGTCCTACCAACATCGTCGGTCAGTGAGGCTTTACAATGTCTGACCATCTCTTAACCTCCGCATGTCTATGTTGCTCAGTCTCTTATGTCTGTGATTGGGTCACTGTGATCAGCGAGGTGTGTTTGTGTGACTGGGTTGCTGTGATCGGTGAGCTGTGTGTGTGATTGGGTCGCTGTGATCGGTGAGCTGTGTGCGTGACTGGGTCACTGAGATTGGTGAGCTGTGTGTGTGATTGGGTAGCTGTGATCGGTGAGCTGTGTTTATGATTGGGTCGCTATGATTGGTGAGCTGTGTGTGATTGGTGAGCTGTGTTTATGATTGGGTCGCTGTGATCGGTGAGCTGTGTGTGTGATTGGGTCGCTGTGATAGGTGAGCTGTGTGACTTACAGGAGAGATCCCTTTGAACGCGACAGACAACAGCAGCTACATCCTGGTGGGCAGTGAGGAGCACCGCGAGGTCTGGATGACCAGACTCAGAGAGGTCAGTCAACCCTTCACCCTCTCCCCTCCCCTCCGCTCTTAGGTTGGTTCAATATTTCAATTTGCAGCGAGCCTAAATAACAATGCAGATTCCTCGGGTATTTGCATCACTGTGTTGCGTTGGCTGGCATTACAAACGTTTTTTTACGCTATAAGTCACCCATTATCGGTTCTCCTGAATTAAGGCTTTCTCTAGCATTACAAGTCACTCTGATATAACAGGACGTTCTTAATTAGAGCTGGCTGTCTCGCATGGCCCAGTTGTTATTTTGAAAGCCGCCGATTGTGTGTGATATTTATTTTGGTCAATGTGTACTGTTCTTTCCAAGATCTCTACACGACACACGTGTTTACATTTTAACTTATTGAATAAAGCTAAGCTCCCAGAAAAATCATTATGCTACAGATAGAGATGGAAACTGAAACATCATCGCTGCAGAATAGTCATGATTTTCAAAGAAATGTTCCATTAGATGTAATTCATCCAGCCTTCATTGTTTCGTATGAAATCAGGAGTGAGATAGAAATTTATGAAACGCCACGAAACTTATTCCCTCCACAGATCCAAGGGGCCATCATTATGGCCTCACTGGTGGAGGCGACTCTAGGAGCCAGTGGAGCTATAGGCGTACTGCTCCGTTTCATCGGACCTCTCTCTATCTGCCCCACTGTCTCCCTTCTCGGATTCTCGCTCTTCACATCCGCCGCCAACTTTGCTGGCCAAGAGTGGTCTATGTGCGCTGTGTAAGCCATATTCTGGGTACAATCAATATTTAATTCATTGGTAACGGTTGTTTTGTAAGCTGATATTTGCTGATGTTTCAGGACAATTCTGCTGATGGTTATTTTCTCTCAATATCTGGGTCGGTTCAACATACCATGTGTGGTTTACTCAACGACCAAAGGAATCCACACCAAAGGATATCCCCTCTTTAAAATGTTTCCTGTAAGTCAGTGCAATGTACAAACGTTTTGCTTTAAACTGTTGAATATCAGACGAGAAGTAAATGTCTATCGTCAGGTAAGCTTACGTTATTGATTTGTACCAATTACGTTTTGATGAAAACGTTATGAACACGTTTTCAATGTATTTTAAATGAGAATGCGAACATATGAATTTTGTTGGTTAAGATTGTTAATATTGTATGTTTCAAATAGTATTAGAATAAATTCATTTAAAGAAATCTGCTAGTTATGAACGTCGTTACAGATAGTACTGGCAATCCTGGTCACGTGGTTCCTCTGCTTCCTGTTGACGGTGACAGACGTGTTCTCTGTGGAGGAGGGGGGATGGGGCTACATGGCGAGGACAGACCTCCGTAGTGACAGCCTCGTGTCTTCACCCTGGTTCCGCGTTCCCTACCCAGGTTCCACTTACTCCCACCGACTTACACATATTTTACAGCAATTTCAACGACCAGGCTTTATATAGTATAGCAGAGGTTATAATGTGAGGATGGTGTACAGATGGTCTCATGATAATGATAGTGGTGGTGGTGGTGCTGAAGACGATGATGGTGATGATGATGATGGAGGAGGAGGAGGAGGAAAATTGATTTGGTTCCCCCTTCTCCACAATGGGTCCCTTGTATCATGAAGTTGATGTGTAGCTAATGTTGAAATATTATGTGGGTTGTCCAGGACAGTGGGGTCTGCCCACAGTGAGTTTGGCTGCTGTTTGCGCCTTGCTCTCGGGTATCATGGCCACTACAGTCGAGTCAGTCGGGGATTACCACGCGTGCGCTAAGCTGGCCGGGGCACCCCCTCCACCACTCCACGCAGTCAACAGAGGTAGGTAGACTGGACAGGACAGCCATCTGGTCAGTGCCTTCAGCTGCATTCACTTGTGATAAGAAATAACCATCCTCCCATGGCTTCCTCATTCTGACTATGATGTATAACAAGTCACGCCAGGTGCGCTGCATTGACCTGTTGGTTGGTGTGATTACAGGTATCCTGGTGGAGGGTATAGGAACGTTTCTGGACGGGTTGTTTGGTACGGGCAATGGCACAACCTCCACGAGTATCAACGTTGGCGTTGTGGGCATCACCAAGGTAACTGGGAAAATAAGACGAAAAGGACAAGTTGAAAATAACATTCATTTGGCGATGCCCTTGACTAGCATCAAGTATCATTACATTACCCTGTACCTGTATAGTCCTGTGATAATCGCCTCATTGCACTTACAACACCTACTATATGTGTGTCAGGTCGGGAGCCGGCGAGTGGTGCAGTACTCGGCCATGTTCATGATCGTGTTTGGAATCTTCACCAAGTTCGGGGCTTTGTTCATCACAATACCTGACCCCATTATCGGCGGTGCTTTCTTCATTCTTTTTGGTGCGTAGTTGTTTGGTTATCCACCGTGATTCATCGCATGTCGAATCCCACATTGACCACGTGGAGCCTGGCTGTTTGCTGATTGTGTCAGTTCAACTTTGCTAAACTGCTGGTCAAAGCTGGTTCCCTTGCCATGCAATGTGGTGCTGCTGCTGCTGCTGCTGAGAATCATCTTTTGTGATTGCCGTTCATCTATTCTCCATGAGTCATTTCTATGATAACATTACTATAATTAAGCCTTGATAAGTCCCAATCAAGAACGTCACGCTACACGATAAATGTAGCCGTTGCTTATTGTCAGTTTAGTTAAGCAAATTACGGGTAGTGTTACTTTTACCATCGATGAATTGACAATATTAACTTATTGTGCTAGAAATGTGCAACCGCTTCTGTATCAGCGTAAACAAAAACGACAAGTAAGTGTAGATGACAGGTGTGTAAAGGTTTGTTAACATCAGCTTTTTGTACCACTGATTACAGATATGATAAAAATATGATCAGTTGTGCTATATGTTCCCTGATTATAGGATTAATAAATAAACGACAATCAGTCGGATTACAACTAGTTTTGTTTGTACCCCTGAATACAGGTATAATAGGTTTAATATAAAGTATAGTCAGTGTTATTATACCTGTTGTGTTGTTTGTACCCCTGATTACAGGTTTAATATAAAGTATAATCAGTGTTATTATACCTGTTGTTTGCACCCCTGATTACAGGTATGATTGTAGCCGTAGGGATCTCCAACCTGCAGCATGTCGATATGAACTCTGGCAGGAACATCTTCATCATAGGATTCTCCATGTTTAACGGCATGGCTTTGTCTGAGTGGTTCAAAGCCAACCCTAATTCTATAGCCACCGGTAAGTCCGTCCTTATATCTAAATAGAAGCAAGCTTTATTGAAGAGACAGAACGTGAGCATCATTAGAAGGATTTATTATGATTCGTGGTTGGTTTCCAGGCAACATGGTGGCTGATAATATCTTCCAGGTGTTACTGAGTACCAACATGTTCGTGGGGGGTCTCACCGGATTCATCCTGGATAACACCATTCCTGGTAAGTCTGTTCTGATACATAGCAGACTGGTATGGGGAGTTCAGTGTGACTTGCTGATGTACACATACAGTTGTGATGACTAACTGTGATGTTGGTTGAACCAGGGACTGATAAAGAAAGAGGTATAGCCCATTGGAAGGCCATGAGGTCATCACTGGAGTCGGCATCAGCGTCCAAACACCTGCGTGAGAGACTGGCGGCCAGCTATGACTTACCATGTGGCATGTCTTACATCAGGAAGGTGCGCTGGTTGAGACACTTGCCATTCTGTCCCACCTACGGCAGGGGAGACTTTGACGACGAATGTGTCAAAGTGGGTGATGAAGTGAACAATTCCAGCGCTCTTGGAACAGACAACATGTCCTACCTATAATGCATAGAAGATTTATATGTAGCAAAGAGCCATATTATAGCTTGCCACATTATTCTCCTATCACATGCATTATTTTCTAAAGACACACAATTCAACTCATTGTATTAGGAAATGGTGCGCGTGCTCCACCAAAACCACGTTTCTGAACATCTGTTGAGGCATGCTTGTATCTGATAAGTATATGCATAGCATAGGGTTCATAGGCTGGCCCTGTTTTTGCAGTCGATAGAGAGTGATCTATACATACACGCAAGATATATCACTGGTCCACGACACCTACGATAAAAGGGTAAATGTATTTGATAACAACCATGGTTGTCTTTGCTGATTTTCCAATACCGAAATTAGATCTTATTTTTCGTAAATGGCCCTACCTACAATACACTTGGAGGATAAGCGAGGCGTTTATCAACATTAATTTGGGTGATTGATTCTGCGATGGGCATGGGTTTCGACTGCAGCTTGAAACGTGCATCCGTTGAGTAAAACTGTGAAATACACACCACTCCTGGCACCGTACAGGTGAAATCTTAGTCAGAGTTTAGTCAGACCGTCAAATGTCATGCTATTCACAGCAGCAGCAAACACGTTTGACATGGCACCATATAACTATGATCAGAATCGATTCAAAGCATTTTATCACAGGGAACAGAGAAGAGTCACTATACCAGCGGACATGCATAGATAAGCGCCTCATTAACTTTTGGTAAACAAGCATATTGCGGTATGATAGTCTATTTAATGGAGAAAAAAGGAAAGCATTGGGGAAAATGCGGTTTTTTAATTTCTAAATCATTAGCACACTTAAAACACTTGAACTGGAGACAGGAAATAAATGCATCTGGATTGATGTTTTGATGATATTTTATTAAATGCACATAAAAAACTATTCCTGACCATGACGCAATTATGTGAGCTTTATGACTTGTATATACCTACTGACTCAAACAATAATCGGTGAAAAGTAAACATTTATCAGCCTCCCTCCCTCACCTCCCTATCCTCTCTCTCCCCTCCATCTCACTCTCTCCCCCTCTCCCATCAATATGACAACTTGCTTCAATCCACTTATCGCTTACACAAGTCAACCTATGTATCGTCGACTAATATCGCCACATTGCAATACGTCAATAGCCTGTGCAAAAGAAAGTCGTGCCAATGAGCGAAGCCAGCATCCCATCTGGAGATGACATAATTGGTCCTTAAGCAGCATCCCTCGTGTAGCTCGTCGGTGTGTGTCCAGCGAGTCACGTGGTTAATAAGAGGAGCGAGAATAAGAGGAGCGAGAACGAATAGACAAATAACACGTGTGGTATGTATTAGATTGACGGCAAGCATGAATATATGGTGCTTCATTTTTACACTCGAATATGCATGAACCGATAATATGTGAAGTAATGTACACTCTTAGCGCTGGGATGTTCTCGTCAAACAGAGATCAGATTTACCGATGACGGAACTTGTCTTGATGTGCCATTTAGTAGATCATTAATACAGGTAAGTATAGGGTTTAACGGAACACCAACACTATCATTATCAACATCGTTATCATCATTATGATTATCATCATCATCACCATCTGAGCATTTGACTATTATAAGCAGTTTTCTATATTTCGATTTTTAGTATATTTAGCAAAACGATTACACGCATTCTTATATGAAAGACAATTATAAGAACATTACATTGGCGAGTATTAACGATCAACAAGGAACAAAAGTGAGTAAAAATGGCAGCATTACAGTTACAACCGCCTCCGTACGAGTCGTTTGACAGGTCCAAGCTGATACCTCGATTCTAGTCATTTACTTTAATTTAAACACAATTGCGACAGTTCTATATTCGTACATAGATTTTCACGATTTGTTGCAGAGAGTAAGCTCGTTTATAAAGCTAACGAAATGTAAAATAAAAAGTAAAGGTCACTGGTGTAAATGTCTGATTATGACGAATTTAAGATCCACATGTTAAGCCAATGGGAATTATTTGCTTTTGATAATATTTTGGTTCTACAGAAAAGTTCATACAGCGAATTACATTATATTTAACATACAGACAGAACAGTATCTGCTTTACAAAAAATCAAGAAAAAAATGATGTCTCGCCGCACCCTACGGCAAGCCATTTATGAATTTATTGTCAATTGTTCTCCAGAATGACGTCAAACTTCCATAAAAAAAATTTGACCACTGAGTTTTTAAGTAAACTTGGTAATATGGTGCAGTGATATATGTACTATGAGCAGAAATTTAAAAAAATGATAGGTCCACGTAGTCTATGGGAAGCCACAATGGATTTTCGGTTGTATTAACAACCTCGAGATTGCTTGGAAGGTGGCAACCCAAGGAGCGCCATGTGTGCATCAAATGAGGTACTGTTATTGTATTTATGATCATTTGTTTTATATTTCAGAGAGATTACATGTCGCAGTCTGTAGCTGGGCTTGTATCAGTCTTTACATTACTTGCCCAGTCATAAATCTTCTATAAATTTTCTAGATAAGATGTGTGTGTGTTGATTGAATATTTGATGACTGTAAGCTTATATTTTTATCAACTTGTGTGTGAAGGATCCCTGTGACAGCGATGAATATGCAAACCAAGGACTATCAAAGAGGATGCGAATAAACATCCTTACAGATTCCTCTACGCAAACAACTGCAGAAATGAACTGTTCCACCTTGCAAACCCTCCCACTGTTTTCGCAGGCAGATGCCGCCACAGCCACATACCTGGATCAGGCAGAATGTGAAGGTCAGTATTGCAGAACTGATTGGTCATGAAGGTAGCAGAATATTTGGCAACATGACCTCAAAACAGCTGTTTATGGTTTTCCCACACACTAGAGAAATCCCAGCATCGCCAAATTAAACGTGATTGCTTGGATATGAGCCACGGCATCGAATCGTTGCTGAACATAAATATGGCATCATATATGAACCAATGCAACCCAGCTGTGTTGGGCTTTCTTCTGGGTGTTGCAGACAAGGAATCAAATACGGTGACACAGAAGCTGCAAAGGAATCGCAGAAACAAACGGTGTACAAAATTTCCAAAACGGTGGAGTCGATAACGAACCTTTCCGCCCATAGACTTTTCATGCCCCTGCACTTCCGTGACAGCCTCATCCTCTATTCAGTAACCGGTAGTCGTTTGGCACTTACAGTTTATGTGCAAGTGCAGCCCATGCCAACTACCCAAGCACCAAAAGATTTTTGCATGATCTTGGCACCAAGGCAAATGAATCCTGCACCGAGCATGGAATGTGAACATTGAAAGTAAATTTCGGTGCCACATGGTGACAATGGTACTCCAATTCGAAGCAGATAAGGCTGGCACTTTGCAGTGGAGAGAAGACCTAAAGCAAGGGATTTGGATGCTGAACTCAGGAAGTGTGGCTTGTGTGAGAACAATTGACCAAGATAGGAATTAAAAAAAATTCACCATGATGCCCATCTGTATACCCACTTAATTATAACAGAAGTGGCTGCTGAACAAACCAACCATGCTGTACATGGTTCCTCTTTCAGAGACCCGATTGATGCACTTGTTGAACAACAGAAGCATGCTGAAAAATTCAGGACTTGCCAAGCCTGTGGTGATGCCAATGTACCGAATAGCAAAGTCAACCTAAAGCAAGCCGAACTACAAGCTCTTGGGTTAAATGAATGTGGAACTTGGGAAGAGAGGCAAGCAAAATCTACGGCGCACACAGAAAAAACATTCAGAGTGTCTTTCCAAGAGAACCAGGCTGACAAAATGGAAATGACGAGTACTGATAAAAAATATTGTGTCAATGACCCCGTTTTTGTCAATCCCTGCTCGTATGAAGCATGTGCTGTGGTCTTAAAGAAAATTGGTCGTAAGGCAGGAGTCACTCGTTATGGAAGGGATCAGGATCCTTTATGTTGTGATCGCTCTCTACTTACATGTGTGAATTGTGCAAAGTGAGTTTCTCCGGCATTGAAGCATCAGTAAAACACATAGATATGCACAAAGGCAATGAACAGGATGCCATAATGGTGCTTGAATATGACTGGGCACTCTTGATCCCAGGGCCTGGCCATTTAGAAATGAACATGGTTAGGAGTTTCTACAAAGTCCTTGCCCAGCTCCTGAACTTTCGAAGTGACAATGCCCCAAACGAGTGTCTGACCACCACAAGGGATGACAACTTTGTACGATAGCACGCGAGGCACTGACCAGAGAACTGGTTTTTCCTTGGGTGAGGATCCAGCTGACATCTGATCAGCCTGACCTTTCTCCGGATGCATTTTTCAAATTTCTCATGGCTGATGTCCATGACAAAACATATGCCATGATCGGCGACCTTTTGCTGGAACTTTTGGACAGAAAGGGAATCAGGGAAGGCAGTCATGATTTGGCTTACGCAGCCCGTGCCAAAATTGCAAAAATCAGGACTGGTCGACCCCACTCCAGCTATAGAGAAATCGAAATGACATACAGCATCATGCTGGAGAGAATGAGGAATTAAAAGAGAGTGTGCTGAAGTGTTGGTCCATAATCATTTCTGGGCGTGCTGGCACCGGCCAGGGACCTGATTTCCGTTTGGAAGAAATCAATAAACAAACTCAGTCATGGTTGCCTAAGGTACCCAGTGGTGAGGATTGGAGGACCGTCTGCAATAACTTTACAGTATTATCTGACTTGCGCGGAGAAACTCTTAAGCAGTTAGGTATCAACAACCCTAAGAGTGCAAACATCAAGCAGCAAGACAAACTGAAAGAAATAGAAACATTCAGGGTCTTATTAAGACAAAAACAGTACCTCCTTCATCCTGAAAAGGAAAACGATATCATTTCCCTTGATGGGCAGCGGCTGAGCCAGGCGGTGGGGAAAATTTGGCAGCTTGTTAGGGACAAGCGAGCCAGATATTTTGATGCATACTTGGAATTTGAATTCATGCGGATCGTGTCAAGGAGAGCTGTCCCCTTCAAAGAACCTGCAGTCTTTGTCACAGTGGAAAAGGAAAGTGCATTCAACTCTGTATCCTCCAAGACAATAAAAGAGCTGCAGGAATTGACCGAGTTTCGGTTACAAAGTGTGGTTGATGCCGAAATCAAAGCGGTCTTTAAGAGTGCTTTGATGGAACCCTCTCTGTAGGGGTGGAGTCTGGTAGCTCTAGTCGAAATAGACTGCTCAAGAGTGATTACATGCAAATTCTTGATGAGATCCAGGAATATTTGAAATACCAACGCACATTGTCTCGGGCTACAGACAGGCCGGACAACAGTGGCGATGATTTTGTGATTTAAGATATAGGTCAGCAGATGTAGGTGGGTGTTGTAATGTGCCCAAGCATGCACTTATTTCACAGCAATGGAGCTTTGTCTCAGTAATCAGACTGTGTATAAATTTGTATACTTTATCTGTATTGCCATTATCATGTAGGTTACATACTCCACGTTGCATATCCGACCCGTTGATTGAGATTATTTAATGGTGTTAGTTTCAGGTATTCGTGCTTGTCGCTCTTTCATGCAGAGATTATCAGTTGAGAATAAGTGGGATATTGCTGTTGTCAATTTTGTGAACTGATGGATTTATGTTGGTGCGTTCGATACGTGATTAAACATTTGTAGGAACCTACAACCTCAAATAGGAGATCGCAAGACAACGTCCCGGTGTTAACACCACATCATTTGATCGGATCCACAAAGTTCGAGAGGGACTGTCTGTGATTGAATCCGGCAAACTAATCCTACGTGGTACACGAATTGTTGTCCCACATGAATAGCACCAACATGCTGTTGAGCTGGCACACGTTGGTCACAAAGGAATTACGAGAGAAGGTCTGGTTTAGCGGCATAGACCATCGAGCGGAAAAAAATGATCCGTAGTTGCATGGCATGTCAGGTAGCGACGAGCACCCTAACCCGGAAACCCCTGAAGATATCAGCACTGCCTGAACGCTCATGGTCAGAGATCAGCACTGATTTTGAGCAGGTACCTGCCATGGGGGCATACTTTATTGTTATCTCTGATGACTTCTCACGCTACGTTATTGTGGAACCAGTGTCCTCTCTCTCACAGCTAAGGTAGTTATCCCTGTCCTCGACAAGATCATCGGAGAATATCCGGTATCTGGTATATTCGATGTGGTCAAATCGGACATTGGACCACCATTCAATAGCAGCACATTCTCAAACTACGCCCGGCACAAAGGTTTCGAGCATCGTAAAATTACTCCTTTGTGGCCGCTTGTCAATGCTGAGGCAGAACGCTTCATGAAAACTGTAAAGAAGTCTATTAAAGCTGCCAAAGCCGAAGGAAGAAGCTGGAACCAGGGGCTGAATAGTTTTCTGCTTAACTATCGAGCGACTCCTCACAGCAGCACAGGTATACCTCCAGCTACGTTGATGTTTGGCAGAGCCATCAAAACGGCCCTACCCCAGATTTAGTACAAGCAACCACAGTGCGATGTCCGTCAGAAAGACGGTAAGTCCAAAGCAAGGATGAAGATGTACACAGATAATAAACCATACGTCAGAGAATCGACTGTAAGAGTTGCTGAACCTGTGCTCTTAAAGAGAGAGGGACTTAAAAAGTCAGACACCCGTTCGATCCCAAACCTCTCATCGTTACTGAGAGAAATGGATCAATGGTGATTGCATCGTTACTGAGAGAAATGGATCAATGGTGACTGCAACGTTACTGAGAGAAATGGATCAATGGTGACTGCATCGTTACTGAGAGAAATGGATCAATGGTGACTGCATCGTTACTGAGAGAAATGGATCAATGGTGACTGCATCGTTACTGAGAGAAATGGATCAATGGTGACTGCATCGTTACTGAGAGAAATGGATGAATGGTGACTGCATCGTTACTGAGAGAAATGGATCAATGGTGACTGCAGAACCCCATGGCAAGACGGTCACCATAAACTCATCACGTTTCAAACGCTCCCCCACACATCCAGAGGACGTCCCGTCATCTGATGAGGAGGAAGAAGAACTGGGTCCAGAACAAAACCCCATCCCAGAGGATCCACTGCAAGCCATGATTCAGCACGATCCAGAGCCAATGCACGTACCCGAGGTGCAAGGTAGATCACAGCGAGAACATCGTCTTCCCGAGAGATTCAAAGATTTTATCATGAAGTAGAATAATTGTTATTTGATGCTGTCACGGGACGATTCTTCTAGTGGTGTATTCTCGCAGTACCTGGGCTGGGTCAAACTTCCGTGTTTTACTTAATCCAATGGAAAAGGACTCCAGATAACAGATTATCCGTTCTTGAAAAATATTTCCTATGAGTAGCAGATTTCATCTTATTCAGAACAAACATAAGCATGAAAATGAAGCTGGCGAAAATAATCATCTATTTGTAAGGTATTCAGAAAGATCAAGGGTTACAAAATATCAGAATGTCACTTATAACACCCACATTGTCGTTATGACCTTTTCACAATTGCAGATTATTCTTTCGCTCCTGGTCACGTGGTTCCTCTGCTTCCTGATGCAACTTCCCCACGTAGAAAACGTCCGTCACCGTCAGGGATGTTTGAAACATGAATACATCACTGATACATGACAGCATCAAGATACAAATAACCCCCGGGGGGGCACTTAAGTGTATAGAGGTAGTATATATGTGCCGCGCGACGGGGTATGCTTTTTCGGCCTCTCGACTTGTACGACGGGTTTTTGGGCCTCATACTTGTACGACGGGGTATGTTTTTCAGCTTCAATCTGTACGACGGGTTGTACATTCGCATAATACCTTGTACGACGGGGTATGCTTTTAGCCATTTTGACCTTGTACGACGGGTACGGGTTTTCGAGGTCCCGCGGCACACCCCTATCCAGAATAAGGCCAAGTGCCCCCCCCCCCCCGGGAAATAACCATATGACACAAGTGAGGTTGGCAACAAGGTAGGGGCCATAACAGGCGGACCAGTGCCTGTAACTGCTCCAGCCGACAGAATAGCTCAGAAACTTTTGATGTGAACACGATAGAGGCAACGTTAAAAGGGCTTCAGCGAGCGGAAAGATGCTACGGCTTATCATCCGTTATTGGTCCAGGCTGGTCACGTGGGCGTTCCCGCCCTGGAACTACGTTATGTATAGGAGGGAGATAAGAGAGGGCACCCGACCTTCACATAAATCGTGTTAAATTCACTTCATTTTAGCTAACAACACAATTATCAAAGCAGCAAATAATACAATTCTTACCATGTTAGTATATTGACCAGCATGAATATGAAACGTTTAATTATATTAAATTCATTCATTGCAATATTACTTAAATAAACTTTATAAAGTGGGCTTCTAACTATATATTAGTGAGCTAATTTCAAAGACGTCTTTTCTCCCTCTGTGAGATGCATATTTAAGCTTCTCATATATTAAATCTTCCACTTCGCACACTTTCACTTTTTTATGTGCACGTGAAACTGTCTCTGCAAAAAATTAGATATTTCTTGTTTCATGACTTGTTAGCAATGCATTGTTATGATATACCCTTGTGGAAAAAGCAAGAAAAACATACTGATCACCACTTCACAAGTTGTCAGCGGCGGACGCTATCACCCGCATTAGCCTCTGCCAATGAGCTCAAGTACAAGGTCTAGGGGCAACAAATAACAAATACGCATTTATTCAGTGTCTGGACAAATTCATATGCAAATGCACTATATAAAATTTAGAAATAAACTGACAGCTTTTTTGCGATATTATTTGTCTTCTAGCTTAGAGATGCCAAATCAGATGCACTTTTGCAAGGTTTGACCCAAAGCTCATCCCCTGCATGATCTTCAAGATAGGTCCCCCAGGATTTGACAGTAGCTTGTGTTGGACGGATAGCAATCCATTTGGTTTTCATTAATGCTATCCAGCTTCCGTAGTATTGTCATCTAGTAATCATTAGAGCAGTAAAGAAATCTCATTATCAGTACTGCCACCGCGATGGTCCCTAGTTGTCTTTGGTGTCGTTGGAGCTGAGGAAAACATTTAAAATATTTTAATTCCTATATTGAGGTAATATTCAACATTTAAAGCAGCAGTTTGTCAGGTTTGGTGAGGAAGGCGAGCTAAATGAGTTAGTTGAATATAACAGTAACATTAATGACAATTAACTTAGATTAACGTAGAGCGGCAATGATATACACTTATTAAGCGATTCCGCGATTCCAGCTACCCAAAGACGAACCAATAAACCCTAGGAGACTTTGAGAAATTGTCACTGCCAATATTAAATGTTTTTCTGCCCGTTGGAGAATATCTTGAATTCTCAGCGCTTTTACCGTCTCTTATATCGGGTGTCACTCCCGTTGCCAGACTTCCGAGCTCAAAGATATCGTTCCAAGCTGTGGGGTTGATAGTGATTATTGTATATGATTTCGGATTTAAACACGAGAATACAAATAACTGATTTTACGCTGCAGAGGTTTGGGGTGAAGAGTGTTTTGAAACTTGAGTGTCAATGAGTAAAAGAATCTTCTCCGCCTTCAAACCTGCCATGAACATTTTCTGTTCAGAATACTGGGTATTACTGGCTGTGCATTTATCAAGTGACACCGCTTACCTCGATGCAGGGCCTGATGAGTCACTAAGACTTAGACATGTTATAAATGGTTCAAAGGCGAACTGCTTACAGTAGGACTGATTGGAGTTAGGAACAAAAATAGCGTTTATTCGGACTGACATCTCTCGAAACAAGACTTCTCTCATGCAGGTCAAAAATATTCAATGGATTAAATAATGTTAGTGATGAATTGGGTTTGTTTAAACTTCACAGTTCTGAGAACTCAAGAATAAGGGACATCAAACGCATGGGTAAAACTTAGGGCAATACTGGAACTATAAGGTATATCTTCTCGTATTGAGTTGTCATCCCATAGAAAAGTTTACAAACAATGTACGTGAGCGAGCGCGTGTATTCTTGCGCGTGTGTGGAACGTGATATTATGCAATACTTATATTCTCCGCGACCCCTATCGCCCAACGGAATCAGGGCTTGGTCGGTACAGGCACTCGAGTTCGGACATCATGATTTCCCTACACTAGTATTATGATATATAATATTATATTATATCATAATGCAAGAGAGATAACAAATCATGATGTCCGAACTCGAGTGCCTGTGTTAATCAGTCTTTGAACTCATTGATGTATCGCTAATTCAATACCAAATTAAAATAGTTGCTGCCAAAACAATGCATTGTTATCCTTGATTGGGTCCTCGGACGGCACCCAAAAACAAGTAAATACGTCACCCTTTTCTTCAACTCAAACATCCTTCGAAAGGGCTACACAGTTTGACGACATAACACTGAAAACAGACTCTTTCACATTTTTTTCCTGTAACATTCTGATCATGTCATGGAGGTTATATCTCAGTGACCATGATAAGTTACATGGGTCTTTAGAAAATGACAGGGGCTATCATCTGATCATATATGTGTATAGTAGCCGTACAGGACGTCTGACTATTTAAGAATATCACCGGGGCTAGTATGTAGCCCAACAGACCAACGTCAGGTTTTATCACCTTGTTGGTCTAACAGAACAACCACCCATTTTGTTGTCGATTCTGACTCATCCTGACAGAACGCACCACTTTTTTTCACGAAAGATGCGTGTTCGGTTGAGTTTCAGGCGATCAGTGTCGAAAGTGATAATTTAGTTTTGATCAAGATAATGTTTCATATTCCTCTCGCCAGTTGATATTTGCGATAACTTTCCAAGTTTACCGGTGATTTTACCTTCCGAAATACAAGCGTGGGGGATGGTATCCCAGAGAGACCCAGAAACTTCCGATGTAAGTATGTCGGTGAGAACATAGGCAAAAACTATATCTGATCGTTCCTTTCTAGTCAAGGTCCCATAGACCCTTGGCTGCGGGCCCTGTTTACATGTTAATGATATTCGATAGTCGCGCCAAGGGCGAGAAGCGCAGAGGAACCCCTGGAGTTTGGGACGCAGACTAGTTCCTGTCGCCTTTCCCCCAAGTTTTCGTTGTTTTCTTCATGATTCGGTGTGGTATTTGTGCGACAGTGATTGTTTGTGGCCTTTTCTACATGTAAGACAAGGGCATTTTAGCTTTTAGCATCGTACCACAAATAGTCCCTGTGAACCCGCGTCTTGCTAGCTGCCTCGCCTATGTTCCAATAGTCTATTTCCCGGTAACCCCTACTACGCACGCACGCATGCTCAACAGCGCACCTGGCGTAACTAGTCACGTGACCCCGGTACAAACAAAGAGGTTCATGTTCACAACAATGGCGCACAGATTTTTTGCGTTGGAAAGTCGAACTGCGGAGTTTTTAGATGGATAGAGGGGTTACAGCAACGGATTACCGACGTCAAGATCGAGTTAAACTTGGACTTAATTTACCCTGTGATCCTGACTTTAGTCGTGCGAAATTGGTATTTCCCCCGTGCTCGGAGTCTAGTTGTCAGTTCTCCGCTGACTTTTCTGTGGTAATCCGGAGTTTACTCTCTACGATATTTTCAACTATTTGATAGCATCGCGCTCTGATTTCGACAAAAGGAAAGTGAAGAGCTACAAGTCTTTCGAAGACTATAGACTTTTTGCTGATGGCCATGTGCTCCACCAGAGACGTTCAGGCAGCAAGACTGTCCTGTGCCAGTACAGGATATGACAATTAGAAGTGCGAGGTGAGACAAATATTTTGGTTCATATGAGATAACATTAGCTGTATTTATCCCAGACTAAAGTTGTCAGTTAGGATTATTAAGTCCATGAGTAATTTCTACTATAATTTTTGTATCTGTTCTAGGTATAGAACCACACTAGAGTCATCACTTGGTAAACAAGTTGATGCCTTTGACCCTTGTCAAGTGACAGGTTGCCTACCTCAGAGGAACAGCTACAGGGCCTGGCACACAAAATCAGTCAGGTATGGAAATGCTTCAGTTTATTGCACATTTGCTAAAATGAAGCCGAATAAAGTGTAATATTTATAGAACTGATTGTACAAAATAGACAACTGGGGTATGCAAACAGAATGAAGTCACTTTATTGATTCTTTCTGTTTAACAGAGCAATCCTCACGCTCAAGTCCTCAAACTACTCGAAAGACCCAAGTCAACCTTCATCTCAGTCTCCAGAGCCAGAGCTAACATGCCTCTCACTGGGTGTGCTGGATAGAGCAAAGGAGTTTGTCGGGCAAATCATACATTCTGCTCAAGCCATACCGGGAGCCACCACAGTTGCCTGCACTGCAGATGATTTTGTCTGATTTGTCAAATACGCCCCTGCTGATATTAAACTCATTTATTCAGATACTAAAGGGCAAGCGATAACTCAGCCTGGCATGCAATGAGGCGAGGACGAATCACAGCCTCGGTGTTCCACCAGGTGTGCACCAGGATGCACACCATCATGAACAAACCAGATACTGACCCGTCTGTGCTCATTTCTAAAATAATGGGAGGCAATTTACCCGTTACCACTCCAGCTCTCGACTGGGTTCCAAGAAAGAGAAATGTGCCCGTTCTTTATACATTACGGTTAATTGAAAGATGCACAGCTTCTTCACCTCAAGCACAACAGTGCTTATTACACTCAAGTGCAGGGACAGATTGGAATTTATGGTGAAAGCTTCCGCTGGTCAGTTGCCGCCTCGTCGCCATGTTGCCAAGTCGGGCCCAGATATTACCGCTTGGTGTGATTTTAGTCCGATATACTAATTCACAAGAGGCTTATGTTCAGATGTTCGGTGAGTTTATTTTATAAGATAAAACTAGATAAAACACGGTAACCCCAACTGAATTGTGGTTAGACGCTAGAACTAAGAGGGAGTGCAGCAGCATCTCCCGTACTTGATTCGTAAGAGCTACTAGTAAGGGTGATTCATCAGTAACGAACTTTTCGAAAGACAAAATGTAAGGAGTCAAACGCCTTACTTGTATAGCAACAATACAGTTGCTGGAGCCAGTAAACCCCTATGGCGGTTTCGCATCTTAACATGGAGGCGGAAGGGATTATGAAGATATCACTTGGTGGCCATGCGGGTCATACATAAATGTTGAGAGTGTGCATTGCCGACACAGTTGGTCGTATCATTAGACAAAGCTTGGAAGACGTCTAGAAGCTTACGGCTAATGAGGTGCCGTAATGGTTATGTCAAAGAAGAAAACGCAAACAGTTTTAACTCTCATATACAAGCAGTACTTGAAGGAATGAAATAATGTAACACTCATTCTAGATTAATTTTGAGAAAACTAAAGCAAGAAATTTGACCTTTTCACAAGTCAAACGATGTTCCGACGTTTGTCGTAACGCTATCTTGTCCACGCCGCTAACTTGTCCAAAGCAGAGTACATCATCTCCGTGATACACCGTTCGTGTAAATGCTGGAAAAATGCTAAGATCGTATCTATTCGGTCCTTGCCAAAACGTCCCAACATCACTGTATATCTGATATGGGAGCTCGCCGCTAACTTGTCCAACTTGACCAAGATAGCGTTAAGTGAAGATTCCGCTGCCGCTAACTTGTCCAACTTGACTGAGCCTATATCTGGCTCACTAGGCTGTCATGGGTTCGTTTACAACAATAATATAAAATGGCTCTTTGATGAAAACAACACAGATAGCGTTAAGCAGCCACTTCGTTTTTTATTTCGAAAACGGAAAATATGCCGAGGTTTGAAGACTGTCTGGAAATCGGGAGGATATAGCGATCTGGAAAAAAAATTGTTTGCGTTTTTTAATGTTCAACACTGTGACATCTAACTGTAAGACAATAGACAACTGATAAACAATTTAAGCAACGAAAGTAAACCCTACCACTTTGAATGCAACACGCTCTCTGTTGCAGCACCGAGACGATCAGCCTCTTCGTACAAAATGTCTCTTTCATGACCACTTAGTAATGGCCGACGAATACCCTACACACACAGAAAAACCAATCCAGCTCGGCGATTTATAAACCAGTTTAAGTGGTCTGTCTCAAAGAAATGAGGCATTAGATGATCGTGTTATTCTCAACATATAGAAGCAGCTCAGAACCTACCCCTGATGTTCCTCAACAGCTCGCTGTAGGGATCGGCTCATCGTAAGTCGGAGAGCGGAATATATTGATGCAACCGATCTTGAAAGCAGCAATGAACACATTTCTATACTTATCTAGCTACTTTCTTGACACGATAAATGATAAACGATGCTAATATATTCAATAAGAATCGAAATCAGCCATGAGAGAAGCCCATCTTTGTTTTCGCGTCAGGTAAATGTCCATTAATCTATCAGATAGGGACGAGAAATCCTAAGACACTAAGAATGGTTTAATGTCTTACATCGAAATAATGCAAGGTAATATACATAACAATAGAATCCAGAGAGCTGATTTGCAGTCTTATGTAAACTCCAAAAGGTAATTGATTAGCAACTCTTTTGAAAAGAACACCAGCGCATTAACCTTGGATAGTCATGCAGGAATTGCAGGTGCCTCGATCCGTACGAACTTAGCAATGCAACAAATTATCCATTCTAACACATGCTGATCGCAAAACGTTGAATATTTATTTATAAGACGATGTTGTACTACATGCTTTACAGGTCACTGCAATTACAATTTTAAATATTCCAAAATACGAGATGATGTTTACTATTCTACAATCATCGGCAGTTTAATGTCAATCCAGAGTGTTTCCCGTTCTCCGTTGTACTGCTGGGTGCCATGATTCCCTTGTGTAGCTGATCTTAAACAGGACATCACAGTGAATGCAAATGAGGCATTTTCGTTATCAGAAAGGTCTGAAGTTTAAACAGTCAGTGTGAGTAACACAACGATTTCATTTGAGGTCTTGTTGTTATCATGCAATGCACCCTGACTAAGGTGATGGTGGGACCAAACACAATCAACATATAAGGAAATGAACTAGGTGCCGACCATGTGCCGTCCAGTAATATTTTACACGAGTATCCATATTCATGATTTCAGAATGGGCCGCCGCCATATCCAAGCCTTATATCATTTGATGAAACATATTTAGTGTAGTAACACAAAACACATTAAAATTTAGGGTTGGGGGCAGAGGGGATCAACTTGGGTAGGACAGCGTGGTAAGGTAAGGTGGCATCAGGGAACATGAGGGTAAGGCCAAAAACTCCACGAACCACTCGGATACAGGTTTTCTTTACGGTGGGGGAGTTGCTGTCGGGTTGGCGTAGGGGGCAGCGAACCAACCCAAGGCGACTCCTGCCCAAAGGAAATAGGTAGATGTAGGGGAAAGGAGGTCGAGGGACGGTAACTGAGTTGCAGGATAGTTAGGGTAAGTTAGCGTGAGGAGCCCAGGGTAAGGGGGCTATCCTATGGTGTTCATCTTTTTGCCTCGAGCAAGGGGCATCAAGGACCCGAGGGAAAGGGGGATAGCTTACCGGAAGGCCTTCAACGCACTAAACCACAAAAATCGCCCCCTAGTCAGGTTTGGAAGCCAGTTAATGTTCCCCTGCAGGTACCTCCGAGGTATCAGGGAGAAACCAGCTCAATCGTCCAAGATCACACTTTGAGAAGCTGCTTGGCAGTCTACCGAAGGTAGACAATGAAGATGACCCCATCTCCCAGGTCTTTCAAGAACTTCCCATACCAGACGGTCAAATCTCCATGGAAGAATACCTGAAGGCCAAGCGCAGCATCAAGTGTGGCAAGGGCTGCGGTGAAGATGGACTGACCCCAGACGTCCTGAAGTTTGTCCAGGTGGATGATATCGCTCTCAGCTTCATAAAAAGAGCATATGCTACTGGAGCACTACCAGCACCCTGGAGCACTCTTAATATTGTTCCGATTCCCAGGTCCGGTGACCTCACCAAGACGGACAACTATCGAGGCATCAGTCTAAGTCCTCTTCTCGCCATGACCTACAACAGCATTCTGCTCAACAGATTGATACCTGTTCTAGATCCTCTGCTCAGAATGGCTTTCGGCAGAAGCGCATAACTGTCCAGCAGATAACTGCGCTCAGGAGAATACTGGAAGGAGTGAAGGAGGAAGGGCTACCAGCAGTGCTCACCTTCATCGATTTCCGCAAGGCCTTCGACACCGTGCATAGGAAAAATAATATCTATTCTTCGTGCCTATGGCATCCCAGAGGTGGTCCAGGCAATTACAGCGGGTTACAGGGGAAATCGGACAAAGATGCTCTCTCCAGATGGTGAGACCCCGTATTTCGATATACAAGCAGGAGTACTCCATGGCGACACACTGGCCCCCTTTCTATTTGTTCTACTTCTAGCCTTTGACTATGCATTGAGGCAGGCAATTGACGGCAAGGAGGAACAACTGGGCTTTACACTCACCCCCAGGAGAAGCCGGCGGGTCGGACCAGTCATGGTGACTGACCTTGACTATGCTAACGATCTTGGTTTCATATCTGACACAGCAGGAAAAGCACAGGTGCTGTTGCTAGCAGTGGAACCAGAGTTCAAGAAGATCGGCCTTCATCTCAATACCAAAAAGAGTAAAGTGCTTGCCTTCAACGTCGAGGACACGACTGTCGTCACTGGCGATGGAGCAGTGCTAGAGGTGGTGGAGGACTTTAAGTACCTCGGGGCCTACATGCCTCGACAGAGAAGGAGCTGTGCGGTTCACTCAATGAAGAAGGTGTGGAAGGCTAAGCTCAGCGACGACCTCAAGAGGTGACTCATGTGGCAACAGTCGAGTCAGTACTGCTCTACGGCGCTGAAACATGGACCTTAACTGTACAGCAAGAGAAATCCCTTGATGGTGTCTATACCAGGATGCTGCGCATGGCACTTGACGTTACCTGGAAAGACCATGTACACAACAATGACCTGTATGGTGACCTTTCGCGTATCTCAATAAAGATCTGGGAGAGGAGGATGGGTCTCGCAGGCCACTGCATTCGACACCCGGAGCTGACAGCCAATCACACCATATTGTGGGAGCCAAATCAGGGAACTAGCAGAAGGGGACGGCGGCGAGCCACATTCATCGACACTTTGCGGCGGGATGTTGGCCTCAGTGACACAGGGGAGATGAGGACCCTAATGCTGGACAGGGAAGAGTGGAGAGCTGTGACCAAGTCCCGAGTTGGTGTAGGATAGACTACGAGTAATTAGGGTTTATGCATGTAGTTCATGGATAAAAGGGGACTGTGAGGTACCTGAACACCTACACAATATGGTTGAAGCCTCTAAATTACACGTTGTTGGTGGATTACGAGGATGCTTTTGCCAGCGACGATTGTGACATTGGGAATACCAGGCCAATCAAGCGTAGGATGAAAAGAACTCCAGAATATTTCACTAGTGAAGAAGAGGTCCACGTAAGGGACATACTGGAGGCCGGGGTCATTCAAGAGTTTACCTCAGAATGGGCCTCTGCACCTGTTCTCATACGGCGGAGGTGTGGATCCGTGCGCTACTGCGTGGATTACGTGGTACTGAATGATGTCACCAACAAGGATGAGTTTCCCCTTCCACTCTTAGGTGAGTGCCTGGACACCTTAGCAGGTACAATCTGCTTCACCAGACTGGATTCCAATTCCGCGTATTTGCTTGTAAAAAATAGAGCCAGAAGACAGGAGTAAAACTGCATTTGCCACCACATATGGTCTATTTGAACATGCTCAAGTAGGGTTTGGGTTGTGTAATGCACCCGCTACCTTTGCTGGGGTAATGGACCTAATTTTATGGGGTTAAATTAGAACACCGATCAAGCGTTCCTTAGTGATATCCTTTTCCTAGGGTCTTGTTATGATGATCACATGCAAAACTTAAGAGACACCTTGGCCCGGTTCAGGAAGTAGGGTTTGAAATTAAAACTAATAAAGTTTGTTTTACCGGAAAGAGAAAATGTCACAACATGACACCCAAGAGGTCAGGGAATAGCCGGAACCCAAGGGACCTAAGGATATGAAAAGGCTCTTGGGTTTTGCCAATAAGTACAGAGCCTTCATCAAGGAATTTGCCTATCTACCACTGTACCGGGTGATAGGTAAGAAGGATAAATACTGGGGCAATTTATAGCACTGAAAGATACACTAACCACACCGCCCTTCCTCACATTATCGAATCGGACGGTTGACTTAATACTGGACACATATGCATCTAATATGGCTATAAGAGCAGAGCTGTGCCAGTTGCAGAACGAGGTAGAGAGGGTTGTAGCTTATATATATGGGAGCTACGCTCTAACCAAAGAGCAATGCAGGCATTGTACCATGAGGTTGAAGGTACTGGCTGTGGTGAGGTTCACACGGCAGTTTAGACGCACATGCAAGGACGACCATTCACCATACGCACAGATCATGCAAATTTGATTTGGCTATTGAAGTTTAAAGAGCCACAGGGGAAGCTGGCAAGGTGGATGGAGGAATTGTCACAGTACAACATGATCCTCAAACACTGGGCTGGCGGGAAACATGGCAATGCGGATGCTTTATCTAGGAGGCCCCGAGAACAATAAGGTTGCTATGAATATGCGGCTGGAGCCAAATTGTGTGATCTGCCCTGCGAAATATGTTCATACTGTTAACGTATCGAGGAGCGCTGGTGCAGTTTTGTCCACGATTTGAATGGGGCAGCGCTTCTGACAACTCTGGCTTGCAGTGAGTAAACGGTAGATGAAGCTCAGGGCAATACGGGTAGCAGAGAAGTGTGAGTGAGTGAATGAGTTTCGGGTTTGACGGCACACCAACACTAATGAGTTATATGGCGCCTAGAAAGGTCAATAGATAAGTTTGATCTAATTAAGCAGCCGCCTTCGAGGATAAATTGAAAAAAGACGAAAAACAGAAGGATACAGGGGGCCTATTCTACCCCCGGACCCACGAGGGGTGCAGCAGGGAAGAGGTAGCGCACGGAAAGGCCACGGACAAAATCAATAAAGGCAGTTTACAGAGGGAACCAGAAGGGGAGGTTGGGGAACAGGTCATTAATATGCTCAATGTTCTAGCCCCAAACCTGTGTGCGAGGACATGGGAAGGATGGGAGAGCGGTTGGTGTGACAGGAGAGGAGCCCCGGCTAGTGTGGGATCCTGGGGGGCTGAATACCTATCTCGTCCACGACCCATCGCCCATTGCTGTAACTCGACAGGGAACAGTGACAGTAATATCTTGTTACTTTGTAACTGATGCGGATCCGGGGAAATCCGGGCCAGAGTGGTGAGTTTCAAATATGACTCTCAAAAGGACCGCTCCACTCAGCCACCTGGATCCCATTGTCCACCGAAACGAGTCGCAACCCACGGCCAAAAGGTTGCCCCCTATAAGTCGCCTCTTACGACATGCAGGAGGATACAGTGGGCCTATTGTATCCCCGGAGGTTATGCAGGAATACCATGCTAGAGGCCTGATGGAGCGCGTCCACTGCGCAGGGTAATGAGTACATCCTGATTATGGTAGACGATTCACAAAGTGGGTTGAGTGTATACCACTACCACCACAAACTGCAGAGGTAACCGCAAGAGAAGCAGTGGACCAATTATTTTCAAGGTTCGTTTGCCCATTTCAGCTCTTTACAGACCAGAGTCGAAGTTATTGACGGCAATGTGTGATACTCTCCACATCCATAAGACGCGTACGACATCCCGGTTGTCTGCAAATTGACAAGTTGAGAGATACAATAGGACCCTTATGGACGCAGTGCATTGTTTCATTGGTGAATCCCAAAATCGTTGTAAACCATGACGGGACCGTAGCTTGTCAACGTCAACCCTGGCAGGGTAGCGTTATGATCACGAGTGACTTCTGCCAGGAGTGGTACCACAGTACATGCGCTTATGTTACCACAACTGACATACTCAGCATAGACAAGTTCCGTAGCAGACCCTGCAAACCAAAGTGTTTCATAGATTCCCCTAGGTAGGCGGAACGTTGGGAAAGTGATAAACCAGTGGTATCCTTATGTGATATATGTGATTGTAATGCTTGGTGTCTATAATATGTTTGCAGTGCGTAACAATGGCACAATCTGCACCAGAGATCATGATGCCAAGGGTCACCAGTCCACCCAAGTGCTGGCTAGGGCCCTAGTGGATGGACTGTTCATGATAAGGGGGCCAACGGTGCTCCAATTGTGGAGGCCATCATTCACCAAGTGGGGATCGCCAAGGAAGAGATAAACTCGCAGTGGTGTAGGTTTGCTGCGGAGAAGGCTGATTCCCTACAGCTCTATAGCGGATCCTGGCTGAGTGAGCCTGTGTGAAACGTGAGTAAGGGTAAGAAAACAGCGGCTGAGGATGGATTCCCAACTTACTCGGGTGGAAGTGAATGAGGGAATCTGTGGTTCAAGAATCCCTGAGGTGGGCCCTACCCATTCATGACGTGCCAGCCTTATCAGAGGAGGGCATGCTG